>JAOTAY010000006.1:3734959-3748097 GCA_025629805.1 Erythroxylum baracoense
TATAAATCGCAGTGTCATATTCTCTAACTCTTACCTTTTTAATTTTCTTGTTGTTAGAAGAATAGATACTAATTTTCTCTATTATATTACTCATCAAATCAAGTGCATTGTTTAAACTTGTATTCGTCTAAATTTGTCAAGAAAATCAAGAAGTTTTTAAAGATTCATATCTTAGACGATTTAACACAATTCAACCCCCTTTCTTGTGTATTTTACATATTATACGTGATTTCTACAGTAACAAGTGATTTACTTCATGCATTCCTTCATTTGAAACAGGGGTATAGGATAATATCAAAATATGAGAAAGAGTTTAATAGATTAAGTATATATGCTGAGAGATTAATTCCTATGGGGTAGATAAGTGTAAGAAATTTGAAGCAGACCTCTACTATGACATTAAGAAACTCCTTGTTGCACTGCAGATTAGGGATTATAAAGAGATGGCAAAAGCAGGGTTGAAAAGGTTAATATTGATGAACAGAAATAGAGAAATAGGGGACAATAGAAGAGAAGTCAGGGGTAATCTAGTTCATCCTTCTCAGCCAATAAGAATCGAAAGGGTTTAGGGTCTCAGGTTCCAGCACAAACACAAACATCCTACCGTCAATTAGGACAGAGTCAAAGATCAATGGTTAGGGCAGGACAGTGGGCTCCATCTATAGCTAATATAGCAAGTGAGTCACAACGTGAAGTAGTTACCCCATATGAGCATTGTGGGAAGAAACTTGGCGAACAGTGTTGGAAGATGATGGGAGAATGCCTACGATGTGGATCTATGGAGCATTTTCAGAGAGATTGCCTTGGTAGACGGTATCAAATAGTTAGTTAAGTAAAGAGACTAGTTTTTCTGACTCTGAGGGGTAGAGGTAGAAACAAGGGAGCTAGCTCTGGTGCTAGTGGTCAGAGGATCACATCAAAGACAATTGATGGACCTAATACCCTACTCTAGCTCGTGCATATGTTATACGGGCTTGTGATAACCAGGATGCCCCAGATATGATTGCGGATACTTTTATTATCTTTGACATTTTTGTTCATGCATTAATACACCCAAGATCTATACATTCTTATATATGTATGCCATTGCCTGAAAATATGGGGTTATTTGTTGACACTCTTAAACACGATATTCTAGTTACAAATCCTTTGGGTCATAGTGTGGTGGTAGATAGGGTTTACAAAAATCGTCCATTAAGAATACAAGGTTATTAATTTCCTGGTGATTTGATTGAACTACCTTTCCATGAATTTGATGTGATCCTTGGTATGGACTGGCTATCTAGACATCATACAGTGTTACATTTTCATCTTAAAAGAATCACTCTTAGAGCAATTGATATTAATCGGATCACAGTTATTGGCGAAAGGTCAAATTTTCTCTCCAATGTCATATCAACGACAGTAGCAAAAAGGTTTATTAAAAAGGGTTGAGTAGCCTACTTAGCTTGTGTTCTTGAAACTAGAAAGGATGATCCTAAAATTCAAGATATACCAACTGCATATGACTTCCAGGATGTATTGCTTGAGGAGTTGTCGAGGTTACCACTAGAAAGAGAAGTTGAATTTTCTATTAATATGATACCTGTTACAGCACCAGTATCCATTGCACCTTACCAGATGGCACTCACAGAACTTAAGGAATTAAAAATCTAACTGTAAAAACTTCTTGAGAAAGGTTTTATATGCCCTGGTGTGTCTCTATAGGGTGCACATGTGTTATTTGTCAAGAAAAAGATGGGTCTCTTAGGCTATGTGTGGATTACAGAGAATTGAATAAAGTGACTGTGAAGAATAAATACCCACTGCGTAGAATAGATGACCTTTTTTATCAACTTAAAGGTATAGGTGTTTTCTCTAAGATTAATCTGAAATCGGGGTATTACCAGTTGAGAGTAAAGGAAGCAGATGTCCCTAAGACAACTTTTAGAACTAGATATGGGTATTATGAACTTTTAGCGATGTCTTTTAGACTTATAAATGCTCCAGTAGCCTTTATTGATCTTATGAATCATATTTTATGTCCTTACTTGGATCAATTTGTGGTAGTCTTCATTGATGATATCTTGGTTTATTCTAAGAACCAAGAAGAGCATAATGAGCATCTGAGAATTTTTCTGCAGACTTTGAAGGATAAACAACTTTATGCCAAGTTCAGTAATTGTGAATTTTGGCTTGATGAAGCTTCTTTCCTTGGTCATATCATATCAATAGGGATTAGAGTTGATCCTAAGAAGATAGAAGCCATTCTAGAATGGAAGCCACCTAGGAATACTACAGAGATTAGAAGTTTCTTAGGTTTGGCAGGATACTACGGAAGATTCATTAAGGGATTCTCTATAATTACAGCACCTTTGACCAAGTTAATTCAAAAGAATGCAAAATTTATGTGGAGTGATAAATGTCCGGAAAGCTTTGAGAAGCTAAAGGCCATATTGACTGAAGCGCCTGTTTTTATACAACCTGAACCTAGTAGAGACTTAATGATCTACAGTGATGCCTCATATAACGGGCTTGGATGTGTACTCGTGCAAGAGGAAAAGGTAGTTGCTTATGCTTCTAGGTAACTTAAACATCATGAAAGGAACTACCCGACCCATGATTTAGAGTTAGCAACCATAGTCTTTGCTTTGAAGATTTGGAGACATTACTTATATGGAGAAAAATGTTATATTTACATAGATCACAAAAGTCTTAAATATTTGGCTACATAGAAAGAGTTGAACTTAAGGCAAAGAAGATGGATATAGTTAATTAAAGATTATGATAGCATTATTGACTATCATCCAGGCACAGCAAATGTTGTAGTCGATGCTCTTAGCAAGAAATCGTTATCAACTTTAAAAGTAATGAATGCTAGATTATTTGTAGCCAGTGATGAAGTCATTGTATCTAAATTGAGGCTCAAACCAAGCTTATTATAGCAAGTCAAGGAAGCACAAAAACAAGATGAAAAGCTAGTTATTACTCTTAAACAAATTCAAGAGGGGAAGGATAGTAAATATACAATCAAAGAGGGTGGCTACTTGTATTACAAAGATAGAATCAGTGTCTCTAATGATGATGAGCTGAAAAAGAACATCATGAAGGAAGTCCATAGAAGTTCATATGTTAAGCACCTAGGAACTACTAAAATGTACCAAGATTTAAAGACATATTAATGGTGGTCAGGTATGAAAAGAGACATTGCAAAGTATGTTACCAAGTGTTTTACATGCCAACAAGTAAAAGTAGAACATCAAGTTCTATCAGGTTTACTTCAACCAATAACAATACTCGAATGGAAATGGGATCGAATCACGATTGATTTTGTGTCTAGTTTGCCTTAAACTAGGAAGAAGCATAATGTTGTATGGGTGATTGTAGATAGATTGACTAAGTCAGCTCACTTCTTACTTATCAGAACTAACTACCAACTCTCAAAGTATGCCGAATTATACATAAGTGAGATAATGTGGTTGTATATAGTACCATCTTCCATCATATTAGATCAGGATCAAGATTCACCTCAAAATTTTGGAAGAAATTACATAAGGTCTTGGGTACTAAGATAAATTTAAATACATCTTTTCATCATTAAATGGATGGACAATCAGAAAGAGTGATTCATGTGCTAGAAGATATGCTTAGGAGTTGTGTTATTAATTTTAAAGGAAGCTAGGATGAAGACCTCCTATTGATTGAATTTGCATACAATAATAGCTATCAAGCAAGCATACAAATGGCACCGTACGAGGCTCTTTATGGTAGAAAGTGCAGAACACCCTTATGTTCGACATAACTTAGTGAGAGCAAGATCGTGGGTCAAGAATTAATAAAGGAAACTGAGGATAAGGTGAAGATTATGAAGGAAAGGTTGAAAGCTGCTTCTGATTGCCAAAAATCATATACAGATTTAAAGAGAAAGGACATTAAATATGTTGTTGGTGACAAGGTTTTCTTGAAAGCTTCACCATGGAAGAAAATGTTTCGATCTGGTAAGAAGGTAAGTTAAGCCCTAGATTCATTGGTCCATTTGAGATCATTGATCGTGTGAGACCAGTAGCCTATAGATTAGCATTGCCACAAGATATGGAAAAGTTTCATGATGTCTTCCATATGTCTATGTTAAGGAAATATTGGTCTGATCCATCGCACATTATAAAACTAGAAGATAATGAAATACAACCAGATCTAACTTATGAAGAGAAGCCAGTGAAAATTCCAACAAAAGACACAAAACAGTTAAGGAACAAGACAGTTCCACTGATGAAACTACTATGGATGAATCACAAGATCGAGGAAGCTATATGGGAACCAGAAGAAACCATAAAAAAAGTCTTATCCTCAGCTATTTAACAGGCAAATTTTGAGGATGAAATTTTATTTTAGAGGGGAAGAATTGTAACGTTCCAAAAATCTCAATTTCATGAATAATACTTTTTAAGTCGTGACTAGTATATCCTAAGGTGAATAGTGACACTCGAGAGACAAACTGTATTTCATTTTATTTGGCATAAGATAATATGGTTTAAGGATAGCCCGAGGATCAAATTAGAGCTCAAAACGATTTTGTTTTGAGGGTTTGACCAAAAGTTGACCAGTAGTCAAAGTTTGACCCAAAAAGGGTAAAAGTCAAACCCAAAAATATTAATGGAAATAAATGATATTAATTAAGGTCTTTATGTGGGGTTGATATTTTTCTTATGGGTATTTTTATTGAGAAGAATAAAAGAACATATTAAAAATTAAAGTAATTTTGTTTTTTTGATGAAAAAGAGTTGTTAAGGGATCAAATGGCAATTTTGTCAACCATTCATTCTCTTCTTCTCCAAAACATTCCCAAGAATCACCTCCCTGTTTCCCTCCATTTTTCTTTCATTCTTTTTCATTTTCAAGTCAACTTTCTTTATTTTAAACCCAAATCAGCTATTAAATACTAAATCATCAACCTAGGATCCCTAAACTCACTATATCAACAAAAGTTTAGGAAAAGATAAAGAAAAGGTATGTGAGTGTTCTTGATGAATAGTTCCCAAAATTTATAAGGTAAGTTAATGGAGTTTTGATTATTTTTAGTATATGATTTTGGTGTAGTTGCATGCGATGATGAATAAAATGCATGAAGTTGAATGTTTATGCAATATTATGAAGTTAAAGAAGAGGAATTGAAGGAGTGAGAGAAAGAGAAGGAATTATTGGTCAAATTTAAGTTGATGGAAGCTTAATTTGAAGAATTGGACATCAATTTCGTATGTGTTCTTGCAATTCTATTTTTCCCTAAAAATTGTTTATTAGGTAATTTAGGGTTCTAGAGATAAAATTGGGGGTTTATGAAATTGTTGTTAAAAAATATTTAATTGGATTGTAAATGAAGTAATATATGTGATTAATTTGGATTTTGGACTTATAATTTGTATTTTTCCCAATTTGCATACATTATATTTGAATTGGGAAACTTGATATACATGTTATTTTTGACTATTTGGTGAGATGAATATGTCTTGAATGTTGTATGAACTGAATTAAAACCAATAACGAAAGAAAAAAATGACATTAAAGAATGACATTTACTTTGGCCGAATATGGAATAGTTTGAATTGGTTATTACGAGCTTTTATTATGAAATTTCAATAAAATTTGATTAGATTTGCCCCTAGTAAAATAGATAGAAATTGGAGTAAGGTGATATACTGCATCATGATATACGTCACTGGATAGTATGGCCTGAGAACTCGGTTCCGGTGTAAGATATTTGATTTGTGTTATGAATTGCATTGCTTTGAGAGCTCAATTCCAATATGAATGTATATAAAAAAATGGACCGTATGGTTCCGAGAACCCAGTTTGGTATTTTAAAATCTCACTTATCTAGCTTGGTGATGCAATTCTGTTGGATTTTATTTTGGCGTAATTATAAAAAATAGATCAATGTATGATTAATGATTAAAGAACTTCAAATGAAGGTAGTAATTGACAATTGATTGATCACTATATAATTAAATATGAATTATTATAATAAATACATGCTTGTATTTCATAAATTGATTTTAAATGCCTATTTATGGTTAGAAATAAATGATGATATTTATATTTGAAATATATTATATATTATGCATGTTATAGTTGAATGAATTGGATTAAATGAAATGAGAAATGGAATTGTTTGAACACCACTAAGCCTATAGTTTAGTGTGGATTTTCTTTCCACACGTAGATTTCGAAGAGAATTAGAAGAAGGCTGTGATGGATCTACTAAAAAACAAAAGTCACATAGAGGACTCGGAAGACTTAGAGGTGAATGTACTACAAAATGTTATTTTTGTTTTTAGTTATGGCATGTACATATAAAGAAGTGACGGATCTTACAGGATTTTACTGTGAATTATATATGAATACATGAAAGTTATGTATGAAATATGATTTAGATGTGTTGAAATGTATTGGAGGATGGGTAAATTATTTTGTGAAGGAGTTTGACATAGAGATGGAGAGTTGAGTAGCTTGCAAGAGAAATGTATTAAAGTTTCTTGTAGGAGGGTTTAAGTAAATATAGAGGAAACTTTATCTAAATTTTTATAAAGTGAATATTAATTACTAGAATAATGAGGTTTTAAGTAGAAAATGTTGTAGTTTGAAGTATTAGATATTTAAGAATATGGTAAATATGTTGATTTCATTATCAGGTATGGGGTGTTACAAATTGTGCAAAATTGTCAATGCAAAAAGGGTGGAGAGATCACTATTTCTTTTATTGGTAAACCTGATAGTTTCTATTTTGCAAGACGTAAGCTCTTGGATCATTGATACAAAAGTTATAATGAGTCCTAACCTAACTGTTTTCCAAAATTTAATCAATCTTGACATAACTTTCTTGATTTACTTACTTGGTGGACTAAACATGTTGATAAAGCTAGAATGTTCATTTAACATCGAAATTCCTTTTACATGATAGACATGGGATTTTTTCTACAGAAAAAATTGGGGATCCATATTGTAAAAGATTGTATATGATAGAAGAGTTGTATAAATTACATATAGACATCATTACATATCCAACAAGACATGAATAACATATAACAAGTTCAATTTTTTAGACAACATTATATAAATTACAAGATAAAGTAGCGAGTAAAAGTAAGTTGCAAAACAAGAATTAGTGTGGACAAAAATTAAATCATCCAAACCCATCTACATTACACATATGAACATAGTTAGTTAACCACCATTCTCACACCATCAACTACATTCAGTGCATAACCCAAAAAAGAATTGAGAAATTATATTTAACGAAAGGGACAACGAAGAATGGTGTGAAACGTTTACTGTAGATATTGGTTTACCTACTGCAAACACAAGCAACAATGAAGAATAGTGTGTGATAATTTGTAGCTAGTGCGAAAAGGAGCCAAAAATGTTTGTAGTTGGTCCGAGAACACCCTGTTATGCAAAGAGGAGTGAAGAACAATTTGAAAGGGTAATTTAGGGTTTTAACCATTTTCTTTTAAGTTTCTTCAATTTGCTTAATTTTACTTAATTTGTTTAATTAACTCTCATGTGTATAATTTCATACACTATAATAATACGTATTTAGGACATACTATATTTGAAAAAATTTTAAAATTTAAGTATTTAATTGTCATTTTTTAAATTTCGAATTATAATTATAAATTACGTAGGCATTGTTAATAGAGATACTAATGATGGGTTATATTTGAAAATTTTTTTAATTGTTAAATATTTAATTGATGCTTTTCAAATTTAAGATTGTAATTAAAAAATTGATCTTGAATTTTTTTACTTAACCCTCGTGCACATGTTTCTAGGCCGTTGACTATTAGATTAGAAGATAGCTATCCCTTAGACGTGCAATGCACAATTCTAAAAGGTGCCAGTTGATCCTGTAAGACAGACATCAGACCCGAGACTGAAACAAATTCAGCGTTAATTAAGGCAGGCAAAGCGGCAATCAATCTTATTTATTCTACTCAGCAAACAAAATTCCATCCATCCTCATGCAATGAGTCATGACTGTCTCTACCAATTATAAGTCTTTTTAAGTCAAGTTCGTTCCCCCTTTTCCCACTTGCATTCAACTCTCCATCACTTTTCTGGTCTCTGGAACCAGGAAAACCTTACATCATGGGGTATTCATTAGTTGTGAAAGGGGTCATTGTGCTGTTGCTGTTTCTCATCGTTGACGCTCAGGTGGATCGGACTATCTTCCACCAGGAAACTGAAGCCCTGGAATGGGCATCAACAATGTCCGCGTACGATGAGGTAGGGGACAATATTGTGGACGAAGATGATGGTGTGTCCGATAGGAGATCTTTGTACTGGAGATCAGCTGTGCATTATTACATATCATATGGGGCTCTTTCTGCAAACAGAGTACCTTGTCCACCTCGGTCCGGAAGATCTTATTATACACACGATTGTCACAAAGCAAGAACACCCGCCAATCCCTACAATAGGGGTTGCTCTTGCATTTCTCATTGCAGGAGATAGATTTTGCTTGTCCTCAGTTGTAATTTCTTTTTTAGAATGGACGTGCAAATTAGCTACCATGTATTATATTTTTGTTCTTCTGGCCTGATACAGACATATCAGGTCTAACATCTAAACTGGTCTTGTCGTGTTGTTTAATATAAGTGAATGAACTCGTTCTTCTGTTCTTGGATTATAATGGTTGAGTGGAATAAAATTGGTAGCCCATCTTATTATGTTGGTCCGACTAATCCATAGCCAGCTAACATACCTATCAAGAAAAATGCTAGGATTTGGTCCGCTGGTGGATTAATAATGTCCAAAATTAAGTAGTTTTGCTGGGATTTTCTTGAGTTTTAATAATTTCTTGGCTTAAATAGGCTTATACTTAAATAATAATTACTAATTCTTCTATTATTATAATGGTACGACACTAATTAGTATTCAACAATAATATTAAATAAAAATCTCATAAAAACGTAGAGTATAACATGCGGAATTTGGAAAGATTCAATATTATGTATCCTCTTCCCTAGCCATAATATGAGAGAGCGTCTGTTTTCAAATGACTCATATATAAAATAAAGTAAAAACTAACAAAATAAAGAAATCATCAACAAATCGATGAGCTGAAAAGTTCCATTAACTTTTTACAGGATAAGGATTAAGGAGCCATCGCGAATGTGTATAATTGCCAGCTTCTCTGCGATGGCCACAGTTCTTCCAGATCTGCAAAATAGCCTATAGACCTATTTTATTTCTTCTTACCTTGGCCCGTAGTTTTCTATACACCGAATAATTTATGCAAATTCTATTGACAGGCACGTGGTAGGTGTAAGGTGGCCCCCGGGATCAGGTAGAGATGGACAAAAAGGTCTAAATTAACTTTTTGAATTTGATAACTATTTTAAATCAAATTAATAATAAAAATGGAATTAATTTCAATTAGCCCAAAACCAACAACCTAATTCATTCTAACTTCCCAAATGATAATCTTAACCATTTTTATTTTTATTTTGGATAAAATTTTAAATAATATAAAAACATTTTCAAAGACAGGGCTTTCAGAATAATTCACAAATTTGCTTAATCTTCTCGAGATGTTCTTCCTATAAAGCATGTGCTGTTGGCAACAATAACATCATTAATATATAGGCAAAGTTTGAAAAGATTCACCTTCATTAATAGAGATGATGTTTGATAAGATACATGGATTGTGACATAAGTAAATAGAATTTCTAATGCTTCCTTAGCTTATGTTTATTTAAACCTAAGACTTTTAATAGAATGAAATAATTTATAATAAAATGGAATGTAAATAAATATGATATTAGAAAATTGTTGTTTGGGAGGAATGAAGAGTTCATAATATAATATAGTGAAATATTGTTTGGATGAAGAATTTATAAATATAATAAAGTGTAAGGTTGTTTATTATTTTACGTTCCATTCTAAAACTTTCAAATTAGAGTTTTTCATTTTTACTGTTTTAGATGGAATAAGATGTACTATGAAACTCTCCTATTCTATTACATTCTATTATAAACTCTCCTCTTAAATATGGAATAATATTACATTACATTCTATTTTATTAATAAACTCTTAACCAAAAAATAACCTTAGTATGCCTTCTATCCAAGCTCTTGCATTTACCACATTTGCCTATTGACTTTCCATGTGGAAATTATGCTTGCCAAATCGCCAATAATGTGCGCTTCTTTCAGCATGGCAATTGAGCCGGCCTCGATCAACAGGCTAAGCTTGAGTTACCAAGCCATGGGTTGGAACTTTTGGATTTGATTGGGTCAGGATTGTCTAGCTGAAACCTAACCGAAAATGACAATATGATATCATTTTTAAAAAAAAACTAAAAAATAATAAATGAGATCTATCAACCCGGGCTGCCTTAGGCCTGTTTAACTGAGGGCCAATCAGCCTCCAATTGGGCCAAGCCTAAACCTGAACCAGCCTATTGTCATAATTTCATGTTCACGTGTTTGAACATTTATTAGTTATTATATGTACCATTTTACAACTATATTCCACTTTAGTTGTCAATGCCAACTGGATCCCGTATCACGAGAGAACACATAAAGTGACAAAAACTGTAAGAAATTGTAACGTCGATTGCATGTTCAGAACGAACACAAAGTAATGATATACTAATGAAAAAAATACATATATAGTATCCACTTATACATTAATTAACAAAACCCGGATTGAATAAGAAGTCGAAATGGAGAAAATTGGGGATTGGAGTCACTCGCACGTCATCACTGATCACGAATCCAATGTTTCACTTCACCACTTTCACGTCAGTTTGGGCAATCAAAAGGTCAGAAACCGCGTGTCTCTTGTGCCCGTTGAGCTGTACCTCACCTCCATGCCTCTTTCTCAAAAACCACCAAAAAGAAAATATATTTAATTGTAATCAATCCTATGTGCAAGACTTTTTTAGTGAAATTGGAGAGTTGAGTTTCTTTGAATCGAAAGTAAATTGGCACTCGATTTTCTTGTAGAATTTCGGCTTCACCAACTTCCCCAAGACGTACGCTTTAGATTTGACAATGAAGTTCAGTTTCAGGGGCACCGGCACGGTAATTGTTCCCGTCGAAGTGCTCAAACCAGCTCCACTGCCGTACAGTGGGATTTTATCGCTCATGAGGGATATGGCCACCTGTCTCTGGCTCCTTCTGGATTGGTAAAACCTCTTAATCTGCCACACCCATATGAACAATGATTTAGGAGTTCTATTAGACTGGAATCTGGATTGAAATGAAATAAAGGGTTAGAGTCGAAGTATCTTACGGATCCTGAGGCTATTGCAATATCAGAAAATGACAGATCTACCGGAGATGATGTTACGTGAACACCAAAGAACGTGCCCGTGTTGCGGTAGATCAGTCTCAAGGTGGAGTTCACTGTGATCATATCAGTAGCCACCCCAGTAGAGTCGGACCCAGCTTGGATCGTGAATTGCTCAATTGTGATGCTCTGCAACAAGAAACAATTAACAATCCCAACAATTTCAACAAAATTCCATTAATTTAGGAAATGAGAACAAAAATACCTTCATCGTGATCTTTGGCTTCTGTGGCCTACTTGCACCCCAAAGGATTAACGAAAATAGAGAGAACAGAAGGAAGAAACCAAGTACAAAAGCGAGAAAATAGCAGCGACGAGGGAGACCTTTTTGACGTTCTTCATCTTCAAGAAGCCCCTCTTCTTCTATCACATCACACTCTTTCCATTGTTTCTGTCCCTTTCTCTGACTACCTCTCGAAGCGTCGTTTGGCGAGATCTTGCGCGATCCGGGCTTCAACGAGCCAGAAAACCGACTCGTCGAGGACTCGCGCGAGTGCCGCCCAACGGACGAGTGAGAATGCGGCGGCGATCCCATTGGGCTGAGCACCGGGGTGGAGTGAAACGACGTTGTCGTCTTCTCCCCATCGTGAGAGTCTCGAGAAGGGCTTTGCACGTAGTAGACTGGTCGGCGAGGAGATCTTGTGGGAGACGAAGGTGCGAGGCTTGTGTCTTCGGAGTCTGTCTTGGCGTGCATTGTGTTGTCCACACTCTGAATGAGCTTTCTTAGGCCAAAGATATAATCCCACTTAAAAACATCCACTCGGACTTAGGTTCTACAGTAGTGACTTGATGGAAAAGAACCCAAACCATGCGGTTCATTTCAAAGGCTATGTTATTGAGGTAGACAGTTTGGTTCATTTAAAATCAATAATTACATATTAAAAATTAAGTGAAAGAGGATTAGTCTCTAAGGGGTTGTTACTAGACCCTAAAAAGTAAGGTAGAGAATTGAACACGTGGGATGTTTAAAATGTTAACAGTGTCAGATGTCAGACTGGCGTTACTTGTTTGGGTTGGCGTAGTAGTGGAAGATGGCTGTAGTGAACAATACGACACCCTTCGTACAGGTGGCACCGCCATCAGTAGTCAATTGTTTTTGGTAAAAGTTTAAAACGAGTTTAGGTACCAAACTATCAATAATGTTCATTAGGAATAAAAAGAATAATACCCGGGCATAAACCGACTCAGTCCAGTTTGACTCAAATCAAATTTATGATTGGGGCAAATCCAAATAATCTGGATTTAGCTTGAAAATATCTTATTCCAAACTCAATTTTGATCCGATTGCCAAGTATGTATAACCACAATCATTGTTTCAAAATTTGAGTTGGACATCAAACCAGTAAGGACAAAATTTAGGAATTAAAGCTTCTACATAAAATCGATATATAATGCATTAGAAATAAAAATTATCAGAACAACGATATATAATAAATAAGAAACAAAAACATAAAAATAAAAATAATTTATCAAAATAAAAACAAAATATATATCTATGAATATATAATAAATTAATAACAAATGTAATAGTTCTAATTAAATTTGAATATAACAATTTTTTAAATAAGACTAAAAATTAAAATTGTGTTTATGAAAGATATCTCTTATTATTGTCAAAATTTTCAAACTCTTTAATCGTATTTAAAATGTCATAGATCATATTTTTATCAAAAGTATTTGTACCACGCTTTTGGGATCCGAATCGTTCTGGGCACCGTACCGGTCGGAGACCGGTACTTGGATTCTAACCTCAGTATCGGCCAAAAATACAGATCGGTACCGAAGTTTTCTGTTGGGTACCGGCCGG
>JAOTAY010000006.1:3749195-3759227 GCA_025629805.1 Erythroxylum baracoense
GGGTAAAAAATTAAATAGAATTAACTTTTCGTTAGTTAAACGCCATGTTATATTTACGTTACATTATTTTTTATTTTCAAATAAAAAGTGAGCCTTATTACTATCCAAAAATATATAACTATGGGTCCTATTGTCATGTTACAAGTGAGACTTACTATCTGAAATATATAAATAATATCCCCACTGTCACGTGATCGTGGAACCTACTTTTTGATTAACTTAAAAAGTTAATTATATAAGAGTCTGTTCCAAATGTTTTGAAAACATTAGAGTTCAGTTTGAACGTTTCAAAACATTAAGGTTTAAGTTGTATTTCGTTACAAACGTTGAGATTCAAAGTACACTTGACCGAGAAGAAATCTTTTAATTAAAGCAGTGACGGTAATGTATACTTATATAAGTTTTAATATGTTATAGTATTTAATTTTATAACATTATAAAGTGAATAACTAATTCACAGTCAATTTTTTAAATAGCAGTGACGGTAATGTATACTTATTTTATAAACTGTTTATTTTGGTAATATTAAGTTATAATTAAGCACTATAAAAAGTAAATAATCATATTATATTGTAGTACAAATGTTAAATTTTATTTAATCATTTTCTTTACTAAACATCTAACACACCTGTTCATTTAGAGTTTTGATGAATCTTTTATTATATATTAGCATTTCCATTTCTTTGAAAGATCGTTTGTATGAAATTTTCCTTATATAATTAAATTAAAAAAATAATTTGACTAATGTTAATTTTATCCATTGGAACATGCACTTCTTTAACTAAATATTTAAAAAATCTTAGCATATCTTCAATTTGTTGTTGGTAAAGCCAAATTTTTTCAAAAATAATTATAATGTTAAATTTATAATAGTCATTTTAAAATATTTATCGTGTTTGTTTCTTTACGTGATAAAGTGAAAAAAAAACTATAAATAAATTTGATTACAGACAGTAAATAAAATTTGCTTTATTTTTGAAACATAGAAAACTCACCATGTACGTACCACAGGAGATATTACTATAGGGCTTGACACTTTGTGGTTTCCATTCACTTCAATCCACACTAGGGAACCAAATGAAACTCCTTTATTCTTCTTCTTAGAGTATCTTATGCTCATTGTGAAATTTTGCTTCTCATAGATTTGTGCAAATCTCAAAATTCGTGGCGAGACATCCACCACGGAACCCTTTGGAGCAATTACCACTGCCTTATAAACTGCACCTTCTTTTCCAACATTTGTGACAGTCCTGTCAAAAGTCATATGTCGCGAATATGTTTTGCTGTCATACAATGCGATGAAGGATGGGTAGTTAAGATCAGGCGAAGGTTTTGAGCAAGAATACTTGGTTGATCTAGTGATGGTCAAGATTTGGTTTTTAGTGTAGTTCATGGAACATAAGAGATTCACATAGTCTTGTGGAGTAGCATCATAAGTCAAACCAGGGTCTAGTGCTCGGTTGGGGTCAATTTGTCCTGCTCCTATAGCTAAAGGGGATGCAGACTCTAAATTCCTACCATTATCTCTGAGTGAATTGAGAGTGTTGTCCAACGGATCCGCTGTCGTAATCATGGCCGACCTAATAGCGGCAGGACTCCATTCTGGGTGTGCACTTCTAAGAAGTGCAGCAACGCCAGAAGCATGAGGACAAGCCATCGACGTCCCAGAAAGCAAAGCAAAATTGCTCAACAAGTGTATATTCGCACCAATGGTTGTGGCATAAATATTTGGAACCCAAGAGGCTAGAACAAGTGTCCCTGGAGCCATTACGTCCGGTTTTAAAATACCCGGATAGCTTGGAGAAGGACCATTTGAAGTGTAAGAGGCTGCAACTGGTGCAGGTTTTGAACCCAAAATAGTTTGCTTAAATTTTATAGTTACCACAGGGTTTGTAGCAGTTCTGACATAATGCATAACTCGTTGAACGTCATTTGGGCTTATGACAACTCCAGGAGAAGGAGAATCGGGAAATTCCTGCAATGAAGGTTCTTCAGCCACAAATATAGCACCGAGCACATTTGACACATTTACAATTGTATACATTTGGGTGTAGAAATTCCCAATATCATCACACAAGATGACAGCTGATGGAGCTTGTGATAGCAACACAGTGGAGTTGCAAGCTGATATGGTCTTATTGTAGATAATAAGTTGTTTCTCTATAATGTCACTCGCTGGGAACAGAGTCCACCCACTCATAGTTACGCCATTGCCTAAAATCAATTCCCCGGAAAAAGAACGATCTACAGAGCCTGCAGCAACGGTTAACACCCATGGTATTCCATTGTGCAAGATGCCTAGAGTTGGCCCGTGATTTCCTGCTGAAGATGACACCAACACGCCCTTCTCCATCGCAGCAAACGAGGCAATTGCTATAGGATCCTCATACAGCGGCACCTCATCGAATCCCATAGAGATAGAAATCACATCGACACCATCAGCGACTGCTTGGTCCATTCCAGCAAGAACATCAGCTGCGTATCTTCCCTCATCCCACAACACCTTGTACATGGCCACCCTTGATCGTGGTGCCACACCCCTTGCTGTTCCAGTAGCATAGCCAAAGAATGTAGCATCTTTCACGTAGTTTCCAGCAGCTGTCGATGAAGTGTGAGTACCATGGCCTTGAGTATCTCTGGCTGATTTCATGCTGATGCTAATCCCAGGATTTGCAGCTATCACTCCTTTGTTGAAATATCTAGCTCCAATTAACTTTGAATTACACATGGAGGAATTGAATTCTTGTCCTTCCTCACAAATGCCCTTCCATCTTGATGGCACAGGCGTCATGCCATCATCCTTAAAACTCTCACTCTCTGGCCAAACCCCAGTATCAATAACACCAATTATTACGTCTTTTCCGAAATCTGAAGCTGGCCATAAACCAGAGAAGGGATTTAAGGAAAGGAAATTGGTAGTGTGGGTGGTGTCAACAGTGACAGTCTTGTCTTTGTAAGCTGAGACAAAACCTGGCGTCTTCTTTATGGCTTCAAGTTCCTTTGGAGACAGAACCGCACTAAATGCTTGGGCAGCATTGTCATATGTGTATATAAGCGAGTCCGTAGTCGGGGTCTGAGTTGTAGACTTAATGGAAAGAAAGATTGACGAGTACCATTGTTCATGGCTCAGAAAAGGTTTAGGCATTATGGACTTGTCCATGTGAACAATATATGTGGACCTGTCATTTAAGTCCAAAGAGGCCTGGGAAGTGAATAGAAGACAGGAACTGAAAAGCAGGTGTAGAACTCCAAGCGCATTCATGGTTTGCTGACGATTGAGGGTTTGTTCGTGTTAGGTATTTGCTTTGGTTTATATACATAACAAGGGACACCTCTACGCTCTGTGGCTTCTGTTTTTGTTTTGGACTTTTTGTTATTGTTCAAGTGCGATCAAGGATAAGACATACAAAGATAGAAAATAATTAGGTTACATCCACACATTGTCTAAGGGACACCGTTTCAAGCGATCAAAAATTCCTGTCGTTAGAGAGTTTCATTAGCTGTCTAAAGATGAGATCAACACCGTTTCATTAGTCGTTGAGTGCATGTTAATAGTGAAAAACAAGTACCTGACTTTTTCAACAAGCCACTTTTTAAAGTTAGATTTTGCGTGTAAGAAAAGAGTTTAGTATGTGCAAACTCTTTGATATTATTTTTACATGAATATTCTCTGCTACTTGCCTTTGCATTTCGTTTAGCAGGCTTCTTCTATTCTGATTCCTTAGAAACTCTCTTAGTTTAGTAGGCTCTTTAAAGTTTAGAAGGCTCCTCTTAATTTAGAAACCTCCTCTTAATTAGTTAGTAGGTTTCTTCCACATTAGAATGCTCCTCTTCTTTTTAGAAGGTTTTTTTCAAGTTGACATTCTAAATGACACGTATCCTAAAAATAAGGAGTCATTCATGGAGTAGTTTCAGCCTTTTCAAAAATTCGCGCAGTCTAACAACTCTACGTACGTGTTTGTCAGAAGATATGTAACCGATTACACTTCCTCTTCTAGCCTATACGTCTACTTATCCTCTCACGAGATCAACGCTCAGGAATCACTTAGTATACCCTAAGTAAACTTCTCTCGTCTTCTTATCTCTGTCATTCTCATCTGCGCAGCTTATTCTCTCGGCACCCTAACTCTTTGTATTCTTATTGCCTCTTGTTTTCTCTCTTAAACTTTACCAAGCTCACCTACAATGGCAAGAAAAAAATCAAAAGGAGAAAAGAAACCCAAACTTCTTCTATTAATCATGATGAAGCTCGTATTATTGAACCTTTGTCCTCTAAACCTCAAGAGAAGAAAGTGCTTGAAGTGCACTGAATTACAAATGAAAATGATTCAGATGAAGAATATACTCGATTGATTAGATGACCACTAACCAGAGGAAGTCTCGCAAAACAAGCCGAGAAAAGTTAAAGAAACCATGGATGCTAAAAAGAAAGAGGAAGAAGAAGCTAGAAAAAGAAAAAGGGAAGAAATAAAGAAAGGTAAAGTGCCTGTAACTAAAGATACTATTAAGGACCTTAATGATAAAAAAGAGTTGTCTCAAGAAGTGATATTTCCCAAAGAAAAAAGGGTAAACCAAATAAAGATAGCTGCACACAAGCAAGGAAAGACATCAATACCACAAAAAATGTTTGAATTAATGGAAGCTGAAGTCCACTATAAAACACAGTATAAGAAAAGAAAGGTGGTTGTTAGGTGGATGTTGTCTCCTATGATGTTTGATGACATATGTATACCCATCTCTCCTTACTTTGTTGCCATTGGTTGGGAAAATTTTTTGAACTTAGATGAGACAGTATATGATAAGCTAGTCAGGATATTTTAAACATATATATAAAAAGGAAGAAATTAATGAAAAACTAGCCATTGTCACATAGGTGCATGAATGGGAAATTTTAATTTCTGAAGAAATCTTGGGAGATATACTAGAAGTAGCTCCTATAGGGAGAACTAATTTTTCCTGTCATAAGAGGGATGTTAATGATCTGGAGTTAGTCGAAGTTGTCAAATCCATCTACCTTTATGCTGAGAACACCCAAGACGGGAGACTCTGGAGTAGACAATTAGACTTAATACTTGTATCGCTTTTAGCTACTTCAATTTTTCCCAGAAGTAGCTTAGTTGAAGGGTGCAAATTGCTAGACACTTATATGGTGTATAATTTGCTAAAAGGGAACATAATGAATATTCCAGCTATGATCTTATGGTTCATGGTGAATAAAGGGAATCATAAGAATACCACCGATTGCCTACCTTATGGAATATTTCTCACCAAGATTTTCAACCATTATAGAGTTCTATTTATAATTATTAAATAATATTAGTATTATAGAATATACACATATTTTAAAAAATTAGAATTACTGAATTAACAATTTTAACGTCTATGAATTAGTTTTATTTTTATAAATAAACTTTTATTATATGATACTTATTGTATAGAAGTTTTAAAATGATTAAAGCAAATTAAGAATTATTAATATTTGTGGATTAAATAAATAACTTATATTTATATTTTTATTGCATAATTTAATATTTAGTATATTTTTAAAATTTGAGTTACATGCTAAATTTTGATGAATTTATATCTCTCGCTCTATTTATATATATAGTTTTTCAAAAGAAAGTTTGAAAATTCAATCTTGATATTTTTCTTTGAAAAAGTAATTAGAATCAGTAACTTTTGGTGTTAAAATAGTTTTTTTAACGAAAATATTTCTTAAACAGATAAACGAATGCACTAAAACCTTTGCGTCATTGTTTTATTTATCAAAAGAAGCATCAGTCAGGCAAGAATTGGAAAGCTCACCTTTTGTCTTAAAATTAGAATTCGTTATATTGATTCTATCTGCAATTGCATAGAATTTAACTTATAAAATCTGAAGTATTTTATTAATCTTGGCCAACAATGAAACTAAATAAAATCATAATTGACGAAAGGCAATTAAATTACTAAACTAATTAAGTAAGATAATTAAATAGTAAGAAAAGATCAAGATAATAAAATATTAAGGTTTTTGAGGTTCATTTATAATAAATTTCACTTATCATACACCCATTGACTATCAAGGTTGAAATAATAATTAATTTAATATATCTATGTCTTTTATTACGGCACATAGTTATATCTAATTTATAAGTTATTTGGGCTAACTTTGGATATAAATCTCTTTAATGTATTGAAATTTTTATTTAAAATTAATGGACTTGTTTCTTAATTGTTATCAGGTGATTTTGAACACATGAGAGTTAAATTTGAATCAAAAAGATGTAAGAAAAGCAAGGGCAATTCGAATTTCCAACTGACAGAAAAGTTTTTGACTAAGTGTTGACACGTGCAAGGGTAAAGTTTATCACCAGGGTTTGATTTGAAAAGAGATTCGATAGATATAAGATTCTAATTATTTTGGGAATTAAGTTGTTTTTCCTTATGTGGGGATCTACAACCTAATTTTGTGGGGAGTTTATATGAACAAATAACTTTGGAAAGGGAGGACAACCCCCTCTAACAACCTATCTTTCACGTTCTTGTTTTCTTTTTGAGAGTTTTACGTTTTTCTGGAGAAAAAGGGCAGATATGTAGACCAGACATTTTGCTATTCTTCTGTCAAGTTCATCACTGCTATGAGTAGCTAAATCCTTCTTCTTGGTTGTAGAAAACCAACGTTATCATCTAGTATGTATGATATTTTCTGAATAAAGTTTATTTGATCGACTAATAATAAGTATCTTTCACCTTACTTTTAATGATTAAATTGATTTATCTCTAGGGTGCACAACTAGAAATTGATTGATTTAATTTACGGCCAGATTAGTAGGATTTGATGTTCAATTTTGCTAATCCAAAGTGACAAATAGGATTATCATCTTGTACGTTAGGGATTGGAAATTCTAAGAAAGATATTTATCTAGATTAAACACATATCATATGTGTATTGTCTTGCTCATTGATCCTCATAGTTATTAAAGCCATTAATTAATCAAACTTAAGATCGTATCTAAGTTGTTGGTTCATAAAAGTGATTAGAATACACGTTTCTATTCATTTAATCCTAAGAGAGAACACCATTCAATGAGTATTTGTTAATGGACTTAATTTAAATTTGTATCGATGATCTATACTAGTTTGATAATGTAGGTGACTCGAAACTAAGGTTTGTTCATTAATTTTTCAGATTTGATTATTTCTATTTAATTCTAAGTTTTTGTCAATTTTAATTACTTAGAATTGCATTATTTAAATCCCCCAATTTGTTTTAGTTTTAACTCGTGAAACACTTACCAATAGGTTCCTCGTGGAAACGATCTCAACTCTTTGCTAACTACATATATCATTATTAGAGTTGGTATTAATTTAGTTGCAGACGACATCATTACTAAAATTTGGTGTCGTTGTCGGAGATCTCTTGACGGTATATGTATGTTACACGAGTAGACAAAACAACACAGCTGCTATTCGATTCAAAGATAGAGAAGATAGCCAAGAAGTTACGGAAATAGACAAAATAGAGATAATAAGTGCAGAAGAAAGAAAAGATGGCTACAAATCGTACCCTTCGTGAATTAGCTACCTCCACAGACGAACAACAGCCTCATTGTATCAATTTTTCGAATTTGGGGGACAACAGTACCTTTGAATTAAAGTCGAGGTTGATTCACTTATTGACAATTTTTTGAGATCTACCAGGAGAGGATCCCTGTAAGCATTTGAAGGAATTTGATGTGGTTTGTATAGGCATGAAGCCTAAGAATGTGATTGAGGCAACTCATGGTCACAAAGAAAGAAGAAGCAAAGGCATGTGGAATATATTTAATGTTGGGACACTCTACTGATGCATGCATGATTTTGCAAGAGGAAAGTGCAGAACAAGTCAATGCCAGGGGAGGATTTGCTGGGCAAACTTAAAGAAAGTATGATCCATTCTTAAACACCTATAATCCGGGTTGGTGTGAGCATAGTCCTCCTTAGAAGATATAGTTAAATCTTTGACCACTAACACAATGAAATTTTAGCAAGATACTCAAGCTAGTATTTAAAATCTTAAAAATCAATTGATCTAAATGGATACAACAATTAATCAGTTAAAGGCACAAAATTCTGGAAAGTTTCGTGGTCAAATAGAAATCAATCCCAAGCAAAGTGCCAAAATTGTCATATTGCGGAGTGGTAAAGAATTTAAGGAACCTTCTCCAAAAATATCCAAGAGGGAAAACAAAGAAGAAGTAAGAAAGTAAATAACCAACTAGCTAGAAAAGGAAAAAGGAGAAAAAATAAATTTAGATCTGTAGAAATTTATTGTGCTGCCCCAATTTCCTAGTCGATTTGCCAAAGAAAAGAAAGAGGGGCAAGAGAAAGATATATTGAAGACTTTCAGAAAAGTCCAAGTCAACATTCCTTTGCTTGATGCCATTAAGCAAATTCCTCATTATGCTAAATTTCTAAAGGAGCTTTGCACTTTGAAATGAAAATTGAAAAATGATGAGAAAGTTCAATGGGGAGAGAAAGTATCTGCAATACTTCAGAAGAAAAAACTACCACCTAAATGTCAAGACCCATGTATGTTCACTATTCCCTATAAAATTGGTGATTTAAGAATTGAAAAAGCTATGTTAAATTTGAATGTATCAATAAATGTCATGCCTTATGATGTTTACAAGTCGTTAAACATGGGGCCCCTTAAAGAGACTAATGTAATGATTCAATTAGCAGATAGTTCGAATGCTTATCTAAAGGGCGTGTTAGATGATATTTTAGTTCATGTAGGCGAAATGCTTTTTTCAGCTGATTTTTACATTTTGCAGATGGGTAGTGAGGATGTATCCTCCTCAACTCCAATTTTATTTGGAAGACCATTCTTGAAAACCACTAAAACAAAAATTGGTGTTCATAATGGATCGTTGACTATGGAATTTAATGGTGATTAATTAAACTCAATATACACAATGCCATGAAATTTTCGGATGATGAACAACCCATTGTTGCTGTGGATTTTATTAACACTTGGGTGCAGAAAAACTCTTCCTTACATGGAAGAGATGAACTTGAGACAGTTCTCAAAATTGGAGATATGTTGCAGTGGTAGTTACTTACAGAGATGTTGGTGCCCAATAACGAACTTGAAGCCACATTTTGCAATTTGGAGAAAACCAAGAAAATGGTTAAGCAATTACCTTATGTGGAGTTGTTCTGAAACAATTCAAAATTATTTCCTTCGTTGATTCAACCGCCCAAATTGGAGCTAAAAATTTTCCCTAACCATCTAAAATACATATTTTTTGGGTGAGCAAGGTACTTTACCTATTATTATCTCAAATAAATTCACTTCTTTGCAGGAAGAACAACTAATTCAGGTGCTAAGACAACATAAATAAGTCATTAGGTGGACAGTAATTGATTTAAAAGGCGTTATTCCCACCATTTGTATGCACTGAATTTCGATTGAAGATGAAGCCAAGGAGGTAAGGAAACCCTAACGTCATTTAAATCCACCCATGATGGAGGTGGTGAAAAAGGAAATCTTGAAGCTTCTTGATGCTGAGATTATCTATACCATTTCAGATAGTAATTGGGTAAGTCTAGTCCAGGTAGTTCAAAAGAAATTTGGGGTAACTGTAATAGAAAATAATGATGGTGAGTTGATACCCAATCGTATTCAAAACAGGTGGAGAGTCTGTGTAGATTATAGGAAGCTAAATTTGGTTACTATAAAAGATTATTTTTTGCTTCCATTTATTGATCAAATACTTGAAAGACTTACAGGTAAATCTCACTATTGTTGTCTATATGATTATTCAGGTTATCATCAGATTTTGGTTGCACCAAAGGACTAGGGAAAAATAACTTTTACGTGTCTATTCTGAACCTTTGCCTATCGAAGAATGCCATTTCTGTTGTGTAATACACCAGCGACATTTCAAAGGTATGGTAAGTATTTTCTCTAATCTTGTGTTGTATGGACGTTTTCTTAGATGACTTTACGGTTTATAAAGAATCTTTTGAAACATACATTATCAACCTTAAGAAAGTGCATAAGCG
>JAOTAY010000006.1:3773176-3792586 GCA_025629805.1 Erythroxylum baracoense
TAGAAATAAAAAAGTGAGATAAAGGAGATTTTGATTCGAAATTAATGGAAACCTAACCAATTATACAATCATTGACTTGATGGGTCTAGACGATCCTAATGTGAATTACTCTCTCTCGAGTTATAATTCTTAACCCTAATTGATAATCCCAAATTCAAATTATGGAATTGCGATCTCTGGTTTCGCAATTGGCCTAAAACCTAAATTAGTTTTAAAATTGTCTACTAACCTACCAGGAAGCTATGCTTGATCTGTCATTACACGACTTTACTAGTTTGATTCAATTCTCTACTTATCGATTCACCTAACTCTCGTTAGCCCAAATCGATTATCTTCACCCTGCTCACCCTCTCAGTTTGTTG
Organism: Erythroxylum baracoense; assembly: GCA_025629805.1. Lineage (NCBI taxonomy): Eukaryota > Viridiplantae > Streptophyta > Magnoliopsida > Malpighiales > Erythroxylaceae > Erythroxylum > Erythroxylum baracoense. Next base: position 3,773,539 of record JAOTAY010000006.1, read on the forward strand.
GCAAGTTATTAAGCATAGAATTGAAATCATAAATAAATCAATCACAGCACAATCAATTAAACTTTGTTAATCTCAAGAATCCAAAATCTGAAGGTGAGTATAAACATAACTCAACATTCATCACAAACGATTCTTAACACCTACTTCAATTCTATACATGAATAAAACTGAAATAAATGGAAAATACTGTTGGGAACAGAATTTTGGAAGTGGTGATAGCAGGAAACCACCTGTGCTGAGAAATACATCACGTCTAGCTTATCTCCGTGTCTCTCTTCCTTCGACTCCTTCCTCAATCTCTTGATTTCTCTCTAGAGTTTCTCTCAGAATTGGCTGAATTAAAGCTCTTTGCATGACTATCTATACTCTCTAAAAAACTGCTGCATCTGTCACATCATGTTCTATTTATAGCTTGGAGGCTCTAAATCAAATTCGGGGTCGAAACGGTCCAAAAATCACTCAAAACTTGAGTTTTCGTATCAGCCCAATGCAGGGCACAACCGTGGCCCTACGTGCCATAATCGTGGCCAGCGCCTAAACCATTATGTCATGATCGTGGCCCTCTATGCACGATCTTGGCTTGGCTGCTGTTGGTTCATCCTTCTCTGTCACGATCGTGACCGGGTGTGCATGATCGTGGCCTGTATCTTTGGCCTGAAACTCCTCGAATCTTCTCTGTTTTTCCCCATTTACCCTAAAATACTAACAAAACCATCAAGGTACCTAAAATATATAACATTTAAGCTCAAAGATTTAAACTAACCCATAAAAACACAATCTAACATAATGACCCCCTAAATGCACACTCAATACTCAAAATCATACTAATTACCTAACAAATTACAACCTAAAACACAATGCAAAACACAACTATCACACATCAAAGTCTTGTAACAATAAGATCTAGCTAATTAATCGCAATTTTGCATGCGTTTTGATTAAAAGATATTTAATAGTTGCATGATCAAAACGAATTATAATTTTTAACCCTAATAAATAAGATTTGAAATTTTCTAATGCAAAATTCATTGCTAACGATTATTTCTCAGTGGTTATGTAATTTAATTATGCATCACTTAAAGTAAAGCTAGCATAATAAATTACACAAAAAAATTTCTTAACTTTTTAGTCTAAAGCAGCTCCTACATTAAAATCAGAAGCATCACATATAATTTCAAAAGGTCAAGAACAATTAGGGGCCACAATAATCAATACAGAGATCAAATTTTCTTTAAGAACTTTAAAGGCATTCATGAAGGTCTCTACTAGAGAAGTCAGTGTGGGTGTGCTCACGGATATGAGGGTGACTGGTGGAATGAAAGTCTCACAGGTATGAGGAGGGTGGCACTCACGGTGGGAGTCATCGTTTATGAAGATGGAGAACGATGCGTGTGTAACATCCCATTATCCCGTGAGTAGGGTAAGAACCCTATGATACTATATATAAGAGTTTATTGAGAATTAAGAAGTGCATTTCATGCATCATACGGCATACACTTATGCGTGAATAATGTTGACGCTCATTAAAATAATTGTATATGCATTCATTGACATTTTTTGAGTATAAGTGATTTTAATGTGATTAAAATGTGAATTGTGGATTAATTGTCTTAAAAATTAAATTGGTGTGTAGTAAAAATTGATTTAGTATTTTTAGAGACATTTTGGACATTTCAGAAATTTCTGAATATTTGGAGTATTTTAGACTAAGAAAAATATAGAAATAAGAGACAAATGGAAATGTGACAATTGAATTAGTAAGTCTTTGACAAATGGACTAATTATAGAGTGACAAATGGACATTAATGTGCGACATGAGGACCAATAGCTAAGGAACAAATGATAACATAACTCGTGGACAAATGTAACACATGCATTGGAGAGATATGTCAAGACCTAAAAGGATAACTAAGTCACGTTTTTGGTAAAAAGAATTCTTTTGGCTTGTTCATTACCGAAACACCAAAACTTTCTCCTTACTCTCCATCACTGAAACACCTAGCTAGATATTTTTGTGTTATTGACTTACCTACATTACTCCTTGCAAAGAAAACATTTCAGTCCATATTTTGTTATTTTTTTTTCTTTATTCTTGTCTTTGTTTCATCCACCGAAGCCTCTAATTTGCTCTCCCCATTTTTGGAATTTTACTAAAGGATTTTAAGAGTAAATCAAGTAAGTTATGCTTTAAGTTTTATGGTAGTCTAAATGACTTTTGATGATGTTTTCATGTTTAAAAATGGATGCATGCGTGAATGGTGTAGCAAGATGAATGGATGCATGCATGAGTGGTATAGGAAGAAGCAATTTCTAAGATATAAGTAAAGTGACGAAGGAGTCAAATCAGTAGAAAATGTGCAAAAAGTGTATAAAGGATTGTGCTAATTGAAGATAAATGAAGATTAGTGAAGTGCAGAAAATGTGATATGTAAAAATATGAATTAGGTTCTGTTTTTGTGCTGTGATTATTCATGAACTTGTGAATTGTGTATAGAGATTATTGAACTAAAAATTAAGGTATAACTAAATCATTAACATGAAAGGATAGAGAAATGATAGAGAAGTAATAGAACATTGACAATGAATTGTGCTGGAGTATGTTATATGTAGTGTTTTACTGAACATACATCTGTATTTTGGCCATAACTTCATCTGTAAATATCCAAATTGGATGGATTTTAATTTAGAGTAAACTAGATACATATGGCTATATTTTTCATGAAGGAATCAATTTTGAAATCTGTCTTTAAGAGTCTTGACATTTGGATTGAAGTTAAAAGTTGTGTTCTATCGAGGTATAAGAGTCAGTATGGAGTATTTTGATTATAACTTGCACGATACTGAACTAAAATGTATGAATTTGATGTGATTAGAAATGAAAGACATAGAGGAACATTTTATTAGAAGAAAGTGTGGCCTAAAAACTTCTTTTGCTAGGTCAAAAATGGCAAGAAAGAAGGCAGAAAACACAGAAGGTCGCGATCGTGTTCTGCAAAGAAGAACGAAAGTCGCGATCGTGCCCTTGTACGATCGTGACCCGATAGGCTTTGTCAAAGGGGAATTTTTAGAAGTTTTTCAACCTAATTCAAGTAAGGATATTGCCATATGAGGCATGTAGGTTTAAATGAGCTCTTAAATGAATTTAATTGATGTTGAATGAAGGGATTAAAGTGAATAAAAGGGTATTAAGGATTAAAAGAATGTTTTGAAGGTGTTGTAAGTTGTTTATGAAGAGAATTAACATGCATGATACATGATACATTCATAAATGTATTTACGACTGATTATTCTTATGAAAATGCACATGAGTGACATATAAATGTATATGATTGCATATAGAGGAGCACATCGAGCGACCGCTTCCAGACATTGTAGAGACTTAAAGGCAATAAGCTTAAGGGAGCATTTGTGAGTCAACCTAAATGATCTCCCTAGGATTAATTGATTATTTATGTTTAACTTCTGATTATTGAACTGTTTATGATTTGTATATAAATTCTAGACTTTAAAGGTCTGAGGAGTTTGATATTCGGGAATGTATTGGAAGTGTTCTACTTGGATATGAAATTTGAATGATATCTGTTTACAACTGATTTTTGAATACTCAACAAAAGTTGAACGCTAGAATAAGGTTCGATGAATAAAAGATCCTATCTGTGCATCACATGTGAATGCTATTCATGACATATTCTATTATCTGATGCATTTCATTAAATGCACGATCAGTTAAAGGTGTTATGATCAGAGTAACCAGTTTGAAAGAGCTTTAAGCTCAAGATTTTGCACGTAGAGCTTTGCTCCGTGATTTCTGCATATGACTGAGCTCGATGGGCTAGTATCTGTATCTGTATCTGAAAGGCACTCGGTCACAACAAATAATAATAAATCTGGAGTCTCATATGCATCTGCATTTATAATTATGAAATATATGCTTATAAAATCTTTTCTAAAGTTGTGATGTTAAAATGATATGCCATGATAATGTGATTTATTTGGTTGTTCAAGTTTTGAAAGAATGTATATGATGCGTATGACATTCATTATGTCTTATTGTGTTGGAAAATGATGTGAAATTATTGGTTATATGATATTTGTATGTGTGCCTATAGTAAGATAATTAATGATGGTTCGCTCATCGAGTTCGCAAAACTCATCCAAAATTGCAACATGGCTTTTTAGGTGCGAGACAGGAGACCTAGATTTCTAAGATCTTTTAGAACATTTTGGACTAGACATGACTCAAAGGTCTATCAGTTGGCATTTGAGGAGTTGTAGTAGTTTTTAAGTAGTTTACATAAGTCATGTAGAACTTGTGTATAAAGATGTAAATATTGGTTTTAATGACTTCAATGTAAACTTTTATAAATAAATGCAATGAGAAGTTGAGATTTTTAAGTATTGTGTTTTCTTTATGATGCCATTTAAGAGATTAGGTTTAATCCAGCATATCATTGTCATAGGATACGTATTTGAATATCCTCTGGATGTTCGGGTATGTGCTCTATGATAATGGGGTGCTACATTAATTGCACTTTTCACTGATGAATCAGAGGGTTATGAATGGCGAGGATACTTTATATTTTGTAGGTTGATACACTAGTCAAAGTTAGGTAATCAACTAATCAATCATGCTTAAAAATTAGTCATTATAACAACTAGTTTATGTATCTAATGACTATTTGAGTTAGTTTTGAGTACGAATAGACCTTTTTTGTTTTGAAAAGAATCTTTGACATAGTAGAGAGCTGTTAAGAGCCATTAAAGACTACAAAGGTATTTTAATAAATATGTGTATTATAACATATATATATATATATATATATATATATATATATATGGCCTTAATTAATTATTGTGACTAAGAGGAGTTTTTGAGTTGTATATAGTCATGCTAAAGTAAAACTTAGGAAAATTAACTAGTATACATATTATAATTCCTTTTGACCTTAAAAAATATTTCTAAAGAGTTTACTCATGGTAAGCTAAATCGATTGTAAGAGTTCCTCTTTCCTGGTGATAAAGAAGATATTGTATAGAGAATTTGTCTTTACCTATTAAAGGAAGAAAGTAGTGAATTTTCAAGTAGAGCTTATAGAGAAAATGTTAAGGATTATTTGGTCGAACCATTAACTCAATTTTATCTCTCTTTTCTTACTCTATTTTATTATTATATTATTATTATTAAATTTCTTTCATTCATTAGAATAGGTAATTTATTATTATTATTCAAATGGGAAAAATTATACACACAATTCATCCCTCCTCTTGGATGTCATTTATAGAGTAATTAACAACAGCATACTAAGTTAAACCAGAGGATCATTAATATATAATAATGAATGTTTGTTGAGAAGGTGTTTTGATCTAAATTATATTTTTAATTCATATAGAGGTGTCACAATTATAACTAGCAAACTTAGTATCTGATGAATATGGTGAGAGAAATTATGTTTATTGCCACAATTATTAGAGGAGAACCTTATATTATTATTAATATGGTTCAATATATAGGTGGTAGGATAGTTGATTTCCTAATTGGTAAGAGTGTAACTTGTGCAAATTTTATGTGAGATATTAGCACTTAATCTAAAACAGATGTCAACTCTATATAATGAAGTATGCACTCAGCCAAGACCAATTTGAACTAATTGATTTATTTAACAATAGATGCATGAGATATCTGATTGCTTTTTCTAGAAAAAGGACTCTAATGTACATCTTGCATTAATAATATTCTAGTTTGCACATTGGTAATGCATGAGATATTTGAAGGCTTTCTCTAGGAAAAGGACTCCAATGTACATCTTGTATTAATAATATTCTAGTTTGCACAATGGGAATGAAGCATATCCTAGGTAATAATGCAATAATAGTCAATCATAAGTATAAATAGTGATTATTATTGAATGATTTTTTAATTTTTGGGTTTTTACATTAAAGTTTATGTAAGTTTATTAATTTCATCTATTGTCCGTACATCTTATATAACCATCTTTTCAAATTTATGTGAGTTACAGTTGGAAACAATGATGTGTGCAAGGGAAATAAATGCATCTCTTCCCTTGTAAATTAATATGCTAGCATCAATATGAGTTTAAGGATGTCTAAAGCATAATGTGATAATTTAGTGGGGGTTAGGCTCAACTAATTTCAAGGTAGCAATTTATAAATATAATATGGAAGGTTGAAAATTCCCATGGCAAGTTGTAACTTATATTGTTAAATGAATAATGTATTTTGTATTTTAAAATTTGAGGAGAACATAATGCATAAGAGGTCCTATCATCTAAGGCTCATGTGATATTGAAGTTATGATGATGAATTATTATGAACATGTTGAAGATCAGGTCAAAAACAACACCTTATAATATTATACATATCTTTAAAATTGACGATAATATGCATTTAACCTACAAGTAAGTTTAGATTGACAAAGAATAAGCAAAGAAGCTAGCTAGTAAGAAGCCATACAATTCTTACAAATTAATTCCTCACATATGTAGTCAAATTATATGGAATGATGTATATTTTAGGGTTGTGTATGGACACGTACTTAAGATTGTCAGTTTGATAAACTATTTATGGGTTATAATTATTGTTTGGTGGTTTTAGGGATCATTGTTAGCCCATTCTTTATATAGACGGTTATTTTCTGTATGGTATTTATCTTGGCATAATGTAAATTGATAAAGTGTTTTAATAATAATAATAAAATATATTTTTATTTCTTACACCATTATAAGTTTAGAGAGTCGTGGATTGATCATGGCTTCTGATAAGTGCTTAATTTTTATATTTTTAAGTTTATATTTAGTGCATTTTGTTTATTTATTTGAGTATTTTTTATCATTTTTCGTACTTAATTCATTCATATTTTGGCTTTAGGTTGTAATTCACTTATTTGTAGTAAAAGGAACAAATTTAGACAAGTGTGGGACATTTTATAGCAGTTTTGACCAAGTTATGAAGTTACAGGAAAAGTATATAAGCAAGTACACACCCATGTACTTACCCGTATACTTCAATAGGTCATGTTTCATGTAAGAAAAGTTATCTTAAAGTTTCTAAAAGTTATACTATCATGAATATGTCTATGTTTGAGAAGTATACGCTTCATGAACAATCCTATGTTTGAGAAGTAAACACTCATGTACATACATGTGGTTACTCCAGATTCATGGATCTCATGATTTTTAAGTACATGACTAAGTATATGATCATATACTTGCTCATATACCACCTGAAAACCTAAATTTCAAACTATAAAAGGCAAAATTAACAGGCAAAGTAAGAAGAAAACTTAGCAAACACAATTAGAAGACATAGAACATTAAAAAGAATGAATAACAAGCAAGGAGATCCCTTTGGAGTGAATTTTCATCAATCTAAAGTGAATTTCTTAAAGATTGAAAGGGATTCCATTATGTTTCCTTTAATTTTTTGTTTTTCCTTTAGTTTTAATGTAATGTCTTAAATGATTAGGAACTAAACCGTTTATAGTACCTACATAAGATGAGTCATGAGATGGGAGGGATTACTTCTTAATTTAATTTATTCTTTAGTTTCATTTAGATTTAATTGTGTGTTATTTATTATTCTTTAATTAATATTATCAGTGTGTTAATTTATATTTGCTTTCATGCAACTGAGATTGATAAATAAATCATTTGTTTGAATTGATCTAGCATAATTGAAAGGAATTGCATGCAAACATAGATATAAGATGAATTATATCTTTCTAATTAGGATCAAAATTAATATCGAGATTTATAAATCAGATTAATGTAATTTTAAGGGTTTTAATTAGAAAGAAATCAAAATACTATTAGTTATTAATAATCTTAAGAAAGATACTAGCATAATTTAGGAATTTTTACAATCCAATGAACTCTAGATTAAATTGAAGTGTGAAGTTTTAATGGCATGAGAAATCCTAGGGGGTTTCAAATTCTGAGTACCACTATCTTTATTGGTTGTCTCTCATTTGAATCTTCATTCTAGTTGATCATGTAATTTTTTTTATTTTATTGTTTTAATTGAATTTGATCAATCTCCAACATCATAATTTGCTAGACTAGCTAATAAAATGATAGTTAATACTAGCAATTCTAATCTTTTTGGGATTTACCCGTACTAGTAAGTGCTATAGGTACATCATGCATTGGAAAAAGAATCAATCAGTTTCTTATAAATATGGAGGAGTTTATTGGTAGTATTGAGATGGCTATAATTTCATATTGTCACGAAATCATTATTTCGAGTGTTGGAGAGTATTTGGTGAAGAGTTCCAATCATATTTTTATAGGTAAGGAGAATTGTGGGAAAAATATGTCTAAATAATTTATAATTAGTAGGAAATCTAAAGAGTAAGAAATCAAATCATTAATGTCATCATGTATGATAGGTTAGAAGAGGACTATAACAATGTTATAAATCTATGGGTATTCAAGCCATAACTCACTAATTGTGTGATAAGGGCAAGACCGAAGTTTTGGGTGATGTTTAAATTTTCCCATATGCATTTAGACTAGGTGACAACAAATATGGTTGGATACTTCAATGCTTAGATTAATAAGACTAAATATGTAAATAATTTGTGAATATTATTTTTAGCTTGTCGTGTAAGCTACACCTGTGTCTTATATGCCTATTTAGGGACCTGTGAATATTAATAAAATAGAACACAAAATTCTCCTAAACTTAATATGGTATCAGAGACGTATTATCCAGATAGCCTAACCACGCTTAAAACCTAAACATAAAACACTATAGTCGCAGCTCTTGTTTCAATAGCCAAGCGAAGACTTTGTGCCTGTTGCCCAGTTCGTCTACACGATAGATGATCCTTGCCCAAACAAATCAAGTGATCAACCACTTGAAGTACTGCTTAACGTGAACTATGATGAAAGACAGCAACAATGGGAACAAGACTATCAAGCCGACAGACCCCCATTCTCCTTTTTATCTCATGTCTTATGATATCACGAGTAACATCATAACTACTGTTAAATTGAAAGGATATAATTATGATAATTGGGCAAAGTCCTTGTAAAACACTTTGAAGGATAAAAACAAATTAGTTTTTATTGATGGAACTATGGTTCAACCTGACAACGACTCTGATGAAGCATATTTTTTGGTTATGGTGAATTCCATGATTGTTTCCTGGATTCATAATACCGTTGGTTCAACTATTCAGCCTAGTATACCGCATTTTGATAGTGCTAAGGATTTATGGGATGACATAAAAAAGAGATTTGACATTAGGAACAGACCGAGAATGTATTAGTTATAATCTGAACTATGCTCGCTGAAACGACTAGTTTTTTCGGTCACTGCTTATTACAGTAAATTGCGTCACTTGTGGGACGAACTGGAGGGAAATGAACCGATCTTGCAGTGTGCCAGTGGTGTTGCATGTGGTACTCTAGTTCATTTTACCAAGATGGCAGAGAAAAACAAAATCTACCAATTCCTCATGGGACTAGATGACTCGGTTTTTGGAACTCCATGATCCCAAATCCTTAGCATGGATCCCCTTCCACCCATGAACAGGGTGTATGCGTTGGTCACTCAAAAAGAGAGTCATAAGGTCGTGGCTTGTGGTCGTGATGACAAGACTGAAATTGTGGGTTCTGCTATTCAATCGGCACCAAATTTGTTTTCAGCCCCAAAGCAGATAATAATGAAGTTGCTACACCTGAGCGTCCTACTTGTTCATATTATGGACGATTTGGGCATGAGAAAGATCAGTGCTGGATGCTACATGGGTACTCGACGCGAACGAGGAAGAGGTGGTCAAGTAGGTAATAGTCGTGGTGGACAGGGCCCTAGAGTTGCTAATGTTGCCCAGGCTACCTATGCTGCTAATGATCAATAGGTGAATGAAGCATCAATAAGTGTTATTGAGCATTTTGGGGTTCCTAGTTTAACGAATGATCAACTACAATGCCTCCCTAGTTTAATTAAGCCCTCCAAGTCTGGTACCGATAAGCTTTTAGGTTACAATACTTCTAATGAGTGGTTACTTAATGGTGCATGGCACCATCTAACAGGAAGAATTGATTTTTTGACAAATATTGAGGACATTATCTTGATACCGATCGGTTTACCAGATGGAGTGCACACCTCGGCCATCAAACATGGCTCTGTGTTTTTTAGACCTGATTTTGTTTTGAATAATGTGTTATATGTGCCAAATTTAAGCTGTAATTTAATTTCGATTGCGCAACTAATATTTTCTAAAAGTTGTTTTGTGACATTTATTGATAAACGCCATGTGATACAGGACCACAATTTAAGAAGTCTGATTGGATTGGGTGAGCACAAAAATGGGGTCTATGTATACAAACCAGTTTGTTCTACTACCGTGCTTGCGATGACTAAGGCTATGTTTGGTTAGGGATTTATTAATAAAATGAGATGGAATGTAATATTATTCCATCGTTTGGGAGGAGGGTTTATAATGGAATGGAATGAAATTCAATGGAAGAGGAGGGATTCATATTACATCCCATCCCATCCTCAACAGTAAAAATGAGAAACCTCTAGATGGAATGTAAAATGATAAATAACATTTCACTATATTATATTATAAACCCTTATTCTAAGAAATATTTCACTATATTATATTATGAACCCTTTTATTCCATTATAAACCATTCCATTCCATTAAAAATCTTACATCCAACCAAACATAGCCTAATGGAGATACTTCTGTTTTGTGGCATCAACGGCTTGGACATCCTTTAAGTCAGCTTTTACTTTCCCTTCTAGTTGATATTAGGCCTAGTAAATAAAATAAAAGCAGTGTTTATGATATCTGTCATTTAGCTAAACAGACTAGGGAATCGTTTCCTTTAAGTGAGCACAAGTCGACTAAATAATTTGATTTAATTCATTGTGATATTTGAGGACCATATCATGTGTTGTCTTTTTTGGTTCTCATTACTTCTTAATGATTTTTAATGATTTTAGTAGGGCTGTTTGGGTATACTTGATAGATAAGAGTGAAATTGGCAATTGACTTAGACAGTTTTGTGTTATGGTAAACACTTAATTTGATAAATTTGTCAAAATTATCGGATGCGATAATGGGATGGAATTTGTTTCTAGGCCTATGAAACAGTATTATTGTGAGAATGGCATATTGTTGTAGAATAGTTGTATTGACACCCCTCAATAAAATGGAAGGATAGAGCGTAAGCATAGATATATCTTGATTGTTACACAAGCACTCCATTTTCAAGTTCATCTTCCTATTAAATTTTGGGGAGAGTGTGTATTAACAACTGCATATCTCATTAATCATACCCCGGTTAAGTTTTTAGGTGGGACGACTCCATATGAATGCCTTTTTAATTCTGTGCCTAATTACAATCACTTAAAAGTGTTTGGTTCTTTGTGCTTTACTCATTCTAAACCCCAGAATAAAGACAAGTTTGCACTGTGTAGTATGAAGTGTGTTTTTCTTGGTTACCCATATGGTGAAAAGGGCTGGCACCTTTATGATTTGGAGACTCATGACATTTTCATATCCCGCGATGTTTGTTTTATTAAAACATCTTCCCATTTGCTTCATAATTGAACTTGTCCCAAAATAACTCACCACCACTAAATAACCATCCTCAATCAATTGCTTATTATGATTGGAATGATCACACATCCAACCACCATAAACTAAACTTTCACTGATCCTCTCTCTGTCACCTGTCACCTAGCTTTGTTCCCCACTAAGCCCAGTGTTAGGGGGAGTTGACTAAAGGGGGAGTTCTACAACATCTTCTTCAAAAGATAGTATTGTGGAAGTCAATGACAGGAGGAGTAATGAGGAAGTGAATGCACCTGCTATTGTTGAGACAAGTAGGAGACAATGGGAACGGAGACCACCAGCATATTTGCAGGACTACATTTTTCATACTATTGGCACTATAAACCTTAATCTCACCTCTTCAATTCAGTCTGGAACTTCAGGTACTCTTTATCCCTTAGTTAACTATGTCACATGTAACAATTTCTCTCCTACGCATCGAAATTTTTTGGCAGCAATTACAGTTGAAGTTGAGTTGCGAACTTATTAAGAGACTATTAAGAATCCTAAATGGCATGAGGTGATGCAAAAAGAAATTACAACTCTTGAGAAAAATGGCACATGGATGCTTGAGGACTTGCCACTTGGAAAGAAAGCAATTGGAAGTCATTGGGTTTATAGAGTCAAATTTAATTTTGATGGCACCATTGAGAGACAGACACGCTTGGTCATTCAAGGAAATAACCAAGTTTCTGGAATTGATTACAATGAAACATTAATTTGCTCATGTGGCTAAAATGGCCAATTTTTGCACCTTTTTATATATGGTAGTAGCAAAAGGCTAGGAATTACACCAGTTGGAAGTAAATAATGCCTTCTTACATGGGGATCTACACGAAGAAGTGTACATGAAGTTACCTCCTGGTTTCTCTACATCAACACCTAGAACAGTGTGTCGATTGCGTAAATCACTATATGGGCTCTGATAATCATCTCACAATTGGTTTGTTAAGTTAACTTTAACCTTGTGGAAGTACAACTTTGTTCAGTCACATGCAGACAATACTTTTGTTCACATATCACAAAGGTGGTATTTTTCTAGACCTCCTTATTTACGTTGATGATATTGTTCTTGCTAGGAATTGTTTAATTGCTTGTGGGGATGTCAAAACATATCTAGAATAATGTTTTAGCATTAAGGATCTCAGAGTCCTGAAATACTTCCTTAGAATTGAGATAGCTAGAGGGCCAGAGGGTTTGTTCTTGTGCCAATAGAAATATGCGCTTGATATCATTTTAGAAGCAGGCCTTTTGGGTGCAAAACTAGTGACATTTTTGATTGAGCAACATCATAATTTAGCGCTGGCATAAGGTCCTGAGATTTCTGATCCCAATGTGTCTTGACAACTTGTAGGGCATCTCATTTACTTGACAATTACGAGACCTGAACTTTACTATGCGATCTATATTCAGTCACAATTTTTACAATCCCTAAAAAAGGAACATTTTGATGCTTCTATGCTAGTTATTCACTATTTAAAGAATGATCTAGGCTAGGGGATTTTATTACACAAAGGCAGTGATTTTCAATTGTATGCTTATTGTAATTCAGATTGGGCTAGCTGTCCTTTGACACGTCACTTATTAACTAGTTATTTTGTTTTACATGGTAATTCCCTTATCTCTTAGAAAACAAAGAAATAGGTGGTAGTATCTAGATCACCAGCAGAGGCTGAGTATATAACTATGGCGACTATAATCTGTAAGTTGACTTAGCTTAAGTCATTTCTTGCTTCCATGGGTGTTTTCCACTGCCAACTAATGCAATTGTTTTGTGATAACCCAGATGTATTACATATTGCCACAAATCTGGTAGTGCACAAATAAACGAAACATATCAAGATTGATTGTCACTTTGTTAGGGAGCAGCTTGTTGTTGGTAACATTACTACTACCCATGTTTACCCACATCTACAACTGGTTGATATTTTGACCAAATCTCTTAGAAAGTAGCAGTTTGAGCTTTTAGTTCGCAAGTTGGGCATTCATAATCTTCATGCTCCAACTTGAGGGGGAGTAATAAGACTAAATATGTAAACAATATATAAATATTATTTGGCTTGTCGTGTAGGCTACACCTATGTCTTGTATGCTTATTTAAGTGCCTGTGAATATCAATAAAATAGAACATATAATTCTCCCAAACTTATTATAGATAAGGTGCAAACATCAATATAACATTCTCCAATTGATAAATAAGAATAATGATAAACTAGCTTCAAAGATATTTAGAGAAAAAAGAGCAATATTAGTAAGTCGAGCAATAGTGTGACTGAATGTTAAAGAAAAGTTATTGGACAATATAAGTAGAGGTGATGGATTACTAGTAACTCAGAATGACTAATACGCAACTAGGGTATACGTTAGGAATCTAGACTTACACATCAATTTGATGGATCAAATATGCACTTGTATAAGATTGTTATATGATAAAGTATATTTACTAAGTGATAAAGTTGGTTATTTGGTCTATGACTTTGATACTGATTGGTAAAAAATCGTTATACAAGGGTTGATATATGCCAACACCATGATTACCATTAGGTTATATGACACACAAAGAATTTTTGAAGCCATACCTAAAAGACATAGCAAACTAAAGTTAAAGGTGTCAAGACTATGTTCCTTAATAGTAAGGATATACGCTATTCTAAATGTGACATGTTAGGATATAATAGGTTTTCTTACAAGAATTAAAACCCATCTTGATATCATGGAATAATTCTTAATTATTTGGTTTGGTTGTTAAATCATACTACTTACTAATTTTTCTAAATTTATCCTTAAACTTAAAGTATTGAAGAATGTATAATATTATCCGTGTAAATAATTATGAAGTTTTTGTTTTGAACTTTATTATAAATATGGTTGCTTTTTTGTTGATATTCTTCCATTTTTTAGTTCAATATCTAGTTATTAATAATGTATTATATATACCAAGTTAGATAAGATTAGAGTTTAATGGGTGGGATTATGTCTTTGATTTTGTTAAGATATATGTTATGATATCTTATTATGTAATTTTAGACATTATTTGAAATTGGACTTAGTTGGACTTATGTGAGACTCTTTCAAGATAAGGTTGATTAGGTTTAAAATCCTAATCAAGATGGGATTTAATTGATAGTTTATTTTGGGGATAATGACTATCTAAGGTAGACTATTTTTTAGGAGATTTGGATTGAATATGACAGCTAGATTGTGGATGTGATTTGGGTGATATATAGGTTGAAGTGTTGTTATTTTTGGTGTGAAAAAATATATGTTTCATGTGAGTTTGTAGCTAGGATTTTAGGGGTTATTTTTGATGATATTTGACATCTGATTGAGTGAAGATATTAGTCTATGTGTTGTTGAATTTTCTGTGGAGGATCATGTGATTTTTTAGACTAAACAATGTGTGATTGTGTGGATTTTGCACCTACATTTTCTCTTTTTTTTGAACGAAAATAAAGAGCTATCTTAGTTATTGGTTTTTGAAGGTGGTGTGCAAAAATTCCAGTAGCTGGTGTGGATTTTATAGTTCAGATTTCATCAACATTTTAGTGAAGAAACATTTAGTTTTGTTGTGCATTTTTCTGCTACTATGTGTGTGGTGTTTCGATGTTAATATTGGAAGACTAAAGTAGCATTCTTAGTGAACAACTTTCCGATCTATCATTGAAGGAGTTGAATTTATTAGGGAAGGTTTTTTTTCTTATCTTAAGTGTATTTGTTTATGTTCTTTATTGTTTAATCACTTGAGTTGTTTATTTCCTATCTTTATTGTCAAATGTTGTTAAGAAAATCCTCTGTTGAGGTTAACATGAGTCGGTCATATTATTGGGAGTGAATTACTTTCACAGGTTGTAAGGACGAGGGATAATGTCAAGAGTTGAGTGAGTCAGCTCAATAAAGCCTTATACAAAACTATTGTCATTAGTGAAAGTATTAAACTGGGTGAGGACCACGCAGAAGTAGGCATGGTGTGTCGAAATGCGTTATTAAATTTCTTATGTTGATTTGTTATTTTTGTGTTTAATTTTTCTATTTTTACGTATGCTAGAATGAACTGCGGTCGAATCAGAATTTTTACAAAACTGAATCCTTTCGGATTTTTAATTAGTATCAGAGTAGGTCACTGGATCAGAACTTAGTACAACAAGTTGGTGTAGATCCATGTTTCACAAATATGGATACAAGAGAAGGACCATCAATCATTAGGCCACCGTTGTTAAATGCTTCCAATTATCCTGGATGGAAATCACGAATGAGGGTATTCATTCAGGCATAGGGAACAAAAGCATGGAACTCAGTATTACATGGCTGGACACATCCGGTGATGACTGATGACAAGGGAGAAGTAGTATTGAATGCGTTATTAAACTTCTAGTGTTGATTCGTTATCTTTGCATTTAGTTTTTCTATTTTTACCTGTTCTAGAATCAACTGCAGTCGAATACGAATTTTTGCAAAATTGAATCCTTTCGAATTTTTAATTGGTATCGGAGTAGGTCATCGAATCAGAACTTGGTACAACAAGTTAATGTAGATCCATGTTTTGCAAATATGGCTACAATAGAAGGAGCATAAATCACTAGGCCACCGTTGTTAGATGCTTCCAATTATCTTACGTGGAAATCATAAATGAGGGTATTCATTCAGGCACAGGGAATAAAAGTATGGAACTCAGTAGTACATGGTTGGACACATCCGATGATGACTGATCACAAGGGATAAGTAGTATTGAAAGATGCATCTGAGTGGAGAAAAGATGAAAAAAAGAGAGCACTTGGAAATTACTAATTAATGCATTCCATCTTTAGTGTCATTGATGAACGTCGCTTTTCAATGATATTACCTTGTGAATCAGAAAAAGAACGTGGGGCACTTTGCAAACTGTTTTGCAAACTATATATGAGGGATCGAAATCTGTGAAAGCCTTAAAAATTTAGATGTTGGCTATGAGATTTGAAGAGCTGAAGATGGATGAGAGTGAAACTATTGGAGAATTCCATGAGAGACTACGTGACATAGTAAACAAAGCACATCAACTTGGGAAGAAGTTTTCTAACCTGAAACTTGTTAAGAAGACATTGAGATCATTACCTCTGAGGTCCATACTGAAATTGTAGTCATCGAAGAAGCTCATGATATCAATGAATTGTCGTTGGATAAGGTAATTTGGATTCTTACCAATTTTGAGATGAACTTGTTCAGGGATAAATGAGAAAAAAGAAAAGGGTTGGCATTATAAGCTGAAATTGGTAAACTTGTGAATGACATAGAAGATGAATCTGACGAGAATGAAGATATGGTGTTATTAACAAGAAATTTTAGTAAGTGGTTAAAGAAAGTTAAGAAGGATAGACCCAAGTTTAGGTAAAATAATGGGATCTCATCAAATAGTAATTTCAAACAACAAGCTAAAACTCAAAAGGGTGAAAGAAAAATGAAGAAAATTTAATGTCATGAATGTCAAGGCTTCAAACATGTGCAAGCGAAATGTTCTATCACCTTGAAAAATAGAAAAGGGAAGTCC
Organism: Erythroxylum baracoense; assembly: GCA_025629805.1. Taxonomy (NCBI): domain Eukaryota; kingdom Viridiplantae; phylum Streptophyta; class Magnoliopsida; order Malpighiales; family Erythroxylaceae; genus Erythroxylum; species Erythroxylum baracoense. The sequence continues at coordinate 3,790,650 of JAOTAY010000006.1, forward strand.
TATACTAGCACTTGGAGTGGGAATGAATCCGAAAGTGAGTATGGTAGTGAGGAGAAATTTGTGAAATGCTGCGTTGGTTGGTTTATACAGTAGAAGTCCAGTTGCTTGTTTAACAGTAACCAAGAAAGAAGAAACTGATGATGAAACCGTGGATAAATAAGTCCAGAATTTCGAGAAAAACTTAGATGAATCAGTACAAAGTTTAATTTTAGATCTTGACAATGATGATAGTGATTCTGAGGATAAAATTGAGGATATTTACATAGTCTATGAGTTAATGTATATAAATTGGGTGCAAACATGTAAGAAAAATGAAAAGCTAAGGAGGGAAAACTCTACCATGAAGAATATCATTCAAAATCTAAAGAAGAAGTTATTATCCAAAATAGATAAGTTAAATGAAACAAAGATGAAGTTGGTTAGTATAGAAAAAAGGATAAGAATTTTAAATGGAGGTATCGAATAGTTAGAAAGGATGCTAGAAATCGGTAAGATTAAAGGAAACATCTAAGGTAGTGGTTATAAAGGTGAATGTTTTAAGTCGAATCATAAGAATAATGGTACAACCAGATCTATCCAAGGATAAATCTTAAGGAAAAATCAGAGGTTCATACCAACATGTCATTTTTGTAGGGTAATCGAGCACATAAGGCTAAGATGCTACAAGTTATAACAAATGTTGTTTCAAATGACTCAAAACTGAAAATCTATACACTCCTTATTAAATTTTCAGTAGTAGCCTATGGTACCAAAGCACACTTGGGCTCAGAAGGGTCAATTTCAGGCTCTTGTAGTTTTAAAATCCATAAAGGCTACTTCTCATAACGGTTGGTATTTTGACAGTAGATGTTCACATCATACGACAAGAGAAAAGAGCTACTTGTTCGATTATCAAAGTTGTATGGATGGGCATGTGACTTTCGGTAATGGAAAGAAGGCTTTGGTAATTAAAAGAGGGACACCCTACATGGATGGGCTACCACACGTCAAGAATGTGCTTCATGTTAAGGGATTAAAAGCCAATCTAGTAAGTATAAGCCAACTTTGTGGTGATGGATTATTGGTTAAATTTACAAGTGATGAGTGTTGGGTACTAACCGAACAAGGAGAATACCTTATAAGTGGCAAACAATTGGTAGACAATTGTTATATATTACAAGTCACTACTTCTTATAAATTAGCATCATATGATGATAATATAAATCTATGGCATCAAAAGCTTGGCCACGTCAACTATGAGCTTATTAATAAGTTGAGAAAATTTGAAGTTGTGAGAGGTTTGCCCATAATGAACAAAAAGGATAAGATGGTATACAGTGCATGTCAAATGGGTAAATAGACGAGGGTGCCATATAAAAAGGTTAGACACGTTACATCCTCACTTATATTGGAATTAATTCACATCGACTTGGTCGGTCCAATACAACATGCTAGCATTGGTGGAATGAGATATTTTTTGACTTGTGTTGAGGATTACTCTAGATACACTTGGGTATCGATCTTAAAAGAAAAATAAGATGCGTCTAAGGATTTTTAGGATCCTATTTGTGCAGGTCATGAATCTAAAAAATATGATAGTGTTGAGAATTTGATCAGATCATAAAAAGGAATTTGAGAATGCAAGCTTCAACGATTTATATGACAAACATGGTATCATACAAGAATTTTCAGTACCTAAAACTCCATAACAAAACAGAGTTGTAGAGAGAAAGAATCAAACCCTTCAAGAAATGACCAAATGTATGTTAAATGGAATAAATATATGTAAAATCCCCTCACTTATGGGAAGGGCATTTTGGTCATTTTGGATCGGATTAGAATTATTTAAAGTGTTTTTGACATATTCATGCATTCATATAAGCACATGAATAATAAATAGTGAATTTTTGCACATGTGAGTGTTTGTACATGCATGCATGACATTTTCCCGGTTTTAA
>JAOTAY010000006.1:3861670-3872311 GCA_025629805.1 Erythroxylum baracoense
ATTAATTAGGAATCAATATAATTATTAATCTTAATCATATTAAGAAAAATAATTACTTTAATTTTGGAATTGAATTTTGTTTTTTAAAACAATTTTTAAAAAATATTTGGAATAAAATTTATTAAGATTACATTAATCCTAATCCTAAAACATGTCTTATTCTGATACTAGAATAGATCAAAAGAGTATCCAAATATCCTTTATTCTTAGTTTTAGGCTAGAAAAAATCTATAACTAAACAAGTTCATTCCAAAACCTATGTCCAAACATCGTCTTCTTCTTTGAGTAAACCCTAAAATTAAAGAGACCACCTACAACCCATTCAACACACAATTTTTAAGACCATAAATCACAATCACATAGTATTTTGGGTCTTTTAGGGGGGTTAATCCATTCGGTAGCCACAAAAACTGAATGTTCAATTATTATGGGTTTCGAAAACCCATATTATGAGAATGGTTATGGGTTGAAATTCTACAAGTTACTACCAAAGAGTGTTCGTAGAAGCTATGGGTTTCAAAACGCAAAAACATAAAACATACGCATATGTGAAACGCAATTTCATAACAAACTTTAGGCAATTCCAGAAACCACAGTAACCACTTTATGCATTTATTCGTTTTCAGATTCTCAAACAAAAACCTAACTGCCACAAAACACACATAACATCAACCGCCACATCTTTGTTTCTTTTTCCCATTGTATAACTTCACAAACCAGAAAACACAACCAGTAATTTGTAAGCAAACCCAAATCGTAGACATACAATATACAGTATCCACTGGCTTCTTTTTTTCAAAACTCCAAGGTCACTAAAACAATTACACAAAAACCAGCAAATGCAAGTCTCTTATTCCAGAATTCCAGAATTTTAGAATTGTTCAAGTATCAGATCAGATATGATTTTTTGATTCCAAAATTCAAACAATAACAATCAAATGTTTAATCAAATTACAGAATTAAAAACCTGCTTTGATACCACTGTTAGGAAATCGGGTTAGGATCTGATCCCGATCGCAACAGAAAAATTACTAAACCGCAAACTTTGATTTCCTAAAAACTAAGATTACTTTAATTCTATAAAATGATTAACATAAATTGTAATAAAGCAAAAACTTAATTTGTACCTTATTTCGAAACTTAATCTTTATCTTGTCATATCCTTCAAACAGTTCTCGAAATGGATTGGTTTCAACCACCGTAGCCACACAAACGTCTGGACTCTAACAGTATCCACAGAATGATTTGAGAGAACTCTGTAACTCTTACAGAGAGGGTTAAACAAGAAGTGTTAGCTCTATAGAGCTTAAGCCTATTTATAATAGGTTCTACGCATTTTGGTAATTTCATTGAAATTAAAATATAATTTAAATTAAACTTTAATTAGAATTATTTGTAATTCTAATTAAATACCAATTTTGTCTAAATAAAATCCAATATCTCATATTGATCCTTATTTATTAAATATCTCATATGTAATCATAAAGTTTCTTAAACTTTACAATCAAGTATAACTTGATTAAATTAACTTTGCTCTCTGCAACCTATTCTATATGTGAGAACCATTAGGTTCTCAAATATGTTGGCAAAGATTATAAATTCTAATTCTAATTTATAATATTAGATTTATTCTAATTCTAATTCTAATTCATAATATTAGATTTATACCTTTTATAGTTGCTTTTTAGTGGTCTAGGTGAAGCTCCACTAGTTTGATCATCATCATTGATGTCGTAATCCATCAGTGACGTATAATCGTTAGAATTAATTGGTGTATAAAGAATCCCCATGAGAGAGAATTACCTCTAAATTTTCTGTACTTTTCCTTTGTCTTATGACATTCCTTTTCTAGTTAACTAACTTTTGAAAAAAAACTTTCCACAGACATCCTTTGTTAGTTCTCTTGTCATTTAAGATAGCTCTTTATTCTCCTCTATATTTAGCAACTTCAAATCTCCAAGAGGTTCCTCCTTTCTCCACACTTGAATTCCTTAAGCTACCTAGACCCTTATAGAGCCTCTCCTTTCTTGGAAACCAGACTTCCAGCTGCACCTCCATTGCTATCTAAATGCTTTTGGAGCTCCTCTAACTATTCCTTAACCAAAAGATGTTAGTTTAAATGCTACGTCATCCAACCTTTACACTTTTCTCTCCTTGTGGAAAGACTCGATGTCAAGTTACTAGAGATCATGCCCCTTCAGCTAGGCCTCTGTTCATCTCCTAACCATCTTTTTCCACCACTCAACTTATGTCTCCCCCTCTAGAATTACTTAAAGATGGAGCAATCTTAATGTTCAAGCACCATAATCAAATTTTTTCTTAACAAGATCCTCCTTTTCGCAAAATGTAAGCTTGGGTTAAGACTAGGTGGAATAAACTTGGACTAACACAAACTTTGGTAACAAAAAATGACTATTTTCTATTAAAGTTCTAGAAAGAAGGAAAAATGAAGAAATTTTTTAAGAAAAATGCCCCCGGATAGGATATCGGTTTAATTTAATAGCCTGAAAAATAATAAAAAATAAATATAAGCAAAATAAAATGGGACAGGACACAAGGATTTACGTGGTTCGGTCAATGTGACCTATGTCCACTGTTGGAGGATAAGCCAAATTCACTAAATTGTGAAAAATATACAAAAGTACAATGGGTGAAAAAAATAAAACTTGAGAGAGAATGAAAGGATTGGTGTGGTGTCATGAAGGCTCAAATAAAGCCTTCTATTTATAAGAAAAACCTGAACATCCATCCAAGAACCAATTTCCTCAATTCCTGTGCAATGCCTACAATTGCCAACAATTGCCAACAATTTCCTCAAACTTTGGTGGCCAACTTTTATTGACTCGGTGGTTTTCAATGTTTAGTGGCTAGGAGGGGCCAAGACATTTTGTCAACAAATCTCCACCTTAACTTGGTCCCTATCAATTAGTGATCTGCTCCACCTTCTCCAGAAATGCCTCAAAGGGCTATATCACTAACTATAAAAACCAATCAAGTCCAAGCATTGCTTAAAATTGTAAACTAGAAGAGCCTTCGTAAACATGTCAGCAAGATTGTCCTTGGTGTTGATCTTCTGAATAAGGACCTTATTTTCTGCAATAGTATCCCGAATGAAATGATACTTCACATCAATATGCTTTGTCCTCTCATGAGCCATCTGATCTTTTGTCAAATGAATAGCACTCTAACTGTCACAATAAACGGTAGTAACCCCTTGATGTGGAGATAACTCGCCAAATAAACCTTTTAACCATAATGCTTCCTTAATAACCTCAGTGATTTCCATATACTCTGCTTCATTAGTAAATAAAACCACTACATGTTGTAGAGTAGCTTTCCAGTTAACAGCACAACCTCCAATGAAAAATACATAACCTATTAGAGACCTACGTTTGTCGAGATCACCGGCATAATCTAAATCTATAAAACCATCCAATGTGTTTCTGGTTCTACCAAACTCCAAACAAAAGTTTGAAGCACCCTTTAAGTATCTGAGAATCCATTTTACCGCCTGCTAATGGTCTTTGCCAGGATTGGCCATATACCTGCTAACAACACTAACAACTTGTGAAATATTGGGATGAGTACATACCATTGCATACATAATACTACCGACGGTACTAGAATGAAGAACTTGTGCCATATAATCTTCCTCTTCTTGTGACTGTGGTGATTGAATAGTAGATAATATAAAATGACTAGCAAGAGGAGTACTATTTGCTTTAGCAACTCGCATGCCAAATCTCTCCAAAACTTTATTGAGATAATTCTCCTGGGTTAAGAATAATTTACAAGCTCCTCGATCATGTCTTATCTCTATGCCAAGAATTTTCTTTGCTGCTCCTAACTTTTTCATCTCAAATTCACCATGCCTTCAAATGGTGAATATCTGTGACATTCTTGGCAGCAATAAGCATATCATCAACATATAACAATAAATAGATGAATGAGTCATCATTTAACTTTCGGAAGTAAACACAACTATCAAACATGGTCTTCGAGAAATCATGACCCAATATAAATGAATCAAACCTCTTATACCATTGTTATGGAGATTGCTTTAGTCAATATAAGGATTTTTTTCAACAAACACACCTGGTCTTTCTTTCCTGCAACTTCAAAAGCTTCAGGTTGTTTCATATAAATCTGCTCATCTAATGCGCCATACAGGAATGTTGTCTTGACAACAAATTGTTCTAATTCCAAATCAAACATGGAAACTAATTCAAGTAATACACGAATAGAGCTATATTTCACCACTGGTGAGAAAACATTATTAAAATCAACACCTTGTACCTGACTATAGCCCTTTACAACTAAACATGCCTTATACCTTGCATTTTCAACACCTGAAATACCTTCTTTCCTTTTGAAGACCCATTTGCAACCAACAATTTTCTTACCCTCCAACGGCTTTACCAAAATCCAAGTACCATTTTCGTGCAGAGATTCCATCTCTTCATTCATGGACACCACCTACTTATTAGCATCAGCATTTGAAACTACCTCCATATCTATGGAAGGTTCACTGTCTCCATCTATTTCTTGTGCCACTAATAAAGCATATGCAACTAAATTTGCATACCTCTGTGGTGGTTGAATCTCTCGTCTTGGTCTATCTCTGGCTATGGAATGTTCTTCTTCTACTTATTCATCTTGAACACGATCAAGATCAGGTTCATCAACTTAATCTGTCTGATGTGTAGAAGACGACTGTGAAGGACCTAAACTACCAATCTCTAACTCCACCTACTTTTGTGCACTATACTCTTTTTCTAAATTACAAGGACTATAAGGCTCTTTTCTAGGATACAACATAGAGGACTCATCAAATGTAACATTCCTACTAATTATAAATTTAGGTGACTTGGGATCAGGATACCATAAAAGACATCCTTTCACCTTTGAAGTATAAACAAGGAAAATACATGTCTGAGCCATAGACTCTAACTTTCCCTCATTTACATGCGTATATACAGGGCACCTAAATATTCTTGAAGTAGAGTAATCAGCAGGAGTACCTGACCAATCTTCCTCCAGAGTCTTGAAATCGAGGGGAGCATAAGGAGAGCGGTTGACGATGTAGCAAGTTGTAGCAATGGCTTCTGCCCAAAAATCAAGTGTCAACCCTGCATTAGAGATCATACACCGAGCCCTTTCCAAAAGAGTCTGGTTCATGCGCTCAGTGACTTCATTTTGTCGCAGAGTCATTTTGTTAGTGTGATGCCGGGCAATCCCTTCATTCTTGCAAAATTCATTGAATTTACCTCCATAAAATTCCAAACCATTATCTGTTCGTAGCTGCTTAACATGTTTTCCTGTCTGCTTTTCATTCAAAACTTTCCATTGCTTAAAGGTTAAGAAAAAATCATCCTTATGTTTTAAGAAATACACCCAAACCTTCCTTAAACAATTATCAATAAAAGTCAACATATACCAGGCACTACCTTTAGAAGGAATACGAGAAGGCCCCCAAAGATCAAAATGAATATAATCCAAAGTACCTTTAGTTTTATGGACAACTGGAGAATTGAAATTGACTCGTTTATGCTTCCCACAAAAGTCCATCTTACTACTACTTTGACCACAAAGTAGGCCTCTCTTGCTTAACAACATTAAACCTTTCTCACCCATGTGTCCCAAACACATATGCCACAATCTGGTAATGTCACCATCTGTAAAGAATGCCGCAACACCTGTTACCATAGATGCCTGCAAAACATACAAACTACCAGACTTTCAAAAGCACCTTTAGAAACTCCACCTTCCATTGAGAACTTGCACCCTTAAGAATCGAGAGTGCCCCAAGAGATGAGATTTTTCTTCAAATCAGGAACATGTTTATCGTCAGTGAGTGTTCTGATGATACCATCATACATCTTGATCGGAACTGTACCTTTACCAACAACTTTACAGGTAACATAATTACCTTTCAAAACAATTTAACCATGCAATGACTCATAGGTAGAAAAATAGTCCCTGTTAGGACTCATGAAGTAACAACAAGCCGAATCTAAAATCCACTCCTTATTAGACCTGACTTTATCTTCTGTGGCTACAAAAATAATTCCCTCATTCTCATCTACCACTACACTAGCCTCAGCGATGTTGCTATTATTCTGCTTAATTTTATTTTTCTCCTTATTTTTCAATTTATAGTAGTTAACCTTTATATGCCCCTTTTTCTTGCAATAATTACAATTTTTATTTCTGTGTCTGGATTTTGACATGCCTTTGGATCTACTTCTTTCAAAATCTCTGTTTTCATATCTACCCCATACAAATGGTCCCTTTGCCTGACTTCCACTAGTCTTCCCAGTGATGTCCCTATCAATATGCTCTTTTGACTTTAATGCAGACTTAATACTATTATATGAGATTAACTATTTCGCATAAATCATAATATCATGAAAATATTTAAAGAACCGAGGAAGCGAACATAACAATAATATGACTTGATCTTCATCCTCAATTTGTACATCTACATTCTTCAAGTCCAAAATAAGAGGATCAAATTTATCTAGATACGAAAGAATAGATATACCTTCTGTCATCCTCAACATGTACAACTTCTATTTCAAATAAAGTTGATTTTTTACTATCTTTTTCATATACATGGCTTTCAACTTATCCCACATGCCTTTAGTTGCGCTTTCACCAGCAACCTCCTGCAAAATCTCATCAGAGAGATTCAATATGATGGTTGATCTAGCCTTTTTATCTAGATCTATGAATTTATCTGATGCCACATCTGTTGGCTTTTTCTCCACTCCATCGAGTGCAATCTTACACCCATCTTGTATCAAAATGGCCTGCATCTTGAGCTGTCACATACCGAAGTTAATACTCTGATCAAAATTTTCAATAAAGGTTTTTGTTATCATCATGGTGGCTAAAAATTACACCTCTGACTATTTTTTGAGAAGTGGGCCCCACATATGAAATTTGGATAGCGGGCCCCACAGAAGCACTGGACGCAAGCCCCACAAGCAAAGTTGGAAAGTAGACCCCATTAGCAAAATTGAACTACGCTTACAAAACCAAGGCAGTGGGCCCCACCAGATAAAATCGAGGCAGTGGGCCCTATATATGAAATTGGAACAATAGGCTCTATTAATTTACTTTCTGATGTGGAGGATCCACCTTAGTGGCAACCACAGAGCATGCTGTAAGTTAGACCAACAAGAGAAGCTTTGATACCAGTTTGTTAAGGAAAATGCCCACAGATAGGATATCAGTTGAATTTAATAGCCTGAAAAACAATAACGAAAAATAAAGATAGGAAAAATAAAATGGGACAGGATATAAGGATTTACGTGGTTCAGTCAATGTGACCTACGTCCATGGTCGAAGGGTGAGTAAATTCACTAAAATGTGAAAAATATACAAAAGTACAATGGGTGAAAAAAAACTTTTAAAACCTGAGAGAGAATGAAAGGATTGGTGTGGTGTTATGAAGGCTCAAATGAAGCCTTTTATTTATAGGAAAAACTTGAGCATCTACCAAAAACTAATTTCCTCAATTCCTGTGCAATTTCTGCAATTGCCAACAATTTCTTCAAAGTTTGGTTGCCAACATTTCTTGACTCAGTGGTTTTTAATGTTTGGCAGCCAGGAGGGGCCAAGGCATTTTGTCAACAAAAGTCTTGGAGCAAGGACCATGACATTGATTTGGTGAACCTCTAATAATTTAGAAATCGAAGCCAGACCTATCTATAATAAGACAAAGCTTGAAAAACATCCCTTTATGGGTCAACTTTAAAGATAATCCTTTTAAGTATTAGTTAACTCAAGGGCCTTAGCTACCTTCTGAGCTTCTTAAGTAAGTCATTGTTCCTTGATGAACACACAACTAAGGTAAGGAGGATTGGTTTTATCAAAATCCTACTACTTTGGCTAGATTATTCGTAACTGCATGCATGATGATAAGTTGGACCTTTAATTAATGATTAATTAATGCCTCTTTTTTTTGACCTCCTCTCTTCTTTAATCCACAGGAGGTCAAATTGAAATTGTTATTCGATTGTTTCCATATAATTTTTGACTTAACAAAATACGAACAAAATCACGCTCTGTAAGATTTGAACCTAAGGCATTGGATTTTGGAGACTCACATTCTATCGAACTAAACTAAGAGCGCCTTCGTATCACAAAAAAGAAAAATGTAAAGAAAGATATTCATTTTTTTTACTATATCTTGAAAGCTTCTACTATCATGCAAAATATGATAAAAATTCAAGATTAGGTATGTCATAAGACAAGTATTCATCTTCAAATGAAGGGATAAAACTCATAATTACTAGCTTTGATATTAATGTGAGCTCTTTCTACACATTTTTTATTTCAACAACGACCAATGTGGGTTTAGCAAAATGAAGCTCCAAGTTCTGGAAACTCAAGACTGCATTGCAAATACCAAAATACCCAAAATAAGGACAAGTTTGAGTTAATGCTTAGGAAGATTGATTTACTTCCTCTAATTGTGTTTGCTGGTAAGGCTCCAAAATTAGAGGATTGGCTCGCTGAGGTTGTGATAGGCAAGGTCTATTTTGGTGATTGTGAAAAAGGTTTCGAGTAGCATGAATTCCAGCAATATTACAAAACAGTATATATTAATGTCAATGAATTACAGTGGAAGTCCACAAACTCACCCACAATTACACACACTGAAACTCACATTCGATGCATGTGAAGAAGAAAACTTATCATGTGATTTTTCGATATGTCTATGAATGAATGTGCAAGAGAACATGGTAGGAAAAGTTAAGAAATAAAAGCAACAGTTGAGTTGGGGAAAAGAGAAAATTACTCGAGTCGGGCCATGAGTGGTTTCTCATTAACTTGAACACTTAACATTGTCGTGTGTTTCATAATCGTCACTTAAAAAAAAATTAACATGAAAGGATTTCTTTCATACTTTTCACAAAATAAAAATAGTTTTTATAAGATTTTTAAACCATATAAAATTTTCATAAAATTCATGAAGCTACCCAAGAGTTGGTGTTTTTTACCCTATATCAAAACACCCTTCACCTGTTATCCATGAACTTTAATTCAAGTGATCCTTTCTCTCTTAATCACAACAAAGACAAGCGAACCTATGAATGACGACTAGTTAAATAGCTTGATAAATTTAATAAACAACTTAAACTACAGGTGACGTCTAAAGTGAAAAGTCCTCGCATCTCAGCATTACAAGATTTTATTAAGAGATTACGAGCAGTGGATGAAAAACTCATTAAGAGTACTGATACACAAATCTAAAAGGTCATTAAATAAAATAAACCAGATAGTTGGTTGACATGATTAAATCTGCTAAGATATATGTTGATATCTTATTATTTAATTTAGTATATTATTTGATAATTGGACCTATTCGACTTAAGTGAGGCTCTTTTAAAATAAATTAAATAAGGTTTAAATCCTAATCAAGATGAGATTTAATGGATAACATATCTTGGGTAATATTCTGCAGCTAATTTTATGGGATATAACTCTATTTAGTAAAATCTTCTTAGTGAATTACGTGACCTATACTACTAGGTTTTTCTACCATGTGTTCCTTAGGTTTATGGGCGATTGATGGGGTTTTGTGCAGCTGTGGTTTTGCTGTTGGCTTTTGCATGATTTAGCTGGATGTTTTTATTATTCTTTAACAAAGTTTGAGGGAGGTTTTTTTGTAAATTTTGCCAGCTGCGTTGTTCTCTTCGATCTTTATGGTTTAGTGGATGTTTTATGGTAGGTGCGTTTTACTTTAGTTATCATTGTTTATTGGAAGTCGAAGCAGTTGTTTTTCCATTGATGTTTGTGAGATTTTTTGGACTGAAGTGGTGGGGTTTTTGGTAGTGAAAAAATGTAATTTTTTTTTTCATCTACCTATTGTATAATTTATTAGGGCCATTTTGTTGCTGTCTTATATGGGGAAAATTGATAAGGATATGGTGACTCGATAGCTAGATTTTTAAGGCTTTTGAGTGATTTTTGGAAGCTGATTTTCAAAGATTTTTTCCAGATTGGGAGCTGCATTTTTCAGTCCATTTTATGTGATTTTTTGGGTTGTTTTTGCAGCATGTTTTGTGGAAAAACTCCAGAAATTTTTTATGTGGTTGAAGCTCCATCGTTTGAAATGTTTCGATGATGAAATGTTTGTTTTGTTAGTGATTTTAATGCTACTATGCATGGGACTTGCTATTGACGATATTGAAGTTTCACAACAGATTTTTCAGTAGATAACTTCCTATTCTTTCGTTAATGAAGTTACATTGTTAGGGAAGTTGTTTTCTTTCTCAAGTGTCTTTGTTTATGTTCGTTGTTTATTTTAATAACTTGAGTTGAGTGTTTATTATCTTTCGTTAAAAAGTTGTTGAGAAAAGCCCCTGTTGAGGTTAACACGAGTGGGTCGCATTATCGGGTGTGAAATATTTTCACGGGTTGTAAAGAGAAGAGATAATATCAAGGGTTGAGTGGTGTCAGATCAGTAAAGCCTTGTATAAAACTATTTTCGTTGGTGAAAGTATTAAGCGGCCCTGTAGGCGTAGGTAAGGTGTGCTAAACTGCGTTAACAAATTTTGTGTGTTGATTTACATTTGTGCATTAACTTGAGGTCGCGTGCAAACTTGAGGTATGCGGGTCCCAGTTCGC
>JAOTAY010000006.1:3886175-3897215 GCA_025629805.1 Erythroxylum baracoense
TATGTTACAATCAAATTACAGGAGTATATAATGAGAGTACAATAACTAACCTACTGGAATTCCTAGATTAGGGGATATTGTTACAACTGAAAGTATGAGATTTGATCTGTGCTTATCTCCGATTAGTGAAGTAGCTTTGCAAGTTAAAGCATAGTTTTTATGTGGCCCTGAGCAGGGAAGGAATGAAAACTGCATGAGGTTTAGCTCCAAGCCCCATCTTTCACTCACAACCTAACTTTTCACAATTTATAGCTCAACTTCCTTGGACGTTCTATATATATATACAGGGAGCTTCTGCTTCAAAACCATTGAATCTAACGAAGCTTGTTGCTTCTTTCTTGGAAGGAATCTGTATGGATAGCTTTTTCAATTTGATGATCTGATACTTCAATATGTCGGATTGAAATTGGAGCTTCCAGCGGGGTAGCAGACGGACCTGAAGAATAAAATTCAACCCATGGAGTCTCGTTACCAAGGAAAGTAGGAAATTGAACAAGATTTGAAGAAAGGGATAAGCCAGGAATGCATAAGTGCTTGAACCTGAAGACTTGTGGAGTTTTTAGATTGTTTTTAAGTTTGTTAATTAAGTAGAAACAAGTGATGTCACTACAAGAAAAAATCCCTTCTGCGACGTTTTTAAAACGTCGCAAAAGGTGGAAAAACGTCACAAAAAACGTCGCGGAATGTGGTGTAGGTAAAAGGTTTCTGCGACGTTTTTCGAAAAAACGTCATAGAAAACACTGACATTCTGTGACATTTTTAAAAACGTCACTAAAAGATTGGACTTTCCGAATGATTTCCGCGACGTTTTTGAAAACGTCGTAGAAAGCATTCTGCGACGTGTTTCTTTTAATTATTTTTTCTTTTTTTGAAAATAATTTTAATTTAATAATTATTTTTTAAATAATTTTTTTTGAAAAATCTTATTTGTTTAATGTCCATTCAATATGATTTATATATTTTATTTATTTAATTCTTCAATTTTTTAGTATATCATTTTTAATGAAGATTTTGTAATTATTTACTAAGAAGATTGATGAACTAGTTAAAATGTTTAATCTGATTAAGCTATTTGTTATATACTCAAATTCAAATTCAAATCAAATGATAAGATTAAGTTTGCTAGATTTTCCAGGCGCAAGAGAGAATATAATAAACGATAAAGGAACTGCACATATTACATTTAAAGTCATTATTTCACTCATCTAATACAAGTATTGCCATGTCTAGTTTCTTTCTAAAATGCAATTACATTTAAAGGAAGTAACTAATTACTTAATTAATTAATGTAGCAAAGTCACACTAGGAATTGTATTACTAGCTATTCCATAGGCATTGAAGGTGTTGGAGGTGAGGTCCTGGCCTGCAACTAAAGAAGAAATCTTGATGTTGTTAAGTACAAGATTGGTGCAGCCTATGGATTGGCTACACATGAGCTCTATTGAAATAGGTGATGGACTTGTCCTATGAATTGAAGCAAAAGTATTGTCGCTTATGGCAACTACCTCTGTCTTCATTCACAACCACAAAAAATGAATATTATAAGTTAATAAAAAATTAGTGCCTCTTGGAAAGGTACATACCTTGTTAGGACAGTTTCTCTCAGGACAATAAAATTGGTCAATAACAATGGGAGAGGAAGAGTTAGCAAGTGTAATACAGAGATTTAGGGCCTCTTACATTCTGCCAAAACTCTAGGATCACTGCCCAGGGGATAAAACTCTACACCAACTGACCTCACAAAATCATCAAAATTTGCATGAGTGCCAACCTAACACGGTGGCCAAACTCCTGCAAGAAAGAATTGCATCAATTAATACTAAAAGTCATAAAAGCATACTGTAAATCATTATTCAGGTCCACTGAATAATAGACTAAACAAGGAATACATATACATGATCCTAGCAGCAGAAATGCTATATCTAGGATAATGCAGTAATTTATGTTTGTAAAAGTAATTCCATGGCATAAACCAGGACCACCAAGTTCTTAAAACGAGGAGGTACTCGAAGTCAAGCATCATCAAGGCATAGAATATTTAGGATAAGTATGAGATGAATATCAATTACTTGTGAGATAAACATAACATCACGTAATATCAATTATGTTCTCCTTTATCTTTAGACAGACATGAAACATAAATTTTGCAAAACTATAGACTGCTTGCTTTTATAAGAACAGAGATGATGTTAAAGATAACTAGTGTGCACCACTTGCTCCTGATAATTTACTGGAGAACAGTAATACTGTCTTTGGATTTTCTGAAAGTTCGTGTTTTGGAATCAAGGTAGGTGTATTTAAGCCTAGTAGCTAAGTCAAATATATAGAAATGCAACTTCCTTAACATGTAAAGCAATAGCAAGAGAATCATTTTTATTGCGTATGAGTTAAAGAAGCCTATGAAACGTGTAAAAGCTGCCTTTTCATAGGCTAATATGAGGTATTAAGCTAACTAGTCCATGCTCAGCAAACTAAGAATTTAACACAATGGAAAATTTTGAGGATAAAATAAATGAAAGATGAATACCTATAGCCTTCTTCAAATGCACTTAACGCTCCCATCCAATCCCCATCACAGTCCAGGACATCACCAATGTTGATTTTGGTCAATGCTTGGCCCTGCAAGTTTAAGGAAATGTTAGTCTATTTTTACTACTAAAAAATATATTAAATGTTGCTGAAACAATATATGTCCTTACGTAAATTGCAAGTTCATAAAATTAGCTTCTGATACTTTTCTAAGAACAAAGACAGTAATGATATATGCAATAAAAAACTACTAACAACCAACTTATCTCCAAGTTTCCAATAGAGTTATATGTCTCCTAACTCTTGTTAAACCATTTTATCGCTTTTTGGAAGTTTATGAGCTTTTGGTAGGATTCCCCAAGAATCATATATGAATCACTTAGCTTCTCTTTGTCACAAAGTTCATTTGCTATTCTCTTCTTCTGCTTTGCAAATTGATGATGCTATCACAATAAAATGCAGTTTTAAATTGCACAAACAATGAAGAATGAGATTCACTACTATATTGATTAACTCTGAAGTCCTCTATCTACCAAAAAAAAGAAGTCAGACAAGTGGTACCTCTAAAAAGCTCATCATAACATACCTCGTCATCATTAATGTATGGTTCATACCAATTCCATAAAGTCTTCGAATTAGCAGCATATCTTAAATATAGGAATCCAATCTGCTAGAAGAATGGGGGAAATTAAAAAGATACGCAAGGAGTTACTTTGAGAAAAAGAAAAGAAAAGAAAAAGGGAAAAATTACCGCTCGAATATAAGAAGAGTCGGTGTGCTTTAAAAGGCCGTGCATTTGCTTGACAGTTAGCCTCATAATGAAAAACTTGTATAAAAAACAGAAAGCAGTAGAAGGATCGCGACAATTTCCAGTCATCTAAGGCTCAACGTGGTCAACCTGGTTGTAGATTTCGTCAATCACTTCATGGTACGCCTTCAACCGGTAAAGCTCCTTAAAGTAGTCCGAAGACAGAATATTCATACACAGCACCTTCTCCAATAGTGAATCTATCGCTTTCCCACTCGTCTGTATCTCCATTGGAGATTTTTAATTTACTCAACAAATCGTATCTCCAATTCAGTTCCTACAACAACAACAAAGAGAAATGAGGGAAAGAACATATAACAGAATAGCATAGAAGTCTAAATACAAAAGCATCAAAAGAAGGGATCTGAACTGAATTTGCTCTAGTTCCTACAACAACAACAAAAAGAAATGAGGGAAAGAACATATAACAGAATAGCGTAGAAGTTCAAATACAAAAGCATCAAAAGAAGGGATCTAAACTGAATTTGCTCCACCCAGCCGCGGCGATGTTCTTCAATTTTAGGAAAACCTAGGGATTCCTTGAAGCGATTTGGAATACGAGGCAATAACTTCTTCACTTTGAACCCTAATAAACAAAGGCAGCCAATTAAGTAAAGCAATTGGGTACTTTGCAATTTCCTAAGATACCATAAATAGGGGAGTTGTCTTTCATGTAAGCGGAAAAAATAAAAGGGATGAAGAAGAAGCGAGTGAAAGAAGAGGACATACCCCTAGCTCCTCTTCATCGATAAAATCGAGATGGGCGTCGACAGCTTGGGTGGAGAGGTCAGGGAAGAACTTGAAGAACCTGGGAATCAGCTGAGTTGCCAATTACCTTGCCTTTATACTCGTTTTTGCTGCATCTATGATGCCTTGGTAATCTTTCAAATTCTACTCAAACCCAACACAAATCAGAACTAGAATCAAACGGAAAAGGAAAAGAAAAAGAAGAAAGTAGTAGAGAGAAAGCTACCTGAGACTTGTCCTTGGACTCATTGAGACGCTCGCCGAACTCGTAAAGCTTATCGATGTGCTTGGCCTTGTCGCTGGTGCTGGCGACCTCACCCATTATTGTTTCCTCAAATATTAAATATATTTTTCGAAGCTCTTACACGAAATAGAAAGGGTTTTAATTTGGGTGAAAGGGGTTCAGAGGCGAGGGATTACTAATTTACTCCTGGATCCCTACTCCTGAATCAAGAACCACATATTTTTAGACACGCACAACATAAACTTAACCTATAATGAGAACATAACCATAAACCTAAACCAAAAAAAACCAAAAAACAGACAATCAAACTGACTTCTACGAGACCTGGATAAAAACCTAGACCTCGACCTTTGACGACTAGCAGGAGAAATTGAGGCGTGTGGAGATGCAGACCTTCCATCTCTCGAGTAGAACAACTATGAAGGAAAATCAAGAATATTTCGAAAAGATTGCCCATTTCGATAAACTAGAAGCAATATCAAAGGAAAGAAGCAGATGGTGGAGAAGTAGAGGAAGCCACAGGAGAGAGCAAAACTTTAGAAGAGAGTAAAACTGTGGAACCTTCGAGAGTGAAGGAACTAGAGAAGAAACGCGTGAGAAATCAAAATATTTAATTAAACAAAGGACAAACGTCTTTTGCGACGATTTATCCAATAAAATGTCGCGGAATTTATTTTGTGACGTTTTATTATTGATTAATAAAACTTCATAAAAAGTATTACAAATCTGCGACGTTTTCATAAAACGTTGCAAAAAAGTTGAACTTTTCGTGACGTTTTTTAAACGTCACGAAAAGTCTTCACAATCCGCAATGTTTTATCAATAAAACGTCGCGGATTGGCTTATTTTCTTGTAGTGTGAGCTTAGAGAAGTTCGTCAAATTACTACTTGTTTTTATAGTGAAATAATCAAGTTGGATAGCCAAACCAATATAAATTGACCGTGTTCTTCTCTCTATTCTCTTAACTTTTATATTTTCACCTTATATTGTGTGTTTGTTTATTTCAATAAGAGGCTCCTTCATTTTTAACAGGCTCTTTCTGTTTTCAACTTCAAAGAGATTCCTTTCATATTTAACAAGCGCCTTCTGTATCATATTACTTTTAACAGGACTTTTGTTTAACGGGCTCCTTTCGTTTAAACAAGATCTTGTTGCATAACAGGCTTTTACTGTTTTAACTATTGACAACCTCCTAACATTACTTCTTAAACTAAAAGTAACTTGCATAAATTTTTTGTCACAAATAATTCACCCTCTTTTGCATATATTTGCTTTATCATTTGGTATCAACCGAGATTTCACATTTTTTTGTTTAACAGCACGTTATAGATCATGGCAAATAATATGAGAAGTCCTGAAGGACAATCTGTCTCAAAGCCTCATTACTTCAATGGAAACAACTACTCTTACTGGAAAGAGAATGACATTATATCTCTAATCTGTAGATATCAAAGTAAGACAAGTGATTAAAGTTGGAGCTATAATTGCCACTTTTAATAACATAGAAGTATGGACTCATGCTAATAGGAGAAATGACAACTAAACACTAAGGCAAAACATCACCTTATATGTGCATTGTCTTCAGAAGAATACGAAAAGATATCATACTGTTCTACAGTAAAAGAAATGTAGGAAAAACTTCAAGTTACCTTTGAAGGGACGAATGAGGTAAAGAAACATAGAATAAGTCTTTTGGTACATCAATATAAAACTTCTTACATGAAACAGGAAGAGACCATAAACAAATTCTTCGAACGCTTCAACAACATCATCACCTCCTTGAAGAATCTGGGAAAAAGTTTAAGCAACTAGTCATCCATTCCTTTAATAACAGGTTGAACATGAAAGTCAAAATGCAAGGCTTGGGCTAATTTTTTAGTTTTTGTTTCAAAGAAAACGGTTACAGCTTCAGCTGGGTTAACTAGGAGAATTAATACATAGGGTAGGTTTTAGAAAGTTAAAAAGGGATAATCTTAAATGTCTTTATCACTTTAATGTGCCAAATTCACTAGTGGTCTCAACATGCATGACAGAGCAAGTTCTAGAATGATCAAACCATGTGTGAAAACACTCAATAAGAAAACATTTTAAGCACAAAGAATGTAATTGCTCTTTAAAGGCTCAATTCTCACTCATTTGACTAGGCCTTTGTCAAATCTTGAACACTTTTCATTCAAATCAACCATTGCGGAAAAAGATAGTCATTCTATCACCAAATCACTATTCATGCTTGCAACCCATCATGTTTTCCTAGTTTGACAAAATAATGCACATTAACTTACAAAACAAAGCAATTTTTTTAAATTCAAGAACTCCTCCCTCACACCTAAAATCTACATTGTCCTCAATGTAGAAAAACATAAAGTAAGAAACATAAAAAGGAAAGAAAATGTAATAAGGACATAATGCAACTCACAATGAACACCAAAAATTAAGAAGAGGTTAGAATAAAAAATAAAAGATAAACAAAGAAAATAAACTTCCCTGGGCAAGCTATGGTGGAGGAGTTGAGTGTGGCATGGTTGTTATTTGCGTTGTGTGTAGGGATGGCAATGGATAGGTTTCGGTTCGGGTATTACTTTACCTATATCCATATCCATTGTTTATAACTAAATCCATTATCCATTTAAAATCCATCAGCTTTTACAATTTACTACCCATATCCAAATCCATTGGATTGTTCGAGTTTTTGGATATCCATCGAGTTGTATAGCACATAAAAATATAACTTCTAAATAGAAATTATAAGGAGCAGATTTTTGCAAATGCCCCAAATCAAAATTACTTTAATAATAATAAGTCAAAATTTTGATTTGTATGTCTTAAAAACCCATAAAATTGGAATAACAAAAATCATAATGTCTAGTGTAAAGATAACATATATTTTTCACAATCAAGAATTGGAACAAAGACAGAAATATCCAAAGCTTCAAATTGTCTTTGCGTGAATTCCATAGCATTGAGAACTCATAAGTCACTGATGCAATAACTAAAACGAAGGGACTCCTTTTACCTGAAAAAAGGTGAGGAGTAAAGTGAGGATCTTAAAGCTATTTCTCCTCAGAAAATATTAATATTTTATTATATTTAACCATAAAGATTCAAGAAAAAATAGAAAAATAGAGTTAATTAAAAGCGGGTCGGGTATGGGTATCTATTGGTTCGAGTTATCACTAGACCCATATCCAAATCCATACCCTCATCCATTTTTCAGCATCCATTTAAAATCTTTTTTTTTACCTCCATGTCCATTTTTTCGAGTCAGGTGGTGCAGATATTAATTGAGTTGAAAATCCACTGCCATCCCTAGTTGTGTGTGTAGGTTGATTTGATTTTTCCTTCAAAGAAGAAACAAATGGAGAAGAGTATTGGGGTTTTTAATTTTTTAATTATATAAAAAATATTTAAGTAAATAAAGAAATCAAATAATTAAATGAGAAAAGAGAAAAAAAATCGTTGGGTTGCTCCCAATCAGCTCCTTTCTTTATTATCTTTGGCTAGGTATAGCTTTTGTCCTCCAAATTGATTCATAAATGGGCTGAATGAAATGAATCCCCCTATAAAAGAGACATCAAAATTGTCAATAAAAGGTTTAAGTTACCTTAAATATTTTGTTAGTCTCTAAACTTTGAATCTCAATAACATCGTCAGAAGAAATATTTCTGACAAGATATAGTCTAATCCACTTAGACCTCAACTTACTAGCTATGAGTTTCAATCGTGAATTATAGAGTAAGACCTTTTGGCCTACCAGAAATTGTTTCTGATTTAAGAATTTTTCATGTAGGTATTTGGTCCTCTCTTTGTATATCCGAGCATTTTCATATGCTTCCTATCTTATTTCTTCCAACTCTTAGAGTTGCAACTTTCGCTCCTCTCCTGCTACTTGAGCCTTAAAGTTGCATTGATTAATTGCCCAAAAAACACGATGTTCAATTTCAACAAGTAAATGACACATCTTACTAAAAACTAACCGATATGGTGACATTCTAAAGGGTGTTTTGTAAGTAGTCTGATAGGCCCACAATGCATTGTCTAAATGCGAGCTCCAATCTTTACAGTTGGGATTGATTGTTTTCTCTAAGATATTCTTTATTTCCTAATTGGAGACTTTAGCTTGCCCATTTGTTTGTGGGTGATAGGTAGTTGCTACACGGTGATGGACTCCATATTTGCACATCAAAGCTTCCACTGTGCAATTGTAAAAATGCGTACCTTTATCACTGACGATTGTTTTAGGTATCTCAAATCTACTAAACATGTGAGGTTTAAGAAATCCTATAATAACTTTAGAATTATTAATGCGGGTACCTTTGGCTTCTACCCACTTCGAGTCATAATCAATAGCAAGCAAAATATAGAAAAAACGAAACAGATAAGAAAAGGCCCTATAAAATCTAGGCCCTACACATCAAATACTTCATAGACTAAAATAGGGGTTTAAGGCATTTCATCCCTTATAGATATATTTCTAACTCTTTGACATTTTTCACAACCTTTGCAAAACAAATATGCATCCTTAAAGAGAGTCTTCCAATAGAATCCGCGATTCAAAATTTTCCTAGTTATTGACCAAAATGCCCTCCATATGCATACTCAAGACAAAAGGTAAGAATGAAATGAATTTCATTATTAGGCACACACCTACAAATAATCTAATTTGAACCTATTTTCCGCAAGTATGGTTCATCCCATATATAATACTTAAGAGTCACTTTTAATCTTATTTTTTTGAAAATTATTCAAATCATGTGGAAGCACACCAGTGACTAGGAAATTCACTATATCAGTAAATTATTGTTCCTTACCTTGTTTACCTTAAACAAACCACAATTGCTCATCTGTGAAGGACTCTAAAATTGGTAAGGGATCTTCTTCGCGCAATAGTCTGCTTAGATGATCAACCACAAAGTTGTTAACTCCCTTACAATATTTGATCTCCCAATCAAAATCTTGTAGCAGAAGGATCTATTGTATCAGCCTAAACTTCGAATCTTTCTTTTCCATGAGATATTTGAGAGCTACATGATTAGAATGAACCATAAGATCTTGATAAATAAAACCTAAATTTCTTAAAAGCAAATACGATAGCTAAAAGCTCATTTTCGGTAGTGATATAGTTGCATTATATGGGATTCAATGTTCTTGATGCGAAATAGATAACATGGCTATTTCTCTCGACTTTTTGCCCAAGTACAACCCCTATAATATAGTGACTTGCCTCACATATGAGTTCAAATGGCAAATCTCAATTTGAAGGTTGTATAATTGGAGCATATGTCAGCAATGCCTTCAATGTCTTAAAAAAACTTTGACACTCTTCACGAAATGCAAAAGTCACATCATTTTGTAGTAATCTTGACAATGATTGGGCAATCTTGGAAAAATCTTTTATGAATCTTCAGTAGAAACCTGCATGACCAAGAAAACTGGCAACTTTTCAAGCATTTGATCAATGAAAGGGAGTGGAAAATGATCCTTTCCTGTGGTGGCATTTAACTTGTGAAAGTCAATACACATCTGCCATCCAGTTTGCAATCTCATAGGCACTAATTTATTAATGTCCTTTTTAACCAATGTAAAACCAGATTATTTAGAACAACATGCACTGGACTTACTCATTGACTATCACAAATAGGGAAGATAACCCTTAAGTCTAATAGTTTCAAAATTTCCTTCATCACCACATCTTTCTTTGCTAGATTCAACTTGCACTGAGGGTCTTTTACAGGTCTGAAGTTAGGTTTGAGGAGGATGCGATGCATACACACTGAAGGGTTGATCCCTTTTATGTCTACCAAGGTTTAACCAATGTCTTTTTTATAATCCTTCAACACTCATATCAAATTCTCCTCTTGCACTATGGCCAAATCATTGGCAATAATGATTGGTACGGTCTTATCTTCTCCTAAATACACATACTTTAGATGTGTAGGTAATGGTTTCAACTCGAGCTTAGGAGCCTGTTCAACATAAAGAAGAATTCTTTCAGAAATAGTGGGTAACTAAATATAATAATTCACTTATCTGTATTTTATCTCTGGTATGGATGAAAATGCCATAATAGTGGCTTTAAGCTCAATCTCACTCTCTAATTTGGCATCTCTATCTGTTAAATTATTCCTTAAAACGACCTCTAACTTATCCTACATTAAATCACTTTCAAAATGTTCTCACATAATAGCACCAATCTGCTAACATGAAAAACATAATCATGATCATTTGGGTGCTTCATGGCATTTAGTATATTAAAAGCGAAAACATCATCATCAAATTCAAAAGTTAAAATACCCAAATCAACATCAATCTTAGTGTTTGATGCTTTCATGAATGAACTTCCTAGTAAAATAATAGCAGCATTAGGAATACATCATTACCTATATCCACATTGTAGAAATCAGCAGGAAAAATAAGTTCATCAACCTTAACTAAAATATCTTCAATCATGCTTTTAGGATAAATTACAGATCTATCAACTAGTTGAATTACTACATTGGTTATCTTCATTGGTCCTAATTCAGCAAACTATAAACTGAAAATGGCATGACATTAATTGAAGATCCTAGGTCAAATATGGCCTTTTCAATTTTAGTTGTGCCAATAATACACGATATGACAAACATACCTGGATCTCTGTTCGTAAACCGCAAGTGCACGGTTGTCGAAGTGAGTAATAAATCGGTAAGAACCGAGTCGTGTCCACAGGGATTA
>JAOTAY010000006.1:3897315-3910299 GCA_025629805.1 Erythroxylum baracoense
ACATAGTAAAAGTCCAGTTACTTGTTTAACAGTAACCGAGAAGGAAGTAACTGAAGATGAAAAAGTGAGAAAATTGGACAATTTTGGGAAAAACGCAAATGATTCAACTCAAAGCGAGATTTCAGATTATGACAGTGATGAAAGTGGTTCAAGTGATAAAAAGGAGAACATTTACGAAGCTTACAAATTAATGTACGAAAAATGGGTGAAAATATGTAGAAAGAATGAAAGATTAAAGGAAGAGAATCTCTCTATGAAGAACACCATCCAAGAGTTAGAAAAGAAACTGATGTTAACGTCAGATGAGCTTGGTGAAGCTAGAATGAAATTGGTAAATACTGAAAAGGAATTGAGAATGTTAAATGGAGGCATAGAAAAGTTAGAAAAGTTGATCGAAATCGGTAAGGTTAAAGGAATCTTCAAGGTGTTGGTTATAAAGGTGAGTGCTTGAAGGTGAATGAAGAAAAAATCGATATGTGCAGATCAGCCCAAGAGGTAAAAGCATCGAAAAAGAATCGAAGATTTGTACCCACGTGTTATTTTTGCGGAGTTATTGGGCATATAAGGCTAAGATGTTACCGGTTACTGCAGATGCTATTTCAAAGAAGCCAAAGCCGAAAAATTCTACGTCCCTCACATAAATTTCAGAATCAGCCTTTAATACCAAAATCCACTTGGGATATAAAGGATCAAGGACACGTATAAAGATGGGGTGAAGGAAAAACAAAAAAGAATCCAGATTCACAGTTAGCTACTACTTTTGAAGCAACTGTTCAAACTGAGGATAAGTTAGTTACTTCAGATGAAGAAATCAATCAGATAGTTGATGACCGAGATAATGTGACGAGAAATAAGCCCAGGTTTGAATTTTTTCGAGGGGCACAGGGATTGTGTGCTTTACATTTTTGAAGTATGGTTTGATATTTTTTATCAAAAAAACAAAAAAAAAAAAGAAAAGTCGAAAAAATTGTTTTCTTTAGTTCTTCTTTAGCTTTTATGTTACCATTGTTGAGCCTTCTTTTTAGTTTGCATTGTGACTTCTATTTGGCTCCACCGAAGACTCCCCCGCTCTCTCATCAGTATGGATCTCTCTCTCGGGTATCTCTCTTTCTTTTGGGCATATCTCTCGGTGTTTTGAATGGTGGTAAATTATCATCTTGGCATGCTTATGATTCTTCCACTGCACCTATTGTTGATTCTTATAATTCTGCGTTTTGACACTGTTTTATCCCAAGGGGAGACATCAGATTGTTTATGGTGATTGTTCCATTCAAGGGGTGATTTTGAGATATATGCGTGACTATTTGTTTTGCTTTTTGGCATCTTTTGTCCCAAGGGGGAGAAATTTGGATGATTAGATTATTGTCACTATGGATGTTCTTTGGAACTTGATATTGGATTGAGGGGACTTCATATGAATTGTGAATTTGATATCTATATGTCCAATTATGTGATTTAGGGGGAGCTTAGTATTTATGACAAATATGCCAAAAAGGGGGAGATTGTTAGATATATGGTGTATATATCTACTTATTTTGTTTTGGCATATTTATTATTAATTGGACTTATAAGATGTTAATTGGATGATAATAGCTAATTATGTATTTTTATTTGATATGGATTCAAAAATAAAAAGGCTATCTTGGATAATATTCTAGATTGTGTAAAACTCTATCTTGTATAGATGTGAATTTCATGAAGGATATTGTTGGAAGTTTGAGTGGGAATAAAATTGTTCTTACGTGAATGCAGTAAAAGAAGGGGGTATGGTTGTAAATTTAATGGGGAATTAAGTGATCTTTTGCATAATATACGATGGTGGGTCTTATTGGGTATAATAATGATCTATGGTTGATAAGAGAAGTTTTTTGTGTGTGTGAGTGTCTTGTGCGTGAGTCGCTAGTTTTGCTTTCCATTTTGTGCATTCAAAGGAGAGAACCATATGCAGTGAACAGCAAAAGTAGCCAAGCCCCAAACTATTCATCTCTACCACATCTTTAGAGTTTTGAGAGATTTATGTCTGTGAGTTTCTAGTCTGCGTAACTGAGTTTGAATTTTTAAAGGGTCGTCTTTTGTTAATGCTATGAGTTGAAAAGAAGTGATCTTTTTGAGGAGTTTTGGTTGATGGTTGGAGTTCTGAAGTGTTGGTAACGCACACATTTTTCTTATTAAGAAAATTGTAGTGAATCTTTGGTGTTGATGAACCGTGGTTGTGGGTGTGAGTTTATGACGCAGTGAATGTCAACTACGATGAAGTGGGGATTAGTTATTAATTGAAGAAACTCTGCGACATGCTTTTGTGAAGAAAGAGTTAGCTACGCTGAAGAGATTCAGCTAGATTATTTCGAGAAGATAAAATCATAGGGAAGTCTTTCTTTTATCTCAAGTGTTTTCTGTTTTTATTTAGTTGATTTATCACTTGAGTTATTTGTTTATTGTTTTTCATTAAAAAGAGTATTGAGAAAATCTTTTGTTGAGGTTAGTACGAGGAGGTCGTACGATTGGGTGTGAAATTCTTTCACGGGAAGTAAGGTTGAGAGATAATGTCAAGGGTTGAGTGGTGTCGACTCAGTAAAGCCTTGGGTAAATCTATTGTATTTCAGTGAAAGATTTAATCTGAGTGAGGGCCCCGCAGATATAGGCAAAGAGTACCGAACTGCGTTACCAAATTTTTGATGTCATTTGATATTTTTCATTTGATTAATTTTTACTTTTATTTGTACCAGAGACAATCATGTAAAATCGGACAGTTTACGAAACTATTTAAGACATTCAGTTTTTCAATATGTGAATATTATTTTTGGCTGGTGGTATCAGCTACACCTTGTATCTTGTTTGCCTATTTAAGGGCCTGTGAATATCAACACGACACATCACATAATTCTCCCAAACTTATTAATAACAATAGCCACCAAAATCCGCGAGCTTTAAATCACAAAAGAGTAAGAATGCAAAACATCTACACTGACTTCCCTCTCACACACAATTACAAACACACACATCCCATGTCTTAGAACCAATTGTTTTCTAATAATCTCACCAAACCTAAAACCAAAATAACAATCTAACTCCATATAATAAAAAGAAGGCTTGAATTTTCTCTCTAAAACCAGCTTAGATAACAAAACAAGAGAAACCCAATAAGCTAAGAGCAAGGGCTCTCTCCACGAAGAGAGCCACTGCAGATAGTTGCATAAAGAAAGAATAAGCTTTCTGAGGCTTGCAAAGAAGAAGAGAAATGAGGACGGAGAAAATAACCTTAACTATGACTCTCTCGGCCAACAATGAAGAGAAAACTTTTTATCGAAAAAACAAAACAATGGAGTGAAATTTTAGGAGAGAGAATGAAGAATAAAACTTAAAAAAATGATAACAAGAAGTTTTGAGAGAGAAAGAAGAGAAAATTATAAATTTTTATTTTTTCTATTTAAAATTATAATTTCATAACGTAGAAATTATTCGCCATTGTCATCTATTGAAGTTCACCATTGTCATCTACGTGACAAAGATAATAGGTTACGTATTAAAGTTAATGTCATAATTGTAAAAACCAGTAAAGTTTAAGATTTTTTATAATGAACCTTTTTTAATCATTTTTATTTAGGTTTTAAAGCCTAATACACTTCAAATCCATGTACATAAATAAACACACGTAACTAAAGATATCATGAACCAACTGTGGGAACTCTTCAAGGAAACATGGTTCAGGGGAGGGTAGGGGGACCACTGTGATTTAGAACACTTTCCAAGTATATCGAACACCAACTGTTGAGAAGTCCCCGTCTCAAGCATAAAGTTCCAGGAGAAGTACAGACCACCTCAAGCAGTTGCGGAAGGTATCAAGGAAAAGCAAACGCCGGAGAAAGAAACCTAGGCACCGCACTGATAGGCCTATGAAGTTACAGAAACAGTCAAGCCATGCTGAGAAGCTGGAAAAGTTGAAGAACCAGTCCGATAAGGCTGATATGTTAGAGAAGTTTAGAGTTTCTTTTGATTAAGCTAGCAATAAATAAAATAGCTTTACTATTCTTTGGTTTTAAATGCAAACAAATGTTATTTCGAAGAGTTATTCAAAATAAAAAAGTAAATTAAATGAATAAATATTTTTAATAAAAAATTTCAAACATCCTTCATTCTAAATATATGATTTTTTATCGAATCTTAATAATAATAGATTATAGAAAGATAAATATTTGGTAATTAATAATAATAATAATAATAATAATAATAATAATAATAATAATAATAAAATAAATAATAATATTATTATTACTACTACTACTACTTTTTAATGAGAATAAAAAGCAGTCAAAAAATCTAACGTCTTTTAGCCATAATTAATTATTTATTTAGCATCTCGATCAGATCAATTTTCAAAATCAAATAAAAAATAGATACAACATTATAAATCAAAAAATTTAAGTTTGAATAAATCAAGTTGTACCTTTTGTGATTTGGATAAATTAGATTTATGCTAACAATTTTGGAACTAAAGTCCTGTTTAATCAACCTTTTCTCCAAATGATTAATAATAATTAAATTTTATATTTTTTTAATGACGAGAAATTCATCTTTTAATTTTAAAGTTTCAAAATAATTGATTATGAATCTTTTTTAGTCTTGTCATAAATTAATGTCTTATTCACAACTTACAAGCACATTTTACTTAAATATCTTATTTAAGTCAAAATTTAGTTTGATTAAACACTCATATCTTATTCATAGCCTCCAAGCACATTTTGTTGAACATCTTGTCGTTGGTCTAATAAGATATGTGATTTATAGTTTTTCTTCACCTCCTATATAAGATTTATTAGTTAGTTTAACACTCCATCCTCATATAAAACATTTTATTTCTCTTTAATTTTAAGATATTTCAACATTATTTTATAAATTAAATATCTTATTTGACCATATATGTACATTTTACTTGAACATTTTTTAATTCAAAATTTATTATCGTTAAAGACTCGTAACTTATTCATAAATTGCAAGTACATTTTTTAATATAATATTTAAATTAATTTTATTTATTTCCTGTAAACATATATTAATTCATTTTACCTTAATATTTACAATGTAAACTTTGGTATTATTTTTTAGGAAGTAGTATATATATAATATGAGATTTATATCTTAATTAAAATCCTCAAAGAAACAGAGTTATAAATTATTGTTTTATATGTATAACTTTCTATTTTTTATTCATTTTGATGTCTGGTTTATAAATTATTTAAGAAAAATTGGTAAAAAGGACTTTCATTCTAGAATTATATTTTCAATTTTAAATTGTAAAATCCTTTTCTATAATAATCAAATTTAATCTTTAAATTTTGATCCAATATATTATTCTACATGGATACCTTTTAGATGTATACTAAGTAATCGTACTTAGGGTGTAAGTCATAAACCATAATAACATGTTTTAGATAAATTATTTAATAAATCAATGATTTAAAATTAAGTGATAAAATTTAATGGTGCTTACAAGTAGGGATGTCAATCCCGGCCCGGCCTGCCCGGCTTGGGTTTGGCTGGCCATGGGTGGGCCACTGGCCAACTATGGTCCGCCCGGGCCGGGCTGCGGGCCGACTATAGTCTGCCCGTGGGGGCCACAACCCAGCCCATCCCAGTCCGCGGCCCGACAAAACGGCGTCGTTTTGTCTAAAACAATACCGTTTTGTAATTTTTTATATTAAAAAATATAGACATGCTGGGCTAAACCCGGTCCGCCCTTGGCCCGCCGAGCCACGGGCCGACCACATGCCGGCCTGCCTATCGGCGGGCCGGGCTATCCCGACCCACACGGGCCATGGGCCAGCCTGCAGTCCGCTGTTTTTTTAGGCAGGGCCGAGCCGAGTTGAGGGCGACCCAGGCCTAACCTAACCCATTGATATCCCTACTTGCAAGTCCTTATATATCTTTATTCCTAATTAACAATCCTCTTTTAAAGTTGAAATAAATTATAATTGTTCGATACAAAATAATGGAACAATCAAAGATGGAATAAAAGAACTTAAAGCGAAAACAATGAGAATTAGGATTAAATATATTGAGATCTTTTATAGTTTGAATTTTATTTTAATGATTATATTTTGAAAATTGTTGTTTGCTAATATAATATTAATTAACTGTTATATAACTCTCTCATAGTTAATTAATTAATTTTTTATTAAAATAGTGAAGTATTAATATGACAAAATTTTAAGGCTACCAAAGAGCATAAAATCAATGACGTAAAAATCGGACCAGACTGGACTGGCTGATTCGATCGAGTTAAGTACGAACCAAACTGATTTTTTATTCATTTTTTACTTTTGACCGTTATAAATAAAAACCGACCGGTTTTTTCTAAACTGTGAAGAGCTGGATGCTTTCGTTGCCCAAACTAGTATTCACACAAAGATGACAAAGAACCTAATCGCAACGATCAGACTCAAAAACCCCACATTCAAGCTCACATGAATTAAACCTCCATACCTAACACAACATCCAGCAATTTTTCACAATCCCTAAGCTCTAACTTGCTTCGTCGCACATAGGTGAAGCAACTCTGACGATGGCAATGGCGAGTGAAGATTGGAAGAGAAACAAGGAGAGGAACTTTCTGAGGCAAAATGTCGACTCAGTGCAACATTCTTACCATATAGTTAGAGAGAGAGAGAGTATAGATAAAAACAGAGAGAAGATAGAGAAAAGAGAAGAAGCTAAGGCTTTTGGTGTTCTGTTATTTTAAATTGCATTAATTGATAATATTAACTATCATGGGTGGCGTGTCAAATGGTTGAGTGGAGGCTGCACTTAGTTCCAAATATCACCTTGTGCTATAGCGTTGTTTGTGTGGCCCACTCACAACATAAACGTTAAACATTAATAGTAATAAATAAATAAAATTTTAATAATAATGATATATAACCGTCAATAATTAGTCAAATAGTTGGTCACATAATTAGTCTTTACTTTTAAAATATCAATTTTATGTATGTTATAAAGAGAAAAAATTATATATACTTGAAATAAATAGTTCTAAATAAAATGAAGATGTAAATTTTAAATTTTTATAATATTAAAAATATTAATATTTACTGATCAAAATTCAAAACAAATCATTGGTATATTTTCTATTTTAATAAAATATTTTATTTTTAATTACTCATATAATTTTACTTCTTATTTATTATATATCAATTTTATAACAGTTTAATACCGATTAAACCTTTAAATCTTAAAAATTTTTATCAATTCGATGCTTGGTCTAATTTTTAAAACATTGTATAAAATTTTCCTAAACTACAAAACCAAAATTTAGGGTTTGGGTCGAGACTGATCTCTGGTGCAGCTGTTCTCTTCTTTGTTGTCTTCTCTATAGCGACTGTAGTACTCATCCGTGTTTACTTCTATTGATGAAACTGGTGCGTCCCCATTTATGCATGAGCTGAGAAATCCATAATAGAGCCTTAATTAAATTTTCAGATGAAGTTGAGAATGCGTTGGCATCAATTTCCTTAGGATACGAACTCAAAATCGCATCTATTTGGCCCTAAAAACCATATCATGATTTTTAATCAGCAGTAACTAAATTTTTACACTAAATAATTGCAATAATGAAGACAAGAATCGATGAAGATGACTTGAATACACTAGGCAAAGATTTCCGTGAAGATGACTTGGTAGCTAATTTTAATCAATAGAACCTAAGATTATAGTTCTCACAGCATCATCGCTTTTAACTGACCATTCTTTTTGACTTTCATTCGTATTCAAGTCCAAAATTATTGGATTTTCCCCTCTGCTACAGATACTTGGTATAGTATTCTTTGGTTGAATTTGGCAATCAAGTTTTGGTTTTTTGAAAATATTCTTGCACATAATCTCTCCATGGCCAGGGAGTTTAGATAAGATTTGAATTTAGGAAACTCTCGAGATTGACAGGTTCATTTAAATAGATTGAACATATGCGTGGGACAAAATAATGTTGCTTGAGTCTTGTCATCACATGAACCATGGAAGAAAATAAGTCCAAGCAAGAGCTACATGGAATTTTAGATGGTTAAAAAAGTTAGATTAAGGAAGTTAAAGAAGCTGTGACAGAGAAGACCACTATCTGCGATCTGTGACAACCTAGCAATACCTCGAGAATGATTTTGTTATATCTGAATTCATAATATAAAAGAAGCTTCACTAAGATCTTTCATTTCAAAATTCTTTGATAGAAAATTCTTGATTTCGTATAATAAACTTATATCATTATTGGTAAGCATTATGTCATCAATATATAAAACTAAAAAAATATATTTACTCCTATAGATAGAACTTGTGGATATACAATTATCAACCAAATTCATCTTAAAACTAAAAGAGATTATAACTTGATAAAACTTGCAATACCATTGATGAGAAGTTTGCTTAAGTCCATGGATAGATTTCTTTAATTTGTTAACCATTTCCTTTGAAACATAGTTTTTAGGTTGCTCCATATAATTTTTTTTATTAATGTCACTATTAAAGAACGTTGTCTTCACATTTATTTGATGTAATTCAAGGTCAAAGTATGCCACAAGTGACATTATAATCCTTAAAACGTCTCTCAAAGAAACCAGTGAAAAAGTTTCTTTATAACTAATTCCTTCCTTTTAAGTAAAACTTTTTGTTACAAGACGAGCTTTATATCTTTTCGTATTGCCTTTTGAATTCATTTATGTCTTAAGTATCTATTTGCAACCAATGAGTTTTACACCTTCAAGCAATAGGACAATATTCCAAACATCATTGTCTCTCATAGACTTAATTTTCTCATTCATGACATCAATATAATTTTAAGAATTAGAACTCTCAATGGCTTCAAGGAAGTTGATTTGATTATCTTCCACTATACCAATGTCCATATCATGTTCCTGGAGAAAGAAAATATAATCATCCAAAATTGCACTTCTCCTCTCTCTAGTAGATCTTTTATTCTTAAGTTTGTAGAGTTTATCCTTCAAGAATATTCAATTAATCTTGATCAGGGAGATTTCCAACATTGTCTTGTTACTTTAAGGTCGCTTCATGAACAATGTCAGAAATATTAACCTGATCATGGTTAATAATAACTATTGGAACAAATTATTCTTCAAATACAAAGTCTTTACGCTTATCTCACCTTTCAAACTCAATATCATCAAAGAATTTGACATTTTCCATCTCAAAAATGAACTTAACTAAAAGATCATAAATTTTGTATCTCTGTTAACATTCAAAGTACTAAAAAAATAGTTACTTAATGTTCTTGAGTCCAGTCCTTTCATTTGGCTTATAAGGTCTAGCCTCAGTTGGACAAAACAAATATGAAAATCTCCACACTCAGCTTTTTACCTATTTATAATTTATAAGGAGTTTTAGTCATCGCCTTAATTGGAACTCTATTGAGAATATAAGTTGTCATCTTTAATTCCTCTCCCTATAGCGAATATGGTAAGATAGTGTGAATAACCATACTCTTTACCATTTCTTTCAATTTTTTGTTTCATCTTTTAGCAATATCATTCATGCTAGGGTTCCCCAACATTGTATACTACAGGACGATATTGCATTCTTTGAGGAAATTGACAAATGGTTATGGACGTTGCTTACTTAAATCGTCATATGCACCGTAATATTCTCCATCATAGTCATTTCTAACACTTTTAATACTTTTTGCAAGTTGATTCACAACCTTAGCTTTGAAAACTTTGAATATGTCCAGTGCCTGTGACTTCTCATGAATGAGATAAAAGTACCCATAATGTGAGTAATTGTCTATGAAAGTAATAAAATATTTTTGACCATTAATTCAAGAAGATGTAAGAAATGGCCCATAAATATTTATATTAATTAGTTCCAAGATGTTTAAAGATCTTTTGGCACTTCAGCTTCTTATGTTTGTTTGCTTCTCCTTAATAAACTCAATACAAAATTCAAAGTTTGATAGATCAAATGGATCAAGAATTCCATCTGACAAAAGTCTTTCAATTCTTTGTTTAGGGATGTGCCATAAATGCTTGTGCCATAATGAAAAAAATTATCATTTTCTAATTTTCTTTTAACACCTTGTAAATTAACATATAAGGATCCATTAAATGAGGTAATTATATCAAGGTTATCAACATTTTAATAAATAATCAATAAGCTTTGAATCATGAAAAAGACTAAATTATCCATTTACAAAAGTATAACAGTAACCAACATTGCCCAATATAGAAATATAAACTAAATTTCGTCTCAAAAACAATAAAATATATGTCTCTTTCAAATTCAAATAATATTCAGTCTTCTATGATAACCTAAAAGTCCATATTACGTCAAATTTAATAGTCATTCTGTCACCTCCATGCATGGATGTATCTTTCACCATCACTAGATTTTTAATAGCTCAGGCAACCTATAAAGACACAGTTATGTGAGTAGTACCACTATAATCTTACCAATAAGCGTGCCTAGATACTGAAACCAAATTAATCTCAAAATAAACTAAAGAAAGAAGTGTGTCTGTACTTTACATGCCAAGCATGATATTTGGTACACTTCTTTATTTTTCTTTTGTGAGAAGTCTTTTTGTATAAGTAGTAAGCAAATTCTTCAGTTTGATATTTTTATTTCTTATGCTACTTCTTTTGCGATATAGTATCGTAACTTCCTTATCTTTCTTTCTTTCTGTTCTTATTATTGCCCTTAAAGTTGGATGCCAAATAACAATTATCAACCTTCTCTTACTTTATTCTCTCTTCTTCTTGCACATAATGTGAAATGAGCTTATTAAGAGTTTCTCCTTTTAACAGTTATAACTAATTTTAAATTAACTAAAGTGTATGGAAAAAGATATCAAACCAAATGCATAAGCAATTCTTGATACAATTCTAAATCAGTATCTTTAATTTTAAAGCAAAATGAGACATTTCTAGGATATACTAGTTGATGCTTCCATTACCCTTATATCTCATAAAAAACAAGACTTGCTAGAAGAGTACTTGATTTTACCTTTGCTTAAGTTCTTTAAGGAAAAAGTTTATGCCTTTATTACGCATACAATTTGAGCTTTCCCAGTTCTCCTAATACCTCTTGTCATAAGAGAAACTTGCATTTGTAAGAGTAGGGGGTCACTCAATTTGAAGAGTAAAATCTAGATCCATACAGTTAAAAATGATCATGATGTCTTGTTTTCAAACCTTAAAGTGTGCCATTCAGCACATTTATAAAGTTGATATTGATAGATATTGTTGCAGCAAAAGTATTTACTTAATAGAGAATAAAAATAAACAAAGCAACAAACTCACAACTAAAATATGAATAAAGAATAATTAATAAATTCAAATAATGGTATTATGGTAATCCTATGAAAAGATACCTAGCACAAAATTGAAATTTAATGTTTCAATAGAAATATCAATTTGTAAGAAGTACTCTTATTCCAGTGATCAATTAATATTTAATAATAATTTCATATGAAATCATAAGCCTTTGTTTGGACTGACTTATAATTTACAAAAAGTTAATAATTATCACATATTTACTATCACAAGTACATTTGAATTCAAGCCAAATAATAATTTTTCTTGGAGCCAATTATTATCCACATAAGATTCACCGACACACAACTGTCTTGATAATTCCAAAATTAATTAATCGACAAAAATTAATATTTTTAAAAATAAGGTTTTTTTATATGACAAGATATTGTATTAAATTATAGCTAGATTATGAGAATCCCAAGTGGAACATTACTTCTATGCCTATAAATTGACTCATTATGACAGTTGTACGATTAATCCTTAAACTTAAGATTACTAATGTATCTCATATAGAGATTACTATAATTTGATTTTATTTATGAAATATTATATTTAGAGGAGCTCAATTAGTAATATTTGAATATAATATGAATTATGTAGAGATGGTTAAGTAATTCAATAAAAAATTCATCACCCTAAAGTAATTAGAGAATGCTCCACTATTCCTGATTAACAATGATTTAAAGAAATATTTGGTCAACGTAAATTGACATTTGAAAATATTATTTTTAAAATATCAATTATAAATTAATTGTTAATTAGCAAGATTGAACAATATTGGATTTAAAAGAATATATTCTAATTATTCACTCTATATTCAATTAAAACATTGGATGATGTAATGATTAAATCATACATTATGACTATATGTGAATATGTTGAATCAAACTACTTTGACATTCGTAATATTTAAGAGGTCATGACATGTCTATGACAAACTCATTTATTTATATATATTTTTATATCATTTGGATGGGTTTTTGTCACTATAATTAGTCTTTATGACATTATTTGATTATTATTTGAATTATTGTGCCTTACATTTAATTTGTATTTATAGGACCAAAAATTGTCAAATTTTGGTTTAACTGTGATTAATTGATTTTTGGATAATTGATGCTACATTATTTATAATTTTTACTGTAAGGTATTTGGGAGAAATTTGAATTCAAAACAAAAAAATAAAATATAGAGAGGTAGCAGTTCATTAAACGTCAGCTGAAATGAAGAAAAGAATAAGCAAAATCACAGCAGCTGGAAGGATAAAACGCTACACACGCAAGCTGGGAGACAAGACCAAAATGCCACACCAAATGAACAAAACGATGCGCAGCAACTGGAGAAGAGAAGAGCAAAATGCAGGAGCTGGAAGTTTAACCAAAAACACAGACGTTGAGGAGAGCCAGCAAAAATGATGACGTGAAGAAACTACACCACATACAGAAAACGACGAAACAGCTGGAGAAGAGAGAAAAATGCAACCCATGCAACGCAGAAGTGGGGAAGAGCATAACCCACACCACATGATACAGCAGTGGGAAGAAAACGACGTAGAACAATAATGTGGAAGAGGCATGGGAGGTTCGTGAAAGAAATTTAACACGAAATTACAGATTAATCTCATGATTAATCAACACAATTAATTAACCCTAAGATTGCAACATGCTATATTCAATAA
>JAOTAY010000006.1:3934460-3957876 GCA_025629805.1 Erythroxylum baracoense
GATAAATTATATGTTATAAAATCATAAAGTGTTACTTATCAAATTAAGAATCATAACATTTTAAGATATAATGTTACTGTAGATAGGTATTTTATATCATATTGTCAAAAGTGTTATTGTCTAGTGTTACTGTATGTCATTTTTGTTGTAGTGGTTACTGGGATAAATCACCAAAATGGTAGCAGCAATAATTATGAAACGAAAATAGCACAACCCAAAGCAGAAGGAAGCTCGCTTTTAACGCTAGTGTTGCATGTGTTTAATGCATGACTTTAAACGCTAGCATTGCATGCATTAATGCTAGCATTCAACTTTAACGTTTAACACAAAAAGGTTTTACTCGTAACAGGAGGTTAGGCAGAAGATAAGGAGGCGTGAATAGGAGCAAGGGACCAAAAACCCTCAAGTTAGAGGGAGGCTTGGGAGAAACAAAAGGAAGAGGAGTGAGTAGGGTGATGTAGAGGTGAATAGTAGGGTGGTCCAAGATGTTTAATTATCAAATTGATGAGCAGTAGATAGGAATAGTAGCTTGCGACAATGAGAAGAGAGTAGCTAGGGTTTTTAGTAGGGATATTAATGGGTCCTGAAGCATTTTTTGGGAGAGATTCATAGAGGGATAAACATCCCGACACCGGTTCAGAAGTGACATCGACACCAATGACCCAGGTTAAGTGTATTTTCTTGTTTATGTTGTTTCTTTCCCTAATTAGAAATTGATTGTGTTATCCTATGTTAATTGATTTGGTTATGTATCGATAATCAGATTTTCGTTATTGTTCAGTTATTTGTGTATGAATCCATTGGGATTGTGAAAAGAGTATTTTAATGCGTTCATTGAATCGTTTAATTACATACCCATTGCTAGAATTTTGATATAATCCATAATTGATATATTGAAATTCATGTATAGCGACTAAGGATTCGTAGTCATTTAGGGATAACATAACCTAAGTTAAATGATACATCGTATGTGGTTGTTGCCTTGATTAATCGATTTTTCTAATTTATAATGCTACTGCCTAATTAAATCTAGAGATCGTATCCTAGGTTATTCGGTGGTTATATTTAATTAACGATCGTATCTTGATTAAATAAAACCTAAGAGAAAACTCGGGTTAATTATTAACCCACGATTAATAGTTTCTAGGAGAGGTTTGAGAAGAACAAATCAATGAGATATGCTTAATTAGGGTATAGGCCAAGATTGAATCAAAGAACCAGGTCCCTACCGAATTCCCCAATTTTATCATTTTCGCATGTTTTCTTTAATTTGTTTTTATTAGTCTAGTTTGATTTTATTTTCTTATTTCAAAATCCAAAACCCCGTGTTAAACCTAAACACCAATTAATTTCATTTCATAAACTTTACACACACTCTTTGTGAGATCGACCTAGACTCACCACTGCTACAGTAGTAGTCTAGTTGTTTTATTTTGACTAGTGTTACGATGCGCCTGTCAAATCTAAAAGTTGTTTACCAAGTATACTGCCATAGTCCATTGCTGGATTTTTGCACCTTATTATTAACTATAAATCTTCAAGGGTAACCTCTCAAACCACAATTCATCAAAGATGAACTACAGCAAAACGATAATAGATACACCAGAAAGTATATTGGCTACCAAGTTCAAAAACTCCACCCTCAATTGACGTCGAAGAGTAAACAAAGATAACCAGCTGAATCATGCGGTTTTTAATTGAAAAACCACAACTGCCTACAACCCAATCAATCAACCATTGACAAAAGAACACACAACAACAATGTGGTTCAGAAGAGACCCATAACCAAAGGCTCCTTGAACACTATATTCATGTAATTCACCCACAAGTCTTCACAAGATTGAGTTTTATCTTCATACAATTCTTGTTAAAGATTATCCAAGATAGCGTTAAGATTTCAACATCCAACTCAATCAAGAATTATCGTTAAATCACACCAACACGACAATTCTTAAGCCATAGTCCAGCTATAATTAACGAATTAAATCCAATGAATGATTTGAAGCTAATCAACATTATCTTGAAAGTCCAATTATCAAATAATGCCAAAACTAAATAATAAAATATATAACATATATCTTAACAATCTCCCCTTTTTTAGCATTGTTTATCACAAATTTGAAACTCCTCTTTGAAAAGATAAATGGACATATAAATATCAAATACACAATCCACGTGAGAAAAGAACTCCCCCTAAATCCAAAATACAAAAAGAGATAATAATCCAAGATTAACAATCAGCCAAAATGAACAGAACACAAGAAAAATAATTAACCAGGTTCTCCCCCTTGGGACAAAAGATGCCAAAAGGTGTAGTCAGGAAGCATTTGAAGACTGAAGAACCCTCTGCTTTGGTTAATGAAGAGCATCAATTCCTATTTAAAAGATACCCTCAATCCTATCGATTTCAATTACCAGCACAACATGCAGATTGATGGAGGCAAACACCGATGCATCTGAGGGTCCAGGTGAAGTGTAGGGCAAGTCCACCACTCATACTTGCTTATTGACATTTAAGATACAAAGGGAGATATTCATCAAAGTTACCAGTTCAAGGATATTTGAATCCAATCAAGGAACATTATTGGCATATAAGAACTGAATGATAAGGCATAGAAAGTACAGTAGGGAGTGAGGCTTACCAATAACTGCCAACATCATTTTAATGATAAGTCTCCCCAAATTAAACCGTTCTCTTATTCCAGTGGCATATATTAATTTAGACTGGGTCGGATAAACCATAGCCACATGCGTACTTGGTAACCAATTAGCCAACACCAACTTATGAATAACAAAGTATTTCTATGTTAACGTAGGAAGAACGTAAAACAGAGGTAGATGGCCAAGCAGTTAATCATCCACCAATTAACACAATCGTCAACGTATCATTGGCACATTCCAGTCATCACTATAGGCAAGATTCTCAATCAAATTATCAAAGCCCAAAAATAAATTCAATCAATCAAAGTCAAATTGAATGGGTCTACCTCGTACATATACCAATCGATAACACATAGCATATTCGATCAGAAGATTGTTACCCAAATTGCAATAAAATTCTTTCACCAATTCAGAATCAAAATGTATAAAGATAGAATTAAAATGTTACGATAGCAATGCAGCTTGCAATAGATTTCTTTCAAATAATAGGTCATCTAAATGACATTGTTGAAATTCATCCAAATTAATGGGATGGTCAAGAACTAACCCGATATTTCTGAAAGTGTCCCATTTTTGCACAGCAACGGAAGTGTAGAATTTGTAAGACACGACATCATTAATACACATTATGGCTTGGGAGTGTCTCTGAGAAGGTCGGACTAATTTATGAACCAATTGTTTGATCAATTTTTGTGGAATGAAACGAGTGTCAGTAAGCGGTGATTCAACTGTAAGGGCTAGAATAGTAGTTTCAACTTCAACTTCTTCAGAATCAGAGGTTTCTATCATAGACATTATCACACACATGACATCATCTTGTTCCAATTATCTATCCTGAGCAAAGGTGATATTTGGAACTTCAATGGGTGCTGCAGATGAAGACCCAACACCAGTCATTGATCTTCTTTGTGATGGGTGTTGTTAGAGCTGACTAGAGCATAGAGTGGCTGCCACCGGTGGTTTCTCCACCACTAAAGATGAAGATTGTGCTTCGTCTTGCCTATGTTAATGTCAAAAATCAAAAACTCAAACAAATAAAGATGTGTCTCCAGTTTAGTGAGGGAGAGAGATAACCGAGAGATAAGCCTAAAGTGATGAGGAGAGAGAGCTATCTTGAGATTAAGATTATAAACCCAAAGTAACAAAGCAAAATACAAATAAAGACAGTGAGGGAATTAAATTGGGATTGGCAGCAACATAAAAGAAAGAAGATAATTTAAGGATTTTAATCCCTTTCAGTTTTTTTCCTTTCTTCATTTTTGTTAAAAATATGTCAAAGGTTTAAAGTACATAATCCTAAAGCCCCAGTTTAAAGCACATAATCCTAAAGCCCCTCGAAGAAGTTCAAACCTAACTGCATCAAGAGGTTTTGTAAAAATATCCACCAATTATTTTTCTACAGTGACATATGAGACATAGTGGCTATTTTGTTCTCCACAAGCTCTAGGATAAAGTGATACTTTAGATTAATGTGTTTCATTCTTGAATGCTGAACTGGATTCTTTAAGATGTCTATTACACTCTCGTTATCACACAGAATTGTCAACACATCCTAATCAATTCTTTAATCTTTTAACATCTATTTCATCCAAAGAAGTTGCGAATAGCAGCTACCCATAATAATATATTCCTTCTCTACCGTTGACAGTGAAATTGAATTCTACTTTTTGTTGTACCACGAAATCAAATTGTTATCTAAAAAGAAACAACCTCTTGAAGTACTTTTTTGATCTTCTAAATTTTTAACCCAATCTGCGTCACTGTACCCAAC
This sequence comes from Erythroxylum baracoense, assembly GCA_025629805.1. Lineage (NCBI taxonomy): Eukaryota > Viridiplantae > Streptophyta > Magnoliopsida > Malpighiales > Erythroxylaceae > Erythroxylum > Erythroxylum baracoense. The sequence goes on from JAOTAY010000006.1 coordinate 3,938,893, forward strand.
TAGATAAGATGTAGAATCACATGTATACCAAATCCCAAATTCAAAAGTACTACTGACATATTTAATCATCCTCTTTACCGTTGTTAAGTGTCTCTCTTTCGGGTTGGTTTGATAGTGAGCACATACTCCGATGCTATAACAGATATCTGGTCTACTTGTGGTTAAATACAATAGACTCCCAATAATGATCTGATATAAACTGACATCAACACTTTTTCCATTTTCATCTCTGTTTAGGTTCGTAGAGACATTCATAGGAGTTCTCGCATGCCTAACATTCTCAAAACCAAACTTCTTTATTAAATTTTTCGTATATTTGTTTGTGGTACAAAAATGTCATCCTTTACTTGCTTAATTTACAAACCCAAAAAGACGTTCAACTCACCTACCATACTCATCTCAAATTTATGTGTCATTAATTCAACAAAGTTATCCACCATCTTCGGATGAGTGGAACCAAACACAATATCTTCAACATAAATCTGAGCAATCATCAAATTAGATCTGAATTTTCTAATAAATAAAGTTTTGTCAACACTACCTTGTTCATAGCCTTGTTTGATAAGATATTGTGTGAGCTTTTCATACCAAGCCTTTGGCGCTTGTTTGAGACCGTAAAGAGCCTTCTTTAGCTTAAAAATGTGATCTACATGGACTGAATCAATAAATCGTTTTGGCTGCTCGACATATACCTCTTCTTGTATAAACCTATTCAAAAACGCACTTTTTACGTCCATCTAATAGAGTTTGAAGCCTTTCACACGCTATACCCAACAATAATCTAATCGACTCAAGTCGTGCCACTGGTGCAAAAGTTTTGTCAAAGTCTATTCCTTCAATATGAGAATAGCCTTGAGCTACTAGCCTTGCTTTATTTTTAATCACGTTGCGTTTTTCATCTGCTTTATTACGAAACACCTATTTTATTCCAATCACATTCACATTCGATGGTCTTGGAACTAACTCCCATACATCATTTCGTGCAAATTAAGTCAATTATACTATTTAGAACTCATCTTGTAAGGCTTCTTTAGCATTTTTACGCTTGAATGAAGAGTTGTAGCATAAATATCCTACGTGTTCTTAGTAATCGACCCTTTTCTTTCTCTTGTTTTTCTTCTCCCGCTATCATCTCCAATAACGTTCTTTACTAGATGAATTCTTCCAATTCGTGAGGGAGGATCCCAGTTTCAATCATCTTCTCTCGAGTTTTGAATATTCAAGGGAACTATTTCCACATCAAGTGTCTTAGTGGTTTCATCATCTGAAGCAACTGACAACTCTTCTGTCTGCCAGTTACTTCATCAGTAACAACTAATTACAGATCTAGACAATTTTTAGTTCTTGACTCGTTGATTGTTTGAGCTGGTTCACAAGGCTAGTTTTGTGAATTTTCTACTACTTGACCATTTAATTGAGACACATCATCTATCATAACATTTATGGACTATAACACTTTCTTGGTTCTTTGATTGAACACTCGGTATGCTTTACTGTGAGTTGAATAGCCAATGAAGATCCCTTAATCACTCTTGCTCTCGAATTTTCTGAGTTGTTCCTAATCTCTAAGAATATGACATTTACTGCCAAAGACATGAAAGTAACTTACATCTGGTTTCTTTCCCTTCCAAAGTTCACAAGATGTCTTGTTCAAGATACTTCTAAGATAAACTTTGTTATATATGTAACATGTTGTGTTAATTGCTTCGGCCTAAAATTGTATAGTCATCTTTTAATGTAACAGCCCAGACCACCCACTCATAGATATTGTCTATTTTGGGTCTCGACCTAGCCAAGCCCTCACAAATTTGCTCTTCCCGCACACTTGCTAGGAAAAACGCGTCTTTAAGGGAGAGTTTTCTATAGCCTTATAAGGCCTACTTTGTTCCCCTCTCCAATCGATATAGGAATCTAATATTCCACCCCTTTGGAGGCCCAGCGTCCTCGCTGGCCCACAGGCCTGGATCTAACCCCTTGGAGGCCCAGTGTCCTTGCTGGCACACAGGCCTGGATCCACCCCTTTAGAGGCCTAGTGTCCTTACTGGCACATCAGCCCTGGGTACTGGCTCTGATACCATTTATAATAGTCTGGACCACGTGCTCATAGATATTGTCCGCTTTGGGCCTTGTCCCAGCCAAGCCCTCACGGTTTTGCTCTTCCCACACACTCACTTGAGAAAACATGTCTTTGAGGGAGAGGTTTCCTTAACCTTATAAGGCCTACTTCGTTCCCCTCTCCAATTAATATAGGAATCTAACATTGGGTTCGATTCTTCCTCTCGGCAACTCTATTTTGCTGTGGAGTTTCAAGTGCTGAAAATTCTTGTATGATGTTATACTCATCACAGCAATCGTTGAAGCTTTCACTCTGAAATTTCCTTTCTTGATCTGATCGAATTCTTAATACTGATATATTTTTCAGATTCATAACCTACACATATAGGCTTCTAAAACACTTTAAAGCATTTGATTTTTCTTTCAAAAATGATACCCAAAGCATATCTAGAATAATCATCAACACAAGTTAAAAAGTATCTCATCCTACCAATGCTATCATATTATGTTGGATCAACCAAGTACATGTGAATTAATTCCAATATGCATGAGGAAGTAACGTGTCTGACCTTTTTATATGACACTCCCATTTGCTTACCCATTTGACATGCACTACATATCTATTTATTTTCTTTGTTTATTATAAGCAAACTTGTTACAGCTTCCAATTTCTTTAACTTGCTAATAAGCTCATAATTAATGTGACCAAGCTTTTAACGCCATAGATATATATTGTCATCATATGAAGCTGATTTACAAGTAGTTGTGACCCGCAATATGTAGCAATTGTTTGCTGATTGTCTACTGCTCATAAGACATTCTCCTTGTTCGGTTAACACCCTACATTCATCACTTGTAAATTTAACCAATAAACCATCATCCCAAAGTTGGCTTATACTCACCAAATTCCCTTTTCTCTTCTTCAGGGTATTAGCACATTCCGTGTGCACATGTCCGAAGCCTTAACACTTATGGCATTGAATTCTCCTTGTTTTCCTTTCACCCTTTTGAGTTTTGACTTGTTGTTTGAAATTGTTGTTTGATGAACTCCAACCGTTTTGCCTGAATTTGAGTCTATTCTTTTTCACTCTTTTCAGCCACTTACTGAAATTTCATGTTAACAAAACCAAATCCTTGTTCTCGACGGAATCATCTTCTATATCATTTATGCTCTTTCTAGTTTCAGCTTATAGTGCCAATCCTTTGCTCTTTTCTTGTTTTCTCCTCAACAAATTCATTTCGAAATTGATAAGAATCCTAATTACCTTCTCCAACGACAAGTCATTAATATCATGAGTCTCCTCAATCGCTGCAATTTTTAGAATAAATCTTAGGGGTAGTGATCTTAGCGTTTTCTTTACCAATTTCAGGTTTGAGTATTTCTTCTCAAGCTGATGTGCTTGATTTGCTATATTGCACAATCTCTTATGGAAATCTCCAATTGTCTCACTGTCATCCATCTTTAGTTCTTCAAACCTTATAGCTAACATCTGAAGTTTTGAGGCGATCACAAATTTTGATCCCTCATGTATAGTCTGCAAAGTATTCCATGCTTCTTTAGCCGATTCACAGGATGATATCATTGAAAAACGACCTTCTTCCACAGCACTAAAAATGGTATGCATGGCTTGAGAATTTCCAAGGTCTCTCTCTTCTTCAACTCTTGTCCATTCAGATGGATCTTTTAGTACTATTTCTCCCTTGTCGTCAATCATCACTGGATGTGTCCAGCCATATAGTACTAAATTCCATGCCATTGTTCCTTCTGCCTGAATAAAAACTCACGTACGTGCCTTCCATGCAAGATAATTAGAACCATCCAACAAAGATGGCCTAGTAATCGATGCACCTTATCTTGTAACCATGTTTACGAAATGTGGATCTGCACCAACTTGATGTACCAAGTTCTAATTATATGACCTTGCTCTGATAACACTTGATAGAACCGTAGGGGTGTATTAGTTTGGCAAACTCTTCGAATTACGACAATCGTTTCTAGCACAATCAAAAACCAAAAGAATTAAAATACAATAAAATAAATAAACACTAATATTTGTTAACGTAGTTTGGCACTCCTTGCTTATATCTGCGAGGCCCTCACCTAGCTTAATACTTTCATCAAAGGACAATGATAGTTTTACACAAGGCTTTAATAAGCCGACTTCACTTAACCCTTGACACTACCACTTGTACTCACTACCCCTGAAAGTGATTCACACCCAATAACACGATCTTTTGGGTTAACCTCAACAGAGAATTTTTCTCAACAATCTTTTGAAATAAGAATAGTGAATAAATCACTCAACACTCAAGAAGACATTTGACAAAAAGACAAGGAATAATTTCCTACACAATCACAAAACCATAAGCTGAATAATCACGCAGGTATCATCACTAGACTTCCAGTTCATGCACACCATTCTTCAGTCCACAATAATGCCTTTCAAATATGAAGGTTCAAGCACACAACAATATATCTCCCGCTATGCCCCAATTTTCTGAACACTAAAGGCCATGTGATCTACTCATTCACAAACGATAAAACGCACCAAGATACAGATTAAGAACGACTCACAAGCCAAGTGACTCATGTGTATATTTACCGGAAACAAGATCACGCACGATACACCAAATAAACGCCAAGCGAGAACTTCACCAACTCAACCATGATTCAAGAGCAAGGGCTGGTTCACTTATGCATCAATACACCTACGACTGTCTCCACTTTTCTTCACACTTGGCAACGTCATATAAACTCGCCTTCCTCAAAACAGTAAGAATCTTCAGATCAAAGACTACACACTTTTTATTCTTTTATTCAACATAAACATTCATCATAAACAACCTCGAAAAATCACTGACATAATTGTTGCCAAGAGATAAACACCCAGTTACCCAAGTAGTAGGACCAAAACATGAAAAATTCACGCCAACATCAAAATTGTGAAAAGAATCACTATATCACTCACCTCTCTTCCACTGAGAACAGAGTCATGCAGTAGTAAAAAAAATTCAAGACATAGAAACCTTCATGCCACGTTTACACACGTCATCTTGCATTATCCATATTTCAAAAAGAAACGTAATCCACTCTAATCTTTATTCAAGATGGACTTTTTTTTATGCAACAACACTAATTCAAGAATCCAATTCAAATAGGACTTCTTGATTTATATTTTTAATCATTATCTGAATATCGGATAATCAAAAATGCCAAATTAAAATAATAAGACATAGAAAATATCCTAACAGATTTTATTAATGGTATTAGGTTATTCTAACAATAATGACAAATAATGAGAAAGGTTTTAAGTTATAATGGTTTGCTATTGGGAGATTAAACAGTAAGGAAATAAAATAGCTATAGTATTAATTCTTTGGTTTTACATGCAAAAATAGGTTATTTTGAAATATTATTAAAAGTAAGAAATTGAATTAAAGGAATAAATAAAAGTAAGAAATTGAATTAAAGGAATAAATACTTTTGATAAAAAGATTCTTTTATTAATATTATATGTTTTAAATAATATTTTATTATTTTAAATTAAAAAATAAAGCTTATGTGATTATTTTTATAAAATTTTAACATTTTAAGTGAAACTTAATTTAAATCCAAAAACATATTTTAAATCTTAATATTTTGAAATCGTTTAATTTTAATCTTAAATTAATAATCCTACGACTGTTTCATTAAAAATGTGAAAATAAAGAGCAAAGAAGGAATAAAGAAAGACTTTATTTGTTTTTGAATATCCTCAATGTTATTTACATTATCTATTTATACATTTTAGGTGACTCAAGTTAAAGAAACAAAAGACTTAAGACTAAATATATGTAACTTAATCTAAAACTTTAATATATATCTTTTAATGTCAGGTTAAACCTTACAATAGTCCATAACATGTAATTGTTATATATATGTAAGTCTATTAAAAATTTCAATAGTACTAACAATTAAGTTACTCGTCCTAAATAAGATATTGCTTTTGATATTAGGAATATTACACAATTTATATCTAAAAGTTTAGTTAAAAACAAATAACTAAATATTGAATATTCAAATAAAATATGACATATTAAATTTTTCATGACAATTTAACATCAATTGGAGTTTATTTTTAAAATTTTTATCATACTTTTCAATTTAAACATTTTAAACAAAGTAATTATGATCCCTCAATTAAATTAGATCTAGAGAGCATAATGTTGGATCAAGTTAAACCGAATACAGACACAAATTTCATCCCCAATCTAGACTGTCTACAAATCGTCAGGTTACATATATCATCACATATATAAAACTTCGGGTCATTTGGTTTTACTTCTACTTTTCTACTGTAATTTTTGTTTTTATTGTTTTTTATTTTTCTTCTAATTAAAAACATAAACTTATTTAGTTGTTTATATTTTTATTACTGATAATAATTGCATATTAGATAAAAGTTAAAGATAAATTTTTTTAATTAATTAAATTTATTTAATCTCTTATATAATATTTATTAATAAATTATCATTAAATTTTATTTTATTTTATTAAAATAAATTATTAAATCAAATATTTATTTGAATTTTATATATTTTGAAGATATTTTAAATTTAATTATATTTATTGATAATTATTAATTTAATTTAATTGCAAAAATTAAATACATTATTAAAGTTAAAATATTCATAATTTAATTAATTAAATATAATATTAAATTAAATTATTTATATCTTACTAATACTTAATATATTAAATCATTGAAAATGTATATTTAACTGATAATAAATCAGATTACGAAAAAAATTACTTTTTGTGATTTTTATAAATTTTGAAAACTGAAAGAAACTAGAACTAAAAACCAAAACTAAAAAATTAAACAAACAAAATTTTTAACTAAATTTAAAACAAAAGTAGAAAACTGAAATGGTCATTTCATTGAAACCAATTTTTATTTTGTTTAAATTAGATTGAAAATGCTTTTGATTGTTATAAAACAAATATGACATTTACACATCAAACTTTTGTCTAGAAAAGCGTATAAATACATTGATTAAATGTAAGTTGCATCAATTAGAAAGCTAAAGTAATATGTTTGTTTAGAATAGTCAAGTATGTTAGATATTAATATGTAAGATATTTTATGACATTAATATAAAGAAAAGAAATGCAGGTTTAGGCGGTTTAAAACAAGGCACAATTACCGTTTAATCAAATAGGAATATTATATTCCTAAATTCAAATAAACATAATTCTTATTAAAGAACTATCAAATTAAAATCCTAAACATCTATATTCTCAGAGTTTATCACATTATAAACATAATAATGATCATTGAAATATAAGTGGGACTAAAAAATACAATATTTTAATAGTATACAAAATCAAAATTTCTACATCCATCTGTATTACTAAAACAATTATAGAAGATTTTAGAAAGTAAAAATAACTTAAAATCATAAAATTTCAAAATTATTTTTAATTTTTTATTATATGAAATAATATTTATCTAAAAAAGGTTTTAAAACATGATATTAAAAGTATATTAAATATATTTCAAAATAAGTATTATTTATATGAGAAGATACGTCAAATTATTATTTTATTTTTGCCTATGGCATTAAAAAAAAAAAGAGGAAAACTTCTTATCTCGTGTGAGCATCAAAGGATTCCCCGTCTTCAAGCAGTATTCCTGAAATTGATTACATATTCTTCCAATCCTGACCATTTTTCTCAGCAAAAACTTCACGACCTATTACCTTTTTTTTTTGGTGAGAAGATTATAAAAAACGATATCCTTTTGTTTTATTACTATATCTTATGAAAATGTATTTGATGCTATTATCATCTTTTTTTTTTCTTTTCTTAGATGGAACGTATACAAATGCAATACAACCAAAAACTCTTAAATGAGTTACTTTAGGCTTCTAACCATATCATGTTTCAAATGATGATTGTTGATTCAAAGTTATCGTTGGAGATCGATTTAGAATGTAGACTGTTGTATGAATTGCTTCTGGCTAGAAATTGTTTGGAAGATTTTTGGCTTTCAACATACTTTTCCCCATCTTTATAAGGCTTTGATTCTTCCTTTCTATGACTTCGTTTTGTTGTGGTGTGTAGTTGGCTGTTGGTTGTTGGTTGTCTTTTTAATCCCACATTCTTCACAAAAATTATGAAATTCTTGAGAGAAAAACTCTCTCCCACAATCTATTCTCAAGGGTTTTATTGACTGCTCACTTTATTTCTGAATATATGTTTTAAGCTTCTTGAAGATAGAAAAAGTTTTTGATTTTTCCTTAAGAAAAATAAACTCATGTCATTCGACTAAAATCATCAAAAAATAATAAGAAATACCTATTGTTGTTGAGGGAAAGTCTACATGAATCACCTCTGCTGGTTTTAAAGATCTTCTTACTTGCCTTTTAGGGAAAAAGTTGGGATGTTCCTTCCCAATTACACAACTTTTACACATCTCATTTACATCTTCAATCACTAGCAACCCACTGACATAGTTCTTTTTTAACATGAGAATTAAATTTCTAAAACCTAACTGACCATATCTATGATGTAAAACACAGTTCCCATCAGTCAATTTTGCCTTTAATGCATGTTTTTCATCAAAGTGGACAATTTGAGGAAAATTCTTGTTTTTTTATCATGGGTGTAGTACCAAGCAAGACTCTCTTTGATTTATCTTTAAACACATAACAAGTAGAATCTTCAAAAACAAGTGACTAACCACCATCATAAATTACTCCCACTACAAGAAAAATGAAGTTTAACGACGAAAATTACTGACAGAAAACCTACAAATTCTGTTAGTAAGTTAAGTTAATGATAGAATTTACCAACAGACTAAGGCGTTGGAGAAACGGCCATAGGTAATAATTTGCGACGAATCATAAAATGTCCATCACAAATTTACCAACAGACATTTTGTGTTACCGTTAGTGAATATACCGACAGTTATTGTTTCAATTGGTAAAGTTACCGACGGATAAGTTTTCTAACAGTAAGTTAATGACAACATTACTGACGGTTATTATTTATCTGTCGATAAATCGAATAGATTTTACCAACAAACTTTGTTTTTCTGTCAGTAAATTTACTAAAATTGTTTTTTATAATTTCCATGCATTTAATTTTATTTGATGCTCTTATAGTTGATGCATAATTTAGACAGTTATGAGTTATCTGTCGATATTATTTTGACTTGTTTCTACATTTAATTTGTTAAAACAAAAAGTTGTTTGATGATATAAAGTAAAAATTATCTTAATTGATAATAAACAAAATTATTTTGTATATAATAAGTATTTATAATTCATATGAACGAAGCTGAGCTATATACTCCATCGACTATTGCAACTGAGTTGCCAATGTCTATACTGTGCTCTGAAGCTCATGAACTTCATTGGGTGTGGACCGCCTACTAGGTGTTGTTGTACTGGATGTGGAGGATTGCAAATAATATGTATTCGCAAATAAACCTAAACCGAATATTCTTCCACGACGGTCCCTACCACCCACTGCATGAAGATAGGTTTGACTCTCATCAACATCTTCAAATTGCTGAGATTGTCGTTGAATGATTTCTTACATTTGATCCTATTAGAAGGCAATGTTTATGTTAGTAAGTGATAATTATTTAAGCTTTAATAGTAAAGCATAAATTTCACATATATTTAATTCTCTACATCAGGTGTTGACGAAGGTCACATCGTCATACTTCTTAGTGTGAGTGTGCAAAAAGAGCTGACGGGGTGTAGGTTTCGTGCCCTTAGACTTTTCCTACATTAGAATAAAATATTATAAGTGAACTATAATTTATAAAAATTTCAACAGAATTTCCTCTATTTTTATGATATTTACCCCCTGTTGAACAAAGAAAGTAACTCAACAACATAGCTATATATGGCACCAGACATTTATAACATTATCGTTTTTCATAATACACATATTTTCATTCCAAAATTCACACATCAAATTACATTGAAATACACCAAAGTAAAAAAAATTAGAATATAAATGTAAAGTGTAGATACTTATAAGTCTCTCTGCATACTCGTTGTGGGTAATAGATCCTCCAATATGTACTAGAAGAATCTCTCTCTTGATCCTCCACGTTTGTTGGTAGAATTACATTCTGAAATGGACATTGCCTTGAGTGATGTCCAATACTGCTGCCAATGACTCCATATTTGTTTAGAAATATAAGGTGGTAATACACCAGTCTTGTGTATCTCACCAACAAAGTCTCGATAACGTGTATATGCTCGTCTCTCCCATACTTTATAAATGACTGCGTCAAATTTAGAATCCCAAAAAAGTTCTTTTTGAAAAAAAAAAGAAAAACATACGATAAGTACTTATAATGTAATAATATTTATCTAATTAATGTATAAAATCAATTAAAATATATTTTTTTACCTCAAACTCCTCATAGTAAAATTCCTTTGTCACTTGAGAGATATTCTTCCATATATAACCCTCAAGATCAATCTTCTCCTTGAATTTGAATGTCATGTTTCTTAAGCATGATCCAGATAGAATCAACCTAATATAAAAAAATTAATTTTATGCAATTTTTAAAATTTAAACGTATAACTTAATTATAAACATATGGTATTTCATGTATTTTCACTTACAGATCGTTAATAATTATGATGTAAGTTCTTCCATAAGCTCCCTTAGCTCCAGGTTGGAGGCCGCCTCTTTAATCCGCATCGTTTACCCTTAATATCCCTGTCAGCATAGAGATGGTGGATGATGTAGTAGAAGGTGATGTCTCATCTGCACGTGTAGTAGCTAAAGGTACAACATTTGATTCGGTTGTAGCTGCAGAATGTGATGCTTCACTCGGACAGTAACTTGCTCCAAATCATGGTCTAAACCTTAGTCGCATCATATCTTGTTTTCTCTTTGATGGCATATTTCAACCTGAAATTTATATTTGATTGAATATTCTAGAAATATAACAATTTTAATTCAATATTTCACACAATATATTAAGAAGGAAATAATTGATTTGTTGAATATAATATTCTATTACAAGCACAAATTAATCGCTACCAGCATTTAATTGTAAATCAAAATCATCATCATCATCTTTTTTAGAAGAATTAGAATCAAACTCAAACTCGTCTTCAGATCTCTCACCCTCCTCATCCTCTTCAGATGAAATCTCAACATATTCATTATTTGGATCGTTCAAAGGTTCATTCTCATCATATGTAACAGATGCATTTATTCCATAAACATCTTCCTAAAATGCTTCACTTTCAATTCTCTATTCTCCTTTTCCACGTGATTCAAAAATACCTCTAGGTTTAACTTTGCAAACCGCTAACCAATCTGACTTCTCTCGTCGTAAGCTGGGAAAAGGGACATAATACACCTAGATCGCTTGCATTGTTAACATGAAAGGTTCAAATTGTCTAAATCTTCTTCGCTTGTTCATTTTAACTAGATTGTACCAACTATGCACTTTTATACTAGCATTTGGAGTTGGATCAAACTAGTCACACTTAAATATCACACTTCTCTTTATTGACAATGTAGGGTACTCAATTTCAAATATCTCAATAATTTTACTATAGTAATCCATCAATTCTCCCTATATGCAAACTCCACTATTTACTGTTGCCATGCTATGACCATGATATTATGTATGATATTTGTATCTAATAATGAAATACACCGAATACGATTTAACAGTTTGCAAAGGTCCCTTCACAAGATCACATATGAATTTGTTCTCTATTGAATTTTCTAAGGCCTACACAAAAAAAATTGTCAATTGAACACTTTAATCTTATAATTCAATCATTTCAATAATTTTAAGTGAAAACTTACCTATTTCTTGAACCATCGAGGAAAGTATCTTCCAACTTCTTTATTGATATCATTCTGTATTTTGTCGGGCATTAGCACACATAACCATTTCTTGTATAATCTAAAAACATTATTATCTATTTCAGATGTGAATAACACTAAATTTCAAAACCCAAATAATAAATTTCAACTTACTGCACGAAAGATTGAACCTCTTGATAGTTCAATAAAAGGTTAAATCTCTTATTTTTGAATGTCCATATGTTTGTCTAGGATTTGTAAAAATGGATAAGTTGTAACCGGTGATATCATAAATCATTTGCATATAAGGATTTTCATTTGCATCTACATTATTTGTTCTAAATCCAATCTCCCCTTCAAACTCATCTACATTCATTAACGAGTGTACTTCATTATCCCTTGAGGTGCTACAAATCAATGGCTCCCCATGTCGTTTCGAAAAAAAATTAGGACAAACCCTTTTCTCAGCAAATGCCCATTCACTTTATCAATAGGAAGGAAACGAATGTGTTTGTACTTTTTATATGGACATCTGATCTTTGGGCCATCCATATATGCAGATTGAGAACATACATAATGAATAAAAGCTTCAACTTGCTCAACAAACTCAAGATTAATGAAACCATCAAGTGTTAATCGTTTATATGTTCAAGATCTATCAATATTACTCATTTTTGTAAAATTGTTAATTTAAAAGAGTGATTTCATAGTTAATATCCTTCATGTCCCCTAAGTTTACGAAACATCTAAACTTTATAAAACATCCCCTAAGTATTAATCAATTGAATTAATTACCAACAATTGATACGTGGAATTGTTTATACTTGTGAATCAAGAAAGCAAGTTCTTGTTGTACTCCTAGGCTCGTTGAATTTTTCACCGATAAGCCTCACGGGAGCTGCATCATACATTTCTGTCCTATATACTGTCCTAGGGGTTTATTATGCAAAGAACTGTCTTGTCTATTAAATATATGAATTTCTTATGTTCATACTAAGTCTGCATTAATCAAATTGAAGTTGAATTATTTATGTTTGAATGAATCATCTACAATTGATTTCAATACTATAATACGTGGCATTATTTACACATGTGAATCAAGAAAGCAAGTTCTTGCTGTAACTCCTAAGCCCGTGATATTTTTCACCGATAAGCCTTATGGGAGTTGCATCACGTGTTTCCAACCTATACACTGTTTTAATGGTTTTTTATACAATCAACTGTCTTTTCTATAAAATGTATGAATTTCTTATGTTAATACTAAGTTTTCATTAATCTTATTGAAGTTGAAGTATTAATCAATTGAATTAATCTCCTACAATTGATTTTAAAACTATGGTATGTGTCATTGTTTACACCTATGAATCAAGAAAGCAAGTTCTCGCTGTGACTCCTAGGCTCATGGAATTTTTCACCGATAAGCCTCATGGGAACTGCATCATAGGTTTCTAGCCTATATACCATCCTAGGGGTTTATTATGCCTCAAATCATTCATAAGATCTCAAACTCATTCCACATACAGTAAATGCTTATGTAATCATACATCTACTCATCAATGATTCAAACATAACCCAAACATAAATAGTTAGACTATTATAGATGAAAATAAAAACTCATCAATGATTATAAGAATATTCTAAACAACAACACAAAATCATGACCTCCTTTGCATTCACACCAAACTCAAACGCATCTAATTAATGTATTATCAAAGCAACACATATGGCAGATATTAGTTGGACAACTTACCTGGATGGACGGACAACTACAAACTACAAAGAAGAAGGATGAGTGATGCTGTTCAACACAAAATGAGGCCTACAAAAAATATTTTGTATTAGTTAACTGGTAGGAATGCACCACTATTTGAAAAGGACTACAACCGGCATAAAAATCTGCTTCATCTTCAAAAGTATGTAAGATAAAACATAAACATCCTGAACATCAATTTAAGAATTTCGAAGTTTAAATCCATCAAGCTCGTTTTTGCACAAGGTTAAAAGAGAAATAGAGTTGTTTCACCAGAGGGAAAAGGAAAACCAAGGGCCATTGCCTGCATTTCCTATGGGTTGTTCCAAATACTAGCTTTTTCTTTTTCTAATGTTATGAAGTCCTCTTCCTATTTTTGCCCGCCATTTTCACATTTTTCACACTCGTCTCCCTCTTATTAATTCAAGTATGTTATTTTTTTGTTTCCTTTCACTTTTGCTTCTCATCTCCTTCTTAATTGCAATATAACCTACTTAAGTTTAAACACTTTGCAGTTAGAGTAGGATATACGAAACTTTCAACTATAGGGATCTTCCTTTTTTAATTTCTATAAAACAATTGACAACAAATCATATTAATAATAAATAGAAAAACTTAAGAAACAAGGAATCATAAAAATTATAATAAGACACTTCAACAAGAAAAGGCTTCATATATTAGAAAAATGAGGAAGCATACTTAACTTTAAAAATAATCAATTGATATAATATATTGCACCAACTTATAATAAAATAATGTTTATAAGAATTGTATAATAATTAAATAATATCACTGATAAATATGATGATTAAAACAAAAAGGATTAAACTACAAATTTAATATAACTAATTAATATATTAAACCTTATTAAGGAATATAATTATAATTTATAAAATGGTTGACTAAAATTTGGGTTCCTTTAGAGTGTACCCAACATTCGAAATTTCATAACATGAAAAAGAAAATTTTAATTATTAATAGTCCACACGTGATAAAGTATGCCACATTTAAAAAAAATTGGACATAAAGGGATTAATATATTAAAAGTGTAAGATCATATTACAACATCTGTGGGATGAGAGTTCATAACCAATTAACCCCTCTTCCATCACTAAGTATGCCTATATATGGTCACACTATATTTAAATATAGTTTTTAACCTAATAAATTATGAAAAATTAATTAAGCTCAAATTGAACTAATTTAATATTAGTGTATCAAAATTAAATTTAAATATTCAATTTCAATTAAATTAAGCTCAGACTTTCAAACATTTAATAAAACTCGATCCATTGCAAGTATAGATTAAAATCTTTTATTACTATGAGCATTGATAAATGAAATGATAGTCAAAGATATATGCAAAATTTATGTCACAAGAATCAAGTGTTTAAGCTCACAAATTAACGCAAAAATAAAACTCACATTTTCTTAAAAGGGTTGCTCTAATACCATTTATTAGAAATGGTAGCAGGAAAAGAACTAAAGAATGAAATTTCCTCTAAATTACATATTGAATTTCATTTTATCAATCTAATTAAACGCAAGACATGGGAGAGATTTTTAAACATAAAAATCTTAACTACTAATTACATAATTATTAACTACTGATTACATAATTATTTTTAATTCAACAGACAACTAACATTATCTAAAATGAAATGAAGATTGAAATCATACCGTCCAACATTCAAAAACATAACCAACTCCACATTTAAAAATCTCTAACAAAAGGTTTGAAAGGTATCTAACAAACTTCAATCAAATGGGCTTCACATTTCAAAAACATAACCAACTCCACATTTAAAAATGGACTTCATTTGAAATGAAGATTGAAAGGTATCTAACAAAGAAGTTTAACAATTTCACTGTTAACATTTACAAAACCAGCTCCACATTTACAAAACCAAATTAACGACGTCGTAATCAACCTATACATTTATAGGACCACGATAGTGACGAGGTGTGGTGCACGAGGACAATTATACAGTATCTGAAGCAGATGCGATGACGACAGTGACGAGGTGTGGTGGTACAACGTGCGGTGGCCTTTGATTGCGACAGAGATGACAACGTTGGCTCATTGAGGATGATGGCACGCTGAGGACACACGGTGGCACGACGATGACATGTTGTGGGATGACAAGGAGGTGCGGTGGGACGACGAGAGCTGCGGTCAGATGGTGACGACAGAAGAGAGAAAAAAAGGGGCTGCCATAGATGAGGGGAAATAGGGGGAAGGAAGCTGCAGTAGATTTAGGTTAAACGACGTCATTTTCGTTTTTTCTAAAATGCTTAACCAAAAGCAAACGACGACGTTTACGAATAAAATTTACCGACAAATTTTCTAACGATAAACTCTAGCATTATTTACTCCACCAAGCATTGCCGCTTTCTTTACCGACGAATATTTCTTACTGTTGCTATATTCTGTCTGAAAATTTTCTAGGATGGTTTCCTTCCATATTTTCTAACAGATATTTTTTCGTCACAAATTGAAATTTTTCTCGACAATTTTACCTATGGAACATGATTTTTCGTCGGTAATGTCCAACGTTTCAGTTTCCGTTGGTAATTGTCCATCGCTAATAACTAATTTTCTTGTAGTGTACTACTATAACTTGCATATACACCAAAATTTTCTCACCATAAGTTTTATTAAAATAGAGCTTGGGTTAAGGTTTGGCCAAAGGAAAATTTTAGGCTAAAATTACACATATTTAATAAGGCATTCAAATAAAAATAAAGGGCTATGAATGTGACCATATATTCATCTATCAATATAATATGGCTATAATTATTCAATTCTTGATTTTTTATTTTAATGAAAATAATCATAGTTTCAACCATCTTCAAGTTATGGCAGCCAAACTGTATTGAAATCTTGTAACTTTCTTCGTTTTTCTCCATTTCCAAATCAGATTGGTTATAGTAATCTTCAAGGGCCAAGCCTCAGGAAAATACCATATTGTGAACATAGCTTTCCTATCAACATTTGGTTGCGGCCAAACTACTAAAATTGACTTTTCAGGTCAGTGTGATCCATCCTCAAATGGTTGGCAGGCAATCTCCAGAGATATCAAAAACTGTCAAAACAAAGGCAACAAAGCGATGCTCTCAATCAGAGGCCGCACAGGCAACTAATCTTTACAATTAGTTAATGACGCAAGGAACACTTTGCCCCCTTTAGCAGAATTATTAAAATGGCAAGAACAGAAAAAATTAGTTTACTGTTGTCTTACTGCATACATCCACCATAATCTTTACCCTCTCAATGTGCCTAACAATTTTGCCAAATTATCGGCTTCTACTCCTTTCTTTGAAGTTACTTTTGATCATTAGCTTGTAGGGCTGATAACAACAATTACAACCGAAAAGATGTAGAAGATATGCTGTTATCAGCCTCCTGCAAGCTAATGTTCAAAATAACATTGAGCTTGTGGTGTAACCTCGTATCTAATCTAATTGTTAGATATATGTTAAATAGATCTATTTTATTTTTATTTTGGAATATTTTTAAATGGGCATTCTTTTATCAAGTTTGAATTCAAATACCAATTGGATAAGTTTATAGATAAAATAGAATTCTATCTTGTATTAGAGTTGATTTGGTGAAGGATTGTTTAAGGTTATTGTGGTATTTTTACCTGCATATATGAAGGGTTTTCTGCGAACGACTATATGTTGTTGCTGTTTAAGAAGTGATCATACACGTTAAACTTGCAGCAAAAAGTATAGGTGGTTGCTATTTAATCAAAAAGTATACATCTGTTTTGCGGCAGAGGTGAGTGCGTCATTCAGTAAACAACAACACACAAAACCAACAGTATTTTTTTATGAGTATGAGGTGCAGGTGTGTGCGCATGAACTGAGTGAAGTGTGTGTTCTTTTTAGCTGATAGTATATGTGTCTATGGCTGGAGGATTATATAAGACTTGCAGCAGAAGTTGCGTGATTATTGTGTGTGTGCAGTGAGTGGGTTGTGCGTGTTTTCAGCTAATAGTTTACGTGGGTTTTGCTTCAAACCTTCATGGGAGTCATAGCTTGCATTTTGTGAGTGGAGTTTGAATTTTCAATTGATAGCATATGTGGGTTTTTGCGTGAAACCTTCATGGGAGTCACGGTTCATATGTGATGTTTTGGAAACTTCATAGCAGTCATGACAGAAGTTGATTAAGCTGAAAAATATTCTTGTGGAGTTCCTCATGTGCATGAATAACTGTCAGATCTCTCTTGGAGGACCTACAATCATAGGGAAGTTGTTCTTTTTTAATTTCAAGTGTGTTAAGTTTCAGTCATTAATTCTTTGAATACTTCGAGTTTTTTTCTATTGTCTTTCATTAATTAATAATTGTGTAGAAAAATCCTTTGTTGAGGTTAACACGAGTCGATCGTGTTATTAGGTGTGAAATTCTTTCACGGGAAGTGAGGTTGAGAGATGGTGTCAAAGGTTGAGTGGTGTCGACTCAGTAAAACCTTGGGTAAATCTATTGTATTTCAATAAAAGAATTCATCTGGGTAAGGGCCCCGCCGACATAGGCAAGGAGTGCCGAACTGCGTTACCAAATTTTTGGTGACATTTATTATTTCACTTTTGATTGGTTTTGTTTTCGTTTGTACTAGAGGCGTCCACGATAAAATCAAATAGTTTGCGAAACTACTACCCTCTACGGTTTTCCACTAATTACAATTGAAAAGATGTAGAAGATGTGATGTTGTCTGAAGGAATCAACAGTGTTCACAACGGAAGCAACCCAGGATCAGAAATACACATACAGGCAAACCAAACACAAGAATCGAAACAAGACAAACCTGTTGAAGCACGGAATCGCTAACTGATCTTCTTTCCACAAAAACTTCTTTCCGCAAATCTTCTTATCCTTACAGTCTTCTGTCATGTAACCTTAATTGTTTCTATAACCCTTATTTCTGGGTGGGTAGAAAGAATGTATCATGTGTTTTCAAGAGAGTTCTATTTTCTCTCTCTGTTTTCCAAATATCATCATCATCATCTCTTCAATAGGAAGAAAAGCTTATATATATATATATCGAAAAACCTCTCCTTTCCGCATAAGAAGTTACCGATAAGATTATGCGGTTTGTAATTCCAAAACAGCAGATTTTTTCTATTTAATATAAAATAATCTATTGCTTATTTAAATTACAAATAAAACACATGTGGTCCAAACAATTAAGGCACGACAGGGACCACAGGGAAAAATTAATAAGACTAAAATTATAATAAGAATCTATACAGGACCAGTATATTCTTATTATAATTAATCATAAATTATTCCACTAAAAATTTATGATTGAACTCCTTATTAATTTTAACTTT
>JAOTAY010000006.1:3989142-4033691 GCA_025629805.1 Erythroxylum baracoense
TGTACAAATGAAGTGTTAACCTAAGTTTGATTTAGACTTATGTAAGCTTTGATGTATGAATGATCTTAAGATGTGAACTAGGAAAAGATACCCGGGATTGTTATTGAGCATACATTGTACATAGTCCATATACACATTTGTGCGTAAATGAATACTTAAGATTGTGTAATTATTAATATGTGTGCAATGTGTATATTGCATAATATTGATGTGCAGGATAAAATGTCCACATCCAGATGTTTCCAGATCTTGGAAGCAATTGCTAATCTAGAGCGTACTGTGAGTCGACCTAGATGGTCTCATTTTATTGTTTGTTCTTATTTCAATTTCTGTATTGAATGACTACGGTTATGATTATTATGCAATATGAATATAATTGATATGAATGTGATTTGCTTATGTTGATGCCGGATAATGAAGGTCCGAGACTTGATGCATAAATGTGATATCGAAGTGCTACTTGTATATGAATGAGAAGAAATAAGTGTATTCTCAACTTAATTGTTGAATGTCGGACTAAGGTCTGATGATGAATGTGAAATTGATTATGAATCTGAAATCATGTGACTGATTGAAAATATGTGAATGTGATGCATTCCATTACATGAATGCATGAAACATAAAGGTAGTTGTGACTGGAGTAGCCATCAAAAAAGAACTTAAAGCTCAAAATGTTAAAAAAAGAGCTTAAAGCTTATAATGTGAAAAAAAGAGCTTAAAGATATCCCCAATGGATAAGGGACAGTTATTAATGAGCCCGATATCTACAGTGGATACGGGAAAGTTATAGATACTTGGTCAGAACAAAGTAACAAATTGAAAATGAGTCTTATGTGCACTGCATATGCCTGATATGAACGATTATAATGGTTTGAATAATTTCTGAATATGATATCGGTTGAATGTGAAATGTGAAATGAATGACCAAGTGATATGCGGTGATAAACGATTTTTTTTACGAAATGATGTGAATTATATGATTATATGAATTGTATGTGTTATGTGATCAAGTAAGCCATCGAAGATAGTCACTCATTGAGTTTGCAAAATTCACCCAAAATTTGCAATAGTTTTCAGGCTCAGAAGAGTTACTTTAGTTAGACAAATTGGAGTATAGCCACTGCATTCAAGTAAGAGAAAGAGGTCGGGATCAGTTCGCATCTGCATTAGTATTTTCTTATTTTTGTATTGAAATGAGCCTTCCACAATTATTGTAACATGTCTATTTGAATATTTCTATTTTGTAGTAACTTTCCATAGTGGAAAGGTTTGTAAATGAGATTGATCTTGAGTGTAGCAGTAATAAATGTGATTTTTGATGTTATTAAAGAAAAGAATGGGCCCAATTTGATTATTGATTTCCGCATATGTGTGTTAAAACAAATTTTGTAACAAGATTTTACTGACTGACTGTGCTAGTATGCCACTCTCGTGAGGTATGTTCTCGAACATCAGTCAAGATGTCGGGTACCTATCTTACGAGAGTGGGGTGCTACAAAAATGAGCCAAAGAAAATAAAAAATTCATACAAATTGTCTAAAAAAAGACAAGTGCAGAAATGCCAAAAATGTGATTCCGATCATAACTCCAAAAATTGTAATCAGGATAACTCAATTCAACATGCTGAGGCTTCTTCACAAATGTATACAACTTACTTCAATCATATGAATTCACTTTATAAATAGACAGTAACTAATGTTTATCATTATCTTAGTCAGGTTAAAACATAGGCAACTTCACAGGTATACAACTTTTTAGTTTTATATTAATTATTATTAGCTTTAATGACTGATAAAGTTGTTTTGATTACAATTATAGTTAAGTGACACGAATTTGGATGATGATAATGCTATACAAAGTCAACAAAGCAATATTGTAAGGGATAGGTTTTTTCTAATCAATTTATCTTAGTTGAAATAATTACCAAGTTTTTTCTAATATTTTATCTTTAATTTTCTAGGTTGGTACATTTGGACATGCTAATAAAAAAAAGTTTGGAGAGGTTGACCCACACACATTCCAATTATCATTTGAACCAAGGGGTTTACAGTTTAAAGGACATTATAATATTACTTCACAACAATTACAAGTTGAAGTAATTAGAAGGAGAACGTTATTGACACAATCATTATAACTTGAACTTTTGTAGTCAAGTAGAAATAAGGCCAACATCGATTAGCGATGCTTTTAACTTTTTGATATTTTAATATTTGTCCCATTGACTTTTACATATGTGTGCTACTGATAATGGTGATAGATGTTTACAGTATATGAACACAATGTAATCTATTTTTTATATTTTGATATTTTCCCATTACTTTTAGATGTATGTGTTATTGATAATGGTGGCAAATGTTTGTGTTGTATAAAAGCGATGTAAATATTGTATTTTTTTGGCTTGGTTAATATGAGCTACTACATATTCACTTCAACGTCTCTCTTTCTCTCTCTCTCTCTCTTTTAGCTTGCTGGTTATGGCCTTAGGGAAAAGCCAAAGTAGACATGGAGATTGGAAGATCATGCTAGTGAAGATAACTTAACATTTGACAAGAAATGTGAGGAGTGAGGCAAAGTTTTCCTTCAATTTATATGGACTGAATTATTCATTTTCTGTTAGTTTTATATTGTAGTGTTCTTTTTGCTTGATTACATAATTCATATATAAATTTAAATACCAATTTTTTTTCATAATATAGTTGAAATTGATATTAACGATTACATTATTGAAATTCAATACAACATTCCCATAACATAAGTATTGGAATCATAACAAATCCTATTACAATGTTTATTAACAAAAGATTTATTTCCTTTTTCTCTTTTCTCGATAAATTTATGTCCTCCTTTATAAACTTTATTTTTTCTTCAAATTCCTTAGTTGTTCTTGTTTTAACACCCTTTTTTAACATTGATAATTCTTTCCTTCATTTTTGAATCACTTCAACAACTCTTTTGATAAAATTTTCATCATACCATTTGAAAAAGTTGCATCTCCCAACCTGAAACATTCAATTTCATTTCATTAAATAAACCTTAAATATAAGTTTTTAATTAAATAAAAGTAAATTCTCACCGAATAATTGAGGCATCCATAAAATATCCGACCAAGATTATGATCACTCCATAAGGTCCTTAATGGGGCCTTTAGCGTACAATAGTAAATATCATTTCCTAAATTTGAACTTACTATTGTATTAGTTGACGATGATGATTACATTTACATACTAAAGAAAATCACAATGTAAATTTGCCTACAAAGACAGTATCAATGCCAAATATAAGATAATCTTTGCTATGTGATATATATATATATATATTTCCAAAAAGCATTAGGCAAGTCACTTCAATATCAAGCCCACCATTTAAAAAATCATGCATGCTTGTTAATACACCTACCAAAGCAGAAAAGAATGTATAGAAAAGTTATGTCATGCAAAAAGATCTTCTAGAAATTTGACAAGAAAAGAAGGAAAAAAATAATTTTTAACATGTAACATGTTAACTCAGTTTAACATCAATATAAATTGGACTTGTTCCAAGATTCTACAATTTGTGCTTCTTCTTTAAAATATTATAATAGGATCATATTAACCATTGTAAAAATGCAATGAAGCCCGTCACACAATTGTCGTGCTAATGCTTTTAATGACCTTTTACCAACCAAACTCGAACTAGGAACACCCTTTGGCTAAAACAATTGAATTTATCCATATGCAAACAACTTGAATTCAACCAGAAGTAGAAAAAAATCAAAAGATTTATTATGACTATACCATCTTTAATGACAGTCAAAGAGAATTACAGAAATATGACATTGCATCTCAGCGTTAAACATCCTTACAAGAGGCACAATTAATCATAACTATAAATATCTTAACCAAACCTAGTGTCAGAAGAAAGTTGCAACAACTACATATCTTCAAGCAAAGTTTTAAAGATCCTTTTCTATTGACCAAACAGTATAAACTTGATGCATGTAACTTTAAGATATAACCAAATATCAAAGCTTGTTCCTTAGTACTTAAACATAGATAGGACTTCGAACTAACAAGAATTAAGTGATGGTCAAAATGGTAACACGAAAAGACATTAGCAGTATAATTGAGGAGAGTGGTAATATTGGTAAAAATGAAGTTTAATTTACTAAAAGTATCTAAGTCCACAAAACAAATTATCATTAATATCACCTCCCAGCGCTTCAAATATCAGACAACTAATGATTATCTCCTAAATAAGAATTAAGAAACCAAATTCTTAAAAACTGTAGCATACAATTTGAATTAGGAGCAAGTGATAGTGGCTGAGAATGAAGAAGTCATTTCAGGACATCCCTTTTGGAAAAATCGATAAACAAATGAAGCCTAAGCAAAAAGAAGCAAAACAATTTGCATTATCATAGAATGTGACGACAGTAACAAACGGAGGTGATGAAGGGAGGCGAATTAGGGATACAACAATGATGGGCCAGTGAGGGCGACTAAGAGATAGGTTTTTTCCAAATTGAGATTCCACCCACAAAGACAATTTACAAAGATAAATGAGTTAAGATTTCAATATTAGGAATTTTGGGATTCTAAACGGTGAAGATTGAGAAATTTGGACAGCTTTTTAATAGGAAATCATAGACTCAGTTAATTGTAGATAACAATGCCCTGCTATCGGATAATATTAGTTGGTTTGTATTGTAGATAATGATGCCTTGGTATAGATAAGATCATATTAGTTAGTTTGTTAGATATTCATTGTCTTTATATATTCATTATACATCACTAAATCGACAGAGTTTATATTCTATAAACTCTATTCTCTCTCTGAATTATTTACACTTTTTTTCGGTTAAAAACTGATGATAATATGTTAGGTTAATTAATTAGTTTAGTTATTAGTGAATTTGTTATTTGGTTAAGTTATTTTGTTAGGGTTAAATAATTATAGTAAATCGTATATTTAAAAATATTAATGAAAATATTAATTTTTAATTTAAAAATACGGGTCCCACATATTCACGCGGTAATGTGAGACCAACTTAAACGATAAAATATTATAAATATTTGCTACAGAAAATTGACAACATTATCGTTAGCTTTTGGAATTTTGATGCACATGATAAGAATTTAATTTGTACAAATTTGTTGGCTGATTTTAACCCTAGGTAAAAATGAGCGAGAACACAATGGTCTTTTCAGGTTGTTGTCCCTCACCTCCATTTTTTAGCTGGAAAATTCCACGCTTTTGTTGACGGCTTGACCTCCGCTATATTTCTCGTCATAATCTTCTGATTTCGAAAGTAAAAGCCTCTCAAGTGTTAAGTCTCTCTGTTGCCAATCTTTATCTATGTCTGTCTGTTTCTGTTTTAATTGCATAAAGTTTCGATCTTTATGGTCTTCCAGTGACAAATCTTATTGCAATTTCTTTTTTATTTTGGGTCTTCGAGTTCAAGTTTCGGGAAGAATGAATTATCATGCTAGTAGACAGAATATTGTTGGGTTGAGGTCAATTTCTTCTGTTACTTTTGTTTTTCACATATAATTTGTTGATGATTTCATTTTTTAAAGTTGTTTATTTTCATTTAATTGCGTAAGATTTGAGCTTAGCTGCGTCATTTCCTGCTTTTGACCCAATTAATGTTGAACACATTGTCTTGGAACTGTGTAGTTGTCTTCATAAATGTGAAACATAGGGGGAGACTTGAGAGTCGCTGGGTGATAATTTCTGAATAAAGCAGTCATCTTTTGATAGGGGAGTGAATTATTGAAAATTCCTAGGTTATAATGATACTTGTTTAAAGGCACATTCTAGGTCAGTTTGATTCATCCCACCTTTTGGTTTGCTTTTGGCATCTATATGGCATTTCCTTGCACATCATGACGCGTTTTAGTGCTTGTTATTGTGATGGGATGTGTGTTACCTTGTTGCTATTTTTAGTTACCTTACTGCATTTGTGTCCTTAGTTATACTTGTGTGGTTTTGTGATGAAACATGGCTTGATTTCAGTTGGACGGTTTATCATCTTACTTCATTTGGGGACCTATTCCTGGGCCGTTTACTAAATATGACAACTAGGTGCAACATTCATTACAACCATCTTCCTACTGTTGAAGATGGTGATCATGACAATGGCACTAAAAGATACGACCCTCAATTTGATTATAGTCCTGGATCCTTTGACAAAATCCCATGGAAATCCATAGCCCTTGCATTCTGTCTGCTCTTTCTTGGATCAATACATCTGTTTCTTTCATACTTCATTTTATCTGGACACATGGGAGGAGAGACATCCCAAGCAATTTACTGATATTTGTGCTTACCTGAATAATTTCTATGCTCGTAAATACAAGATTTAAATGCGTGCACTTTGTTTAGTTCTCTGTGCTATGGTAAATGATCTAGTGTAGTTAAGGTAGAGAACATGGATAGTTCACCAATGTTAATGACTATTAGGCAGTTGAACATAAATGCTGGAGACTGAAGTTTATGGCTTGAAAGGGTAATTTTCCCTGAATGAATTTGATGAGTGTAATCTTCTGCAGTGATAAGGAATACAGATGAGATGGAGAAAATTTCTAGACATGAATAATTATGATGCTCTTGACACAAAGAATTGGATATTGAAGTGTAGGTAGGAGGAGTGGAATAATTCATGTTAAAGGGATTAATTATGCCCACGGAGCAACTCCTCTGCAGTTAGCTTAACGTGAGGATTAGCCATCCAAGGGCCAGATAAAGATGTAGGACTGACAAGCCCAGATGGAACAATGAAGTTTATGAAGTGGTTTGAACAACTGGATTTTTTGTATCCTTAGTTTTTGACGTGTTGACATTTGGGCACGAGATGCTTGTGTCTGTTTGTAATTTGCTACTATATTAAAAAAAGTTATCTATTGCCTTTTTAATACCTTGCTTATGAGTCATGCAATTTTGGGTTCCGATTCTGAATGCTGCTTTTCTTCTGCAGGATTTTATGAAACTCGAATAGCATATTATTCATGGAGAGGTGCTAAGGGATATCGCTTTTCTTCCATTCCAAATTATTAGAATCTACCATCCTAAGACTGTAGCTGCTACTTCCAGCTTATGGATTTGATCAAGTAAACTCGGAAGCTATTGTAAAGAACTGCATGTTCTTTTGTAAAATTTAAGTTATTATAAGCCTCCCCTGTTTCTTCTGTACTTTTTACCCTTTCAGATTCTCTGTTCTTTCAGGATAAACATGTTTATTTTCTCTTAACTTCTGGGGTAAGAGATGATGGGACTGCTCACACTTGATTCTTCTAACTCAGAAAGTGTTTCTCTTTGAGTAACTCCTGTAGGAAATTCTTGTTACTAACTTGCCAAACTTAACTGCTGAGGTGGAAATGGAAAACAGGCACATGTCTTTAGTAGTGTGTGTAAAGCTGGGTTTTTGCCAATGATGCATTACGAAAACAGACTATTTAACTGCTAAACAGCTTAAACTACCTCATCATATTAAGTAGTTCATGTAATTAATCTTTTATTCATTGACGACTGGGCTTTGACAAGGATATCTTATCCTATTGTCAAAATCACTACATTGTTTCCATATCAATTCTTCAATAGTTTGGAATTTACTTTCTGTCACTTCTAATAAGGAAACAATTTACAAAACCAAAGCCCATTGCAATTTTCTCCTAATTACGTTTTGTGCCTTTTTCACCTATAAATATATATATATATATAAAAGACCATTCAAACATTATAACTTGTATGTTACCATTACAACCTTGATTTACTTGAAATTTATCAACCATTACTTTCATTGTGAGAAGACGAAAATACCCTAGGAATCTGAATTGTAATTTACAAAAGAGTGATGGTCTGCTCATTGTCTTGTTTCTCTTCCCTCCACCTTCTGCCCTCCATGGTGAAAGATTCCACGATTCTGGTGTTGTCCTGACCTCATTTTCTCTCTTTATCATTTCGATTTGCTGATCTGTTTTTGAGAAAACCCAGTTCCGTTCTCCACCGTCTCCGTTGATTTTGTGAGTTTTTCTTCGCCCCATTCTTCTCTGTCTTTATATTCTACCCCCTCTTTCTATTTCCAATTCTTAAATTTTCGATCTTTATGGCCTAGGACTTGCAAATCTTACCTCAATTTCATTCCTTTTTCTTTTTCTGAGATCTTTCTTGACTTTTCGGAAATTCTTAATTTTTAGGCGTCCACAAATTTTGTTGGATTCTTTCAGTTTAGGGTTAACAAGGTTAATTTCTTCGGGTAACATTTTTTTGCTCCTGCTTTATATATTGTGTATGCTTTCATCTTTTAGATTTTGTTATTGGTACTTAATTACGTAAAGTTTTAAATTTGGTTGCTTCACTTTGTTTCTGATGTCTGGCTATTCGACGTTAGTCTCATGAAAATTGGAGCTTCATGGTTACCTTTTTAAGGGAAAGATGACTCTCAGGGCTTTGCTTTTGTGAACTTGGTCTGGTACATCGTATTGAGGCTTCCGTATTTTAGTAACTAAGGTTTATATAGCGCTAGCATTATCTGTTGCTTCTTCTTTCTCTAGTTCATGTATACCCCATACAACTAAAATGAAGTAAGAATATTATGTTTCTGTAGTTTATTGAAGTTGGTAAATCACAGCTAAACTTTACTTTTTTGTTGCTGAACTTCCTTGCATTTGGATCAGGGACAATGGATGGGTCAACTCACCGAGGAAGTAGTGGTGCAGACATGTTTTTATCAAATTACAAGCTCGGTAAAACTCTCGGAATTGGTTCCTTTGGCAAGGTGAAAATTGCAGAGCATGCATTGACTGGCCACAAGGTTGCTATCAAGATTCTAAACCGTAGAAAGATAAAAAATATGGAGATGGAAGAAAAAGGTACATGTTTGTGCGGGATATTTCTGATACTTGATTGTTTGAGGCTATTATAACTTTTCTATTTATGATGGTTTCAAATTTATTAATGTTTCTTTTTTCTAGTCCTTTTTTTTCCCCTCCAGTCTGAATGATGTATGAAATGATCAATTAGTCACCTTCGTCCCCTTGCTTATTTGAAATTATGGAAGCAATTATCTTTAAGTTGAATTTGAAGTGATAGACTGAATGGAGAATACATTGCTGAGGTTTCTGTTAAGTCTTCTGTTGTCACAGTTGCATGTGGAGACATGTTTCTTTTTTCTATTTCGTTGATTTATGTTGAGTGGTGCATTTTGCTTTGGTTTCTGTTAAGTGGTTACTGTGTTCATTATCGCTACTTCTTTTTGCAGTGAGAAGAGAAATTAAAATCCTGAGATTATTCATGCATCCACACATTATTCGACTTTACGAGGTGATAGAAACACCTACAGATATTTATGTTGTTATGGAGTACGTGAAGTCTGGAGAGCTCTTTGATTACATTGTGGAGAAGGGTAGGTTGCAAGAAGATGAGGCTCGCAAATTTTTCCAGCAGGTAGAGTTGTCACAATTTTACATTGGTTTCTGACATGGTCTATGGGCATTTAGAAAATTCAATATTATGAAGCAAACGTCCCTGTGCAGATAATTTCTGGAGTAGAATATTGCCACAGGAATATGGTTGTTCATAGAGATCTCAAGCCTGAAAATTTGTTGTTGGATTCTAGACGGAATGTTAAAATTGCTGATTTTGGCTTGAGCAATATAATGCGAGATGGCCATTTCTTGAAGACAAGTTGTGGAAGTCCAAATTATGCTGCTCCAGAGGTAGTCTGTTGTCTTGACTTTGGATGGTCTTGTAGATGTTTTAGCAGAACTTGTATATATGCCCTAGTCTTGTTTTGAAGCATGCTCTTCTTAATCCAATTATTGTTCCTTCCTTTTTGCCCCTTTTGTAGGTTATATCTGGGAAATTGTATGCTGGGCCTGAAGTAGATGTATGGAGCTGTGGCGTCATACTCTATGCTCTTCTCTGTGGCACCCTTCCTTTTGATGATGAAAACATTCCTAACCTCTTCAAGAAAATAAAGGTATTAGGAATTTTAATAACTGATTTGGCTTCTATTGCCAGGTCTTCCATGACCACAGATTTGTTCGTTTCCTTTGAAGTTTAATATTAGGAGCATTGTGAGAAGTTTTGCTTCATGCTGACTAGCATGTGCTTTAGTCACTGGTTTTCAGTTCCATTGGTTTTCTTCTGTCAGGAAAAATAAACCTACTACTTTCTTCATGGAATGATGGCGACCAATCTTCTTTACTAAGAATGGTTTCCTTCTAAATTAGTAAAGCAAGTCGGTTGGGACTTTGTTCTTGTCTGTTATAGATGTCATTTTGTACAGCATAGTTCTAATAGACTTGAGTTGGAAATGTTGCCCACAGGCCACAACTGTAAATAGTATGTTATGACAATTGGAGGATGACACCTCAATTGTGCAGCTCAAACTACAGTGATTAAAGAAAAAACGGAAAAGATGAAGGAAATGAGGAATTTTATATCTCTTGGTTTCTCTTTTTTCTTTTGAAAGTTTTCGCAGTTGCTGAGATAAGTTTGACATGGTATTTTTAATGACTAATCTCAGTATTTTACATTTTCTCTTCTAGTTATTTTAGTACTTATATTCTGGATCAGATTTATATATTGCATTATTTTGTGAGCATGTACTGGAACCTAATATGTCCTGACTGCTTTGAATCTGTCTTTTAGGGTGGGATATACACTCTTCCTAGTCATTTATCACATGGTGCAAGGGATCTGATTCCACGTATGCTAGTTGTTGATCCAATGAAGCGAATGACTATACCTGAAATCCGCCAACATCCATGGTTCCAAGCTCGCCTTCCACGTTATCTGGCCGTTCCCCCACCGGATACAATGGAACAAGCTAAAAAGGTGTAATATCTTTGGATATATTGCTTACTTTCTCTGGTGGTAATGCATTATAACATTATGACCTGAGGATGTTGACTTCTTTCATTCTACTTTTCTCTATGTTTCCATGAGGTCTAGTATTAGACGGACAGTACTTTTGCTTGTGGTGGTTATGTTCATTAATTGTGATGCACTCCCTCTACTTTGGGATGCAGCAAGATACTGTCTTTTGTTGTGTGTATTGCCATACGCCTTTAATGATGCCTAAGCTACTTAGCCACATGTCTGCATCTTGCTTATCGACTTCCTCTATCGCTTTTCTGCGTTCCTTTTTTCGTAAGATTAATGAAATGATACTTTTCTTTTTTCAAAATTTGAATTTTCAGGCCTCAGCAATTAAAGGATTTGTTCTTTTGGTTACTTGACCTTAGTGAAAGCTATTGATTTTCAGAAGACAATATCAAAATTTGGATTTTAGGCTGAAACCTTATAGGTTTTATTATAAATTAATTGGAGTTTTGTTTTGTTAAACATAGAAAGAAGAAAATGGCCAGCATAGAGGTGTAATTTGATCTAGATGATGTCCAATTTGTTCATATGTACCTTTTGTTCATGCAGATTGATGAAGAGGTTCTCCAGGAAGTGGTCAATATGGGATTTGACAGGAACCAATTAATTGATTCTCTTCGTAGTAGAATACAAAATGAGGTTTGGACATTTAAGGACTCTTTGGCATAACCCTTCCAATATCTTATTGCCTTTATGCTTAAGGTGATCATTGTTTTTTAATCTTTAATCTTACTACATTTCAGGGTACTGTTGCATATTATCTCTTGTTGGACAATCGGTTTCGATTATCCAATGGCTATCTTGGAGATGAGTTCCAAGAAACCATGGTGCGTGGACTTTCTGAGGTTATTTTAGGATAAAGATCTCTTATCAGCAATATAATACAATGTTACAACATAATCTGAACTTAATTGTGATCTTCAGATTGGCATTATTCGTAAATATTCACATTGATAAATATCAAGATTTGGCAGCACTATGGGCCCCTTTTTCTTAAGGCCTTTGGGTTTTCGAGGTGGACACTGCTCTAGATGTTTACTAAGCTGAACTTCCTTAGTAATATAGCATGCCTATCTTGTCAATGATTTTGCTATTTGATTGGTTGTTGTTTTAAGTTTTTCTTCATGTTTGCATTGGTTTTACCTCTTATGTTATTTTCTAGGAAACTGGTTTCAACCGAATGCATCAAAATGAACCTACTTCTCCTGCTGTTGGACACCGCCTTGGTGGATTCATTGACTATCAAGGAATGAGTTTGAAAACACAATTCCCTGTCGACAGGAAATGGGCTCTTGGACTTCAGGTAATTCTCTATTTGTTTAGGTTGTGCTGTGTGGGGCTGGGATCTGAATGTTTGTTTTGCAATTTGTGCCATATCATTTCGAATGGTAGGACAAAGAAAGCTTTCTGTGGGAGAATGTTAGGGTCTTCATGAAATCTGATATATACTTTTGTACTGATTGCTGTTTGAGAGATCTAGATGGCTGTTTCAAGTATTTTCAGTTTATGAAACATGTTACCATTGTCTGTATTTATGTTACTTGTGACCATCAACAAACTAACAACGTTTGTTGCCTTCAACTTCTGCAGTCTCGAGCCCATCCTCGAGAAATAATGACCGAAGTTCTCAAAGCTCTCCAAGAATTGGATGTATGCTGGAAGAAAATAGGTCACTACAATATGAAGTGCCGGTGGATACCTGGGAATCCTGCCCAGCTTGAAGACATGTTCAATGATCCAGTGCACAACAATAGTTTCTTCGGGGACGAATCGACAATCATTGAGAATGATTGTGTCATTAAGCCACCGAATGTGGTGAAGTTTGAGGTGCAGGTAATGCAGTGATCTCATTGTCTCATTATGAATTTCCGCATGCAGTATTTTGGATTTGGGATGGTAAGCCTGTCACAAGGTAGGGATTGAAAGCTGGATAAGAGGGTATTGTTTGTTGATGATGAAGTCTTTTGATTTCTAGTGTTTTGCGAAAAAATATTTGCTCTTTTATTTTGGAATGAAAACCTGTATGATGCGTGGCTGATGCATAATCCCCATTATTTTTCACAAACTCATACCTAACATATATATGTTGTTGCCATGGTCTTAACAGCTTTACAAAACTCGTGAGGACAACAAGTACTTGCTTGATTTGCAAAGGGTGCAGGGTCCACAATTTCTCTTCTTGGATCTTTGTGCTGCTTTCCTTGCGCAACTTCGGGTCCTTTAAATGGGAAGGATAGGCTCTCAAGAAGACGTGACTTGATCCAATTTATGCCTGTGAATAAGAACTTAAGATGTATATATAATGTCATTCAGTTTTTGAGTCTTTTGGTTACTGTTTAAATTTCACCCCATGTTTTATCTGGGTTATTGATTATTAAAGCCAACAACCAATATAGTAGTTGGCAGAATCACGAACAATCTTGATTTTGGCATTCTACCCTTTTTTCACTAGGTATATCTTAATATTGTGGATCCCATAGGGAATTTTCAGAATTCTTGATCAAGTGGTAAGTGGTGACCTCGTCCAATCCGCTGAAAGGTTTTCAATTTTCTTTTGCTTTCAGCAAGTTGTGCCCAATTGTCCTTTCATCTTTTAGTTTTGAAATTTTTCTATGCTTAGGCATTATGGGTTATGAAAATGGGTACCAGATGATGTTCAAGTTGTCAGAATATGCAATGGCCTTAAGGAGCTATATTGCTCATCTCATAAAGGGTGGAGAGACGTTATTTTACCGAAGCAGGGTTAACCAAGACATGCTGGAAGAGCTTTTATTAGAAATGAAACGGTTGGGAAAATGTTGACGTCGAGGTTGATGAGCATTCTTTCCTTTCTTAAGCAAGGATTGGATTTAGAGGCATTGGCTTCTGTCATCGAAAGGCTTTTTGTTCTTAGTACTTTCTGAAACAGGGGACTAGTTATTGAGCCAAAACGTTCCGCTTCAAGCTGTTCAAAACCAGCAAACTTTGGTTTTGATTCCCTAGTTCTTAAATCATATTATTCTCAAACTACCGTTTGTAATGTATGATCAATTAGTGTGGTTTCTTTTCTTTATCTTAAATGAGTTCGCATTGTTAATGTTCCCGTTAATCTGCAAAAGTATATTTACATATATATTTAGGGTTGAGGAAAACATGTTGGCATATATATATTTCTGTGACAAACACAGATCAAATTCTTTGACAAACAAAAAATCACACATTTAGCATTAACTGGTTTCAGTGAAAGAGCAAATGGATGCAGAAGAACACCTGCTGTACTTTAAGCCCTTAACACAACCACAATATTCCATTTCCATGAACCTGTCATACTATTTCTATACACAGGCTGCTGCTGAAATCCAATTCATAAGCCCATTTCCTTTCTGATCTTAAAAACGAAATTATGAAACGAAATCTATCTTCCAGGATTCCTGTAGAAAGTTGGTCATGTTCCCATCTTTTACTTCTCTTTCTGGTTAATAAGAACTGAAACTCATTAAAAGAAAATAATTGCACAAGTTGAGATTGAAAGAGAAGTATGCAAGCAACCTCCTAAATGCTTTCATCCCAAATGAAGCAATCAGATGTTTCACCTTCAATTTAGAATGTCTACAAGTGATCTGTTATTTCATATTACCTCTAAAGAAAGTTAAGATTTGAATTATGACATCTGTGACTTGAGCATCAAACAATTGTGAAAGATTCTCCCACTGTTTTCGAGAACGTGAAGGTATACTAACCCTTGCCACTGCCGCTCAATTCTCGCATTCTTTAGCTAACAAAGCATATCGGTGGTAGATCAAGGGAGCTCCATAGTGATGATTCACCATCATTGACAAGAGAAGAAGAGGATGCAGATGACTCCATTTTAACTGAGTTTTGCAGCTTCTCCTCCTGTTTCTTCTCCATTGCAGCAACACTTGTTTCTTTTGCTTTCTTATCTGCCTCTTTATTCTTGTTGCATTCATTTCGTAGATTGGATAGTTGATTTGATCTATCTCTACCCTTTTCATTCCCTGATCTAAACTTCAACTTTAGGCACTCGGGAATCCCATTGAATGCATACAGTGAAGCTGAGAACTTCCTTTCATATTTCATCCTTTTCATGGCTGCTCTAAGCATTGAAGGCTCATCTCCATCATTTTCAGGTTCTACTACGGGCTCCTCAATTTCTTCAGCAATTTCAAAAGGAGAGTAGTAATAGGACGATCCGAGATCGTCCAGGAAATGGAAATCCAAGTCCCCCATCTTAATCCCTTCATCTTCTTCTTCTTCTTCTCCATCTTCTTCTCGTCCACGTCCAAAGTAACTGTCATCAGCACTAGAAGACTGTGCTACGTCACTCCAGTTATAGTCAAATTCCACATCTCTCTCTGCATGACCCTCTTTATCAGTTAAAAGTGATTTCAGACCACTTGCCATGTACTCAACAGCACTTGCATTAGCACTATAGATGTTATCAGTGCAAGCCCCATTATGTTCAGGATCATTGAGGGAGTCAGCATATTGGTTGTCTGCGAAATCTGTTGTTCCTTGCCTGTATTCCTCATCCAGTTCTTGCTTTTCGAGCTGATCGACGGGCAGAGAAGTTGGAAGAGAAGCAGAAGAGCTGTTTCTTTCTCTGAGCCTTTGGAGAAGAAGGTTTGTGATCTTTGAAGGAAGAGCTGGAGTTGTTGAGGAAGTTGGAGAGCAAGGCCAGAAATTTGTTCTTGTATTGGCACCTCGAAGCAGGCAAGCAGCTTCATCGTAGGCTCTTGCAGCTTCTTCAGCAGTATCAAAAGTTCCTAACCACACCCTTATTTTCTGAATGGTATCCTTTATTTCAGCAACCCATCTTCCTGATGGCCTCTGCCGGACTCCTACAAATCGCTTCCTAGCTCTTCTGGCTCCTCCTACTGTTGCAGCTGCTGCAGCTTCCTTCACCATCTCTTCCCAAGCCATGGTTCCATCACTCGAGTTTTTGTCCTCCACATTTTCACCAATTTTTCTCTTCCTTCCCATATCTTTGTCTCTGTTGTCTAGTAAGTTAGTGCGTGCTGAGTTTTGGGTTGCAAAGTCTTCCTCTATACTTTGTTGGTTTCAGTTTGCACTGGTTTGAGTTGTGTTGGTTTGATCTGGTGCACTTATATTATATGGGAGGATTTGGAGATGATGTCAAAAGAGAAAGGTTCACTGAAAAGGTCTTATTCCGTGTTTATACATATTTGTCTTTTATTTTTTTCCCTCTTTAGGTTTTTGGCCTCTTATCAAACCATATGGAGGTTTCTCCTACATGATAATAGAATAATACTAAATGGAAATAGAGTTATGTAGTTGCAATACTTGTGACATCTGCATTGACCCAGACAAAGTTATATATCTTAATTCTAAGACTGAATTGGTCTTTCCACCAAATTCAATCACCCAAGATATTAAAAGTAACACAACATAGGGCTGATTTTCAAAGCAGCAGATTCCCCTAAACCAGCAAGAGACTTGCTTTGGAGTTATCACTATCATGAAAGGGACTGCTTATAGCTCTTCTACTTGTTGCCATATACTAGGCAAATGCATATGCATTCCATCAATTCCTAAAGACCAAGAACTCCACTCCACTCCACCTCTATTTAGTTAATAAGAGCTTAATAAAACAATCTATTTTTAATATTTCAAACTTTTAATTATTGAATCTTATATTAGAACTTGTATATATTGATGTCCTTAGCTTAAATTCAAATTCAAAGTGACATTAACATAATTCAAATTGAGCATATAATAGTGATCTACATGTATATTCCATCTAAAATATCTCTTAGGGCCTGTTTGGTTGGATGTTAATTATTGGAATGGAATGGAATGTAACGGAATGAAATGAAACTGTTTATAACGGAATGGAATGTAATACAGTGAAACGTTGTTTAGGAAGGATGAAAGGGTTCATAATGTAATGTAGTGAAATGTTGTTCGGAAGATTGATGGAATGAAATGTAATGTATAATAAATGACTATTATACCCCTTATATTGAAATGATTATTACAGGAGGTTTATTATTTTATTATTAATTATATAAATTTTATTATTAATTATATAAAAATATTATTATTATTAATTATTTAATAAATTTTATTATATTTTATTAAAATTTATTTTATTCTATTCTATGTGATTTATATTTAAAAATAATTTATTTGTATTTTTATTTATATAGAAATATATACCAATAATTAAAGAATAATTGTTTATATATTTTCTATTTCCATTAATAAAATTTTTATTATTAATTATATACAATTTATTATTAATTATTTAATATATTTTATTTTATTTTATTCTATTCTATGTGATTTATATATAAAAATAATTTATTTTTATTTTTATTTATATAGAAATATATACAAACAATTAAAGAATAATTTTTAATAGAATTTCTATTTTTAATTAATAAAAATTTTATTTATTTTATTTTATTATATATAATTTATTATTAATTATATAAAAATATTATTATTAATTATTTAATAATTTTATTATATTAAATTTTATTTTATTCTATTCTATGTTGTTTATATTTAAAAATAATTTATTTTTATTTTTATTTATATAGAAATATATACAAACAATTAAAGAATAATTTTCTATTTTCATTAATTAAAATTTTTATTTTATTATTAATTATATACAATTTATTATTAATAATATAAAATTAATATTATTAATTATTTAATAAATTTTATTATGTTAAATATTATTTTGTTCTATTTAATATATTAATTCTATTTAATATAATATTATGACTTGTTCACAGTTGGTATTACAAAAAATTATTGAGGGTATATTAGATAGTCTGTATTTATTAGTTTACGTTCCATCCTAAACCCTCCAAATCGGAGGTTTCTTATTTTCACTGTTTAGGATGGAATGAAACGTAACGTGAAACCCTCCGCTTCCATCCCATCCCATTCCATCCCATTATGAAACCTTCAACCAAACGATGGAAGCATGTTACATTCCTTCCCCTTCCATCCTCAACCCCTCAACCAAACAAAGCCTAAAGGAAATCTTCAAGGCATTGGCTATAAGGGTGAGTGCTCTAAGGTGACTAAGGAGAAAAATGATATGTCCAGATATGTCCGAGAAAAAGAAACATCAAGAAATAATCAAAGATTCATACCCATATGTCATTTTTGTGGATTTATCGGGCATATAAGGCTAAGATGCTACCAATTATTGCAGATTTTGCTTCAAAGAAGCCAAAGCCGAAGAATTCTACGTCCCTCACAAAAATCTCAACATCAACCCTCAGTACTGAAACCTACTTGGGTTAAAAAGAGTCAATTGCAAGCTCTCGTGGTTCTTAAATCGATAAAGGCAACTTCATAAAATGATTGGTATTTTGATAGTGGATGTTCATGTTATATGACAAGAGAAAAGAATTACTTAACCGATTATCAAAGTTGTATGGATGGTCCTATGACCTTCAGAGATGGAAAGAAGGCTTCAGTGATTGGTAGAGGAATATTATGTATGGATGGATTGCCTCCTCTCAAGAATGTGTTCTATGTCGATGGACTAAAAGCTAATTTGGTGAGTATAAGCCAACTTTGTAATGATGGTTTGTTAGTTAAATTTACAAGTGATGAATGTAGGGTGCTAATTGAACAAGGAGAATGTCTTGTGAACGACAAGTGATCAGTTGACAATTGCTACATGTTGCAAGTCATGACCATCTATAAATCAGCCACACATGACAATAACATTGATCTATGGCATCAAAAGCTTGGACATGTGACCTTTGATCTCATTAGCAAGTTGACGAAATTAGAAGCTGTGAAGGGTCTACCCATAATGAACAAAGAAGGAAATTAATTTGTAGTGCATGCTAAATGGGTAAATAGATAAGAGTGTCACACAAAAAGGTTAGACATGTTACCTCGTCATGCATACTTGAATTAATTCACATGGATTTGGTTGGTCCAATACAACATGATAACATTGGTGGAATGAGATATTTTTAACTTGTGTTGATGGTTATTCGAGATACAATTGGGTATCATTTCTAAAAGAAAAATCAGATGGTTTCAAGGCTTTTAGAATCCTATATGTGCAAGTCATGAATCTGAAAAATATGACTGTATTGAGAAGATCAGATCACGAAAGGAAATTTGAGAATACAAGCTTTAATAACTTTTGTGATGAGTACAGCATCATACAAGAATTTTTAGCACCTAAAACTCCACAATAAAATGGAGTTACCGAAAGAAAAAATTGAACACTTTAAGAAATGGCCAAATCTATATTGAATAGAAGAAAATTGTCTATGTGATTTTAGGCTAAAGCAGTTAATACAGTATGCTACATATGTAACAAAGTTTATCTTCAAAGCATCTTGAACAAGATATCCTATGAACTCTGGAAGGGAAAGAAACCAAATGTGAGTTATTTTCATGTTTTTGTAAGTAAGTGCTACATTCTTAGAGATCGACAATAGCTCAAAAAATTCGAGAGAAAAAATGATGAAGGAATCTTCATTAGTTATTCAACTCACAGTAAAGCTTACCGAGTGTATAATCAAAGAACCAAGAAAGTGCTAGAGTCCATAAATGTTGTGATAAATGATGTACCTCTGTTGAATGATCAAGTGGCAAAAGAAAATCTACATAACCGACTCTCTGAACCAGCTCATACAAGCAGCGGGACAAGATTGAAAATTGCCCAGATCTACAGTTAGTTGCTACTGAGGAAGTAACTGCGCAAATTAAAAAACTGTCAGTTACTTCTGATGATGAATCAACTAAAACACTTGATGCGGAAATTGTTCCTTTAAATGTTCAAAACTCAAGAGAAGTTGATTTGAACCAAGATTCTCTCTAATAAGAAGAAGTCATCCAGTAGAGAACGTCATTGGAGATGTTAATGAAAGAAGAAAAACAAGGGAAAGAAAAAGGGTTGATTATTGAGAACTTGGGGTTTATTTATGCTACATACCCTCTTTCGAGCCAAAGAATGTTATAGAAGCTCTACAAGATGAGTTATGGACAGCACCTATGCAAGATGAATTGATTCAATTTGCACAGAATGATGTAAGGGAATCGGTGCTAAGACCATCGGATGTTAATGTGATTGGAACAAAATGGGTGTTTTGAAATAAAAAAGATGAAAAGGGTAATGTAACCAGAAATAAAGCAAGGTTAATAGCTTAGGGATATTCTCAAGTTGAAGGAATAGACTTTGATGAAACCTTTGCACCAATGGCACAACTTGAGTCTATCAGACTATTATTGGGTATAACATGTGTGAAGGGGTTTAAGCTTTATCAAATGGATGTAAAGAGTGCTTTTCTGAATGGGTTCATACAGGAAGAAGTGTATGTCGAGCAACTAAAAGGATTTATAGATTCAGCCCATGCAGACCACATTTTTAAGCTAAAGAAAGCTCTATACAGTCTCAAACAAGCACCGAAGGCTTGGTACGAAAGACTCACACAATATCTCATCAAGCAAGGATATGAACGAGGTATTGTTGACAAAACTTTGTTTATTAAAAAGTTTAGATCTAACTTGGTAATTGCTCAAATCTACATTGATGACATTATGTTTGGTTCTACTCATCCGAAGATGGTAGATGAATTTGTTGAATTAATGACATCTGAATTTGAGATGAGCATGGTAGGTGAACTGAATTTCTTTTTAGGTTTACAAATTAAACAAGTGAAGGATGGAATTTTTGTTTCACAAACCAAATATGCCAAGAGTTTAATAAATGCCAGACATGCAAGAACATTTATAAGTGTCTCAACGAAGCTAAACAGAGATGAGAATTGTAAAAGTGTTAATGTCAGTTTATATCGGAGCATGATCGGAAGTCTATTGTTTTTGACTGCACGTAAGCCAGATATTTGTTATAGTGTCAGTATATGTGCTCTCTATCAAGCCAATTCGAAAGAAACACATCTGACAGTTGTCAAGAGGATTATCAGGTATGTAAGTGAAACATCTGCTTTTGGAATATGGTATACATCCGACTCGATATCTTATATAGTTGGATATAGTGATGCGGATTGGGCTAGAAACTTAAAAGATCGGAAAAACACTTTAGGATGTTTCTTCTTAGAAACAGTTTAATCTCTTGGTATAGCAAAAAGCATAATTCAATTTCACTATCACAGAGGTTAAATATATCGCTCAGGTAGTTGTTGTTCAAAACTTCTTTGGATAAAACAGATGT
The DNA here is from genome assembly GCA_025629805.1 of Erythroxylum baracoense. Classification (NCBI taxonomy): domain Eukaryota; kingdom Viridiplantae; phylum Streptophyta; class Magnoliopsida; order Malpighiales; family Erythroxylaceae; genus Erythroxylum; species Erythroxylum baracoense. Next base: position 4,010,192 of record JAOTAY010000006.1, read on the forward strand.
TAGAAGATTACGGGAAAGATCAGAATGTGTGACAATCTTATGCGATAACAAGAGTACCATAGACATCTCTAAAAATCTGGTCCAACATTCAACGATGAAACATATCATTATGAGGTGCCACTTTATTCAAGAGCTTGTGGAAAGTAAAATAGTCACTTTGTCACATGTATCTATGGAAAAGTAGTTAGCGGATATCTTTACGAAACCTCTTGATGCAGTAAGGTTTGAACTTCTTCGAGGGACTTTGGGACTTTGTGTTTTACATTATTAATGTATTATTTCCTTAAAAATGACGAAACGTTGTGTTTTCATCCAAGGGATTCAAAATCCCTAAGTGCTCTTTCTATTGTCGCCTGCGCCTCTCATCCCCTTCTCATATCTGTCAACTCTCAAGCTCCTAAGCACTTACATGGTTGCATTGAAGGTTTCTTCACCGTGGAAATAGCATTTGTGTCAGATTTAAGGAACACCACCATTTAAGCCTCATCCCCTTCTCATCTCTGTCGAGTCTCACACTCCCAAGCACCCACGTAATTGTATTAAAGACTTCTCTACTACGGACTTAACATCTATGTGGTATCTGTGGAACCTCATTGAAGACTCATTTTTCTCGCTATGGTACTGCTCCTTTTCACTTTACAGTAGCTCCATTTATTGATTTTGTTTGGGTCTCTGCTATTTTTCTGATAATATGGGCAAGAACAAAAAGAAAATGTCCTCTTAAATGTTAGAAAAGAAAACAGCAGCTCCATCACATCGTTCAAGTCGATTAATGCTCAACCCAACACTCGAAAGGAGACTCACAGGGGTTGGGTCGTCTTCGGCTGCTCCCATTGATATTCTTGATACTAATTCTGTTCGGGAAAGAGTACCAAATCTAGATGATGGCATTGCTTGGGGTCATATTATCCATGGTTGAAGACTCTACTTCAGATTGCAACGAGACTCCTGCAATAGCTGCTCCACTGACTATGCCTCATACGGCTCCTCAAAAATGTACAAAGGAGAGGGCTCGAAAAACTGTCCGACCACCTCGACACATTTTTTCTATCTGTCTGACAGTGGACGATGTGATTTCTTTCAAATTCTACTCCTCCGTGGTTGAACAGAAATGGACGACTCTCAACATTATTGGGTTCATTCTCTACCGTCCAATCAATTTAGAGGATTTTTAACAACATAGACTAAGCACTTAATTATTGGAGAGACATTTACTACAAACCTCACTGCTTCAGAAGCACTATGCCTCAAATCTGGTGAAAGAATTTTACTACAATTTAACTAGTAATATTCTAAATGAGACTACTTTAAGTTATATATCAGTATATTTGCAGGCTTGGGTAGTCTGTTATGATGCTGACCATTTGAATTTGTTTTTGGGATTTGATAATTTGATTGGTGATCAACTTTGTGATGATGATTGGAATGTGTCAAATCATTTAATTGCTACGGTATTGACTGGTGGAAATTTGATAGCATGGTCGTTTAGCTCTGTGCTTCGTTCTTCAATGCTTACCCAAAATTATTTCGTGCTCTTTAAATTATTAGTGATCAATTGGATGCCAAACACACACATTGTCTCTGTCTACTTGGCACAGCCAAATTGATTTATGTGATCGGTACTAGGGTGTGATTCAATCTTAGACGTCTCATTATTAAAGCTATGTTGACCATTGAGAGTAAGCCGCATTCTTTACTACACCTTCCATGCCTAATCTCTCAATTTTTAAATACAAATGACGTTCCCAGGATGGAGCTGAGTATACTTTAGATGGTGTCCTTGATAAACATCTCTCCAAGAATTTTTAGGCAACCACAGGTAGTGAACTTGTCGTACACCACATCTGGCCCCTCGAATGGATCAGGGACAACTTTTGTCAATCCTCATGCAGCTCTCTTTATTGAAATTGAGAGGAATTAAGGCATTATTCAAATGGCAAGTGACGCTCTTCTTCACTTAAAGCAGCGAGTTCTACGATTTCTCGGAGCTGATTGAATTCGTCTTTTTGGCATATATTGTCCCAAAGGGGGAGAAGATAAGACTTGAATTAAAGTTGTGTTTGATTTACTTCAGTTGTGATTGAATTATTTGTGTTTTATTGGATCTTGGATTAAAGGGGAGCATTGTGAATTCAATATTCATATGTCTAATTATGTTATTTAAGGGGAGCTTAACAGTTGTGACAAAAATGCCAAAAAGGAGAGATTGTTAAGATATATAGTATATATCTTTTTATTTAGTTTTGGCATTTTATTTATTAATTGGACATATAAGATATTGTTGTTGTTTGACTTGGATTCAAAAAGTCACAGTGGATAATCTTATAGTCGTGAAAGAATTATATAGTGAATTGAAAACTATCTTTAGATGTATTGTGGTGATCACGTGTGTGAGTGTTGAAGGGTACCACTGGAATTTCTTAAGTGTGGCTAAGGGTTTTAGGATGAACATTGGTCTTGGTGGTGTGGGATTTTGGTGTGTTAATTGACGGCTATCTCTAGTACTCTTTGGTGGGTGCGTCAATTGTTTTTTTTTGTGAAAAGTAGCTAAAGTGATTATGGGTGTTCTGTGTTGGTGACATACGGTTGTTTTGATTTGTGGGTGTAACGCATCTATCATGTACCGTATGTGTTCTCTATTGGTGGTGCACAGCTAGAATTCTGGATGAATGGTACTAAAGGTTGTTATGTGAAAAATTGCTAAGCGTGAGATTTTTTTGGTGGAGCATACAGCTAGGTTTGAAGCATCGAATTCTCTCACGAAGCTGTGTATTGATTGGTTGCTCTATGGATTGGTACACATTGAAAAGCTTAGCTGATTGGTTGCTATAAGTGTTGATTGACTATTTGTCTTGCTTGGGTGTTGATTTTTCATTGTGGCTCACGGCTAGGACATTAAATATGGTGCGTGGGTGTTCTGCCAAGGATTAATAGTTAGGTGTGCTGCTGCCGTGAATCAGTTTAGTATGGAGACGACTTTCAAATCTATTTCAGGAAGTTGTTCTTCTCTTTTATCTCAATTATATTATTATTTTGTTCTTAGTTGATTGATCACTTGAGTTGGTTGTTTAATTGTCTTCGATTAAAAGTGGTTTAGAAAAATCTTCTGTCGAGGTTAAACATGAGTCGATCATGTTATTAGATGTGAAAACCTTTCACAAGAAGTGAAGTTGAGAGATAGTTACAAGGATTGAGCGGTGTTAGCTCAGTTAGACCTAAATATATTGTACTTTTGTGAAATTGATTAAGCTGGGTGAAGGCTTCGTAGACGTAAACAAGGTGTACTGAATTGCATTAACAAATTTCGATATCGGTTAATCTGGTGCTTTTAATTTTCTGTTATTTGTATTTGCCAGAAATAGATCAGAAAGTTTATTTAACAACCACTTATACGGTCTTTTAGGAACCAATTACATATTCATCAGAACATTAATCATAATGGCATGAAAACGAGTAAAATAATGATTTCCTAATTTTTTTCTTTTAAATTAAGGCAATCCCAGATTAGTTAATTACTTAGTTTACAAGGTGGCAACAACGTTTAAAAACAACCGACTAAAGTCGGTACTAACGCTAATCAGTGTGCATGATAATTTACGATACTAAGCTTGGGAAACTCAGTCAGTGGCCTCACCAGAAGGCAGAAGCATCTACAAATGACTAAGTTTTGGTTGGACTTTTGTTTTCTTTCTAGCACTAACCGCTGGGCGTTACTTTCCTTTCTTTGACAATATTTTGTAATGCGGAATACGAGCCTTACTTTACATATGCAGAATCAAATATGAAAGTAAATGACCCAAGAAAATATAAAAAAATACCTGTTTTACTTTTCATAATTTTGAGCTTTTCAACGTCAAAACTTCTTAACTTTCTCGACAGCCTTACTAAAAATTGATCAACGGGATCCTGTTAACATCTTAATACGTGAACCTCTCAGAAGATCTGAAAGTTCACAATTTGCTTAGACTTCTGCCGAAAACTTTGACCTTATATATGTATGATTCATATTGGGTTTCTCCATAATAGGCTCGTTGCGTGTCCGGCCTGTATTGATTAAAGTCTATTTTCTTTATCAGACTTCAGCATATTAATTAAGATCCTTTATCGAACTACTTTATTATCTTTAATCAGATTAAATTTGATTCGCTTAACTGTAAATTTATTAAAACCGTAAAATCGTAATTAATTGTTGTCTAATTTTAAACAAATTACTAACATATTTGTCACCAACTGATCATATACTTAGACTTGCGTTTGGGAGTGTTGGTCAGGTTTAGTCATGTTTTCCATCTCCGTAGCCGACATGTTGATGAATCCTTTCACCTTCATCACAGGTTATTTACCTGTTGGCCAAATTAATTTAAACCCTCAAAATCAGTTTAAACTGCACCTTTATCAACTCTTGTCTTCATTATTACACACCCACACGCACATAATATTCATCGCTTCCTTTTCCCGTACAATACATATATTCTGACTTTAGAATTAATGTTAGTTTGTTGTCTGACTTGATTAGAGTTTAGCATTGCTTATTATTGCTCGACGAAGTAACCAAAAGAGATTTCAAAGCATATTCCATGTTCTCTTGTTTTCTAGTCGTTATCGTTACTAGTTGGCATTACTCTTTTGTTCATCTTGAAGTATGTGGAGCGATCAGGAGATGTGCCAAATGGATTATTTATCAGATCATGCTTAAAATCCAGCTTGTTCATACAATGAGGTGACATTGCTTGATGTAATTCTCTCATTAGGATATTGATTAACATGTATGTTTCGATCTAGTTTTGTTTTTGGGTTCATGTCTGAACTGAAGACCAAAATTGATATAAGACTGGAAGTTGGAACAGCCAATGGTGCATCATAGAACATAGAAATATATAAGGGATATTCAACTTCTAATTAATATGATTCGGTGAGGAAGGTATTCCCCAGCTTTCAAGATAGCAGGCAATATTCTTGGCAGTTATTATGATTATTAATTAGTTTTGAAATTTATATATTGCGCATTTTCTTAAAGTTTCTTATTAAAATATTTATTTTATACTTCAAAAAAACTTTTCTCCAACCTTATATTACCTTTTTAATTTAATTATTTAAGTCTTGCATTTAAGTTGTACTAAATATTAAGTTTATTATATTCATATTTGACAATTATAAATGCAAAAAGTCGCTAATTAATTACTTTTGTTAACGGAATATAGCCATTTATTGTGAATTCTTTTCAATTATTTATCATGTAACATTTGTTAATTTCCCGTGTTTATGTAAATAGGTGATTGGTTCAATTCATAGTAGCAACTTAGTCCTATATATACAAACACACACACATATAATATATATATATAGATAGATATATATATTTGAATTAGAACTGTTTCATCAAATTTTGACAGGTTTAATTACACATATAAATCTATTTACATATATAATTAAAGGGGAGTTATTTTTCAACATTTCGATGAGTGACACCTTAAGTACTTAAATGCTTCTCTTCAAAATTGACACATAAGGTGAAGAAACTAAATTACATGACACATAAAACGAGTAATAAGTTACATTTATTTCTCTATATTAATTTACATAAATAAATATTTTAAAATCTTCTCATTTTATATTTTTTAAAATCAATTAATATACATATAATATCTTAATCAATTAAAAATTTTTGTAGAATATATAATATCCTGATTAAAAAATATTTTTATTATATAATCAGTGTAAAAATATTAAATGTAAGTGATAGATGTTTTAAAGCTAGTAACAAAAAAGATAATAAATATTATGATTACTATTAAAAAATACCAAGTACTTTACAATACAATAAATATAAATAAGTTTGTTAAAATATTATAATATTTACAAAATAGAAAATAAAAAAGAATATTTTCCATGAAAGTATTATAATATATATAAAAATAAGTTTCTTAAGATGTCTTCCATTTATATATATATATATATATATATATATATTGATAGATAGATAGATAGATACAGATACACACACATAGATATACATAGTTGGATATATACTCAACTTCTCCGTATAGCAACTTTATTTCCTTTTATTTGGATATACATAGTTATCAATATACTCCATAGTCAATGGACAGTAGAGAATAGAGAGTAGAGCCGCGAAGCAATGAAGTAGAAGAAGATGATGCATAGGAAATGAAACAGCAATGGACGCAGCGGCGGCGGACGAACCGAAGCAGCGACCCAACGCAACGGAGAAACAGCAGCTATGGAGAAGCAGCAAGATAGAGAACAATGCGGCGAAAAAAGCAGACGACGACATAAGCAACACTGGAAACCAATTTGGAGTTTTTGGAGGCTGTGACTGTGGCTGTGAGTTCTTGTCTTTTAGAACTCATATACATGGATGTTCGGGGACCTGCTCTACTCAAATCAATAGATGGGTTTTATATTATCTCCACAAATCGTCTTTTCATCTCCCGTCATATCATCTTTGATGAAAAAGTATTTCCTCTTTCTCAACTTAATCCTTTTTACTTCTCGAGTTAATCAATTTGATATTTCTTTTTGGGCTCCTCATTTTAATTTACACAATTTTGTGCCATTCTCTGTAACGCATAGGACAGGCTTTACTAAGCACTCAAGATCGTTCGTGAATGGATTAAAAACGAAGAAATGTAACATACTTGATTTTGGTTCCATCTGAACTTTGGATGCCTTTTTCTGCAGCCAAACGCGCTCAAAACCTCCTAGTACCTTTATTGAGATTGATCACTAGCTCGAGTTCTAGGTCTTTCTGTGGTTTGCACAGAACGTGGGCGCTCTTAATGGGTCGGAGCTCTCAAATGCTCACGGATTACCTTGCCACCACAGGAGACCCCCGTATATATATATAGACTTCCATATCGGGCTTCCCCATCACAAGGCCGATACGGTCCAGGGCCACACTAAGAGGGACCCATTTTCTATCCGGACTTTGACCCACTAATTTAGATCATTTATTGGGTCACCTTATTACCCTTTAATTGGATCAAATTGCGTTGCTTAACTGGTAATTTAGTAAGAAACCAAATTGCAATTAATAACTGTCCATAAATGAGGAAAATGACAAAATTATCCTTAACAACAAAATTGTCCAACATTCTCATCTCCACAGTCATCCACTGCCCCTTCTAGTGAAAGATCTTCATCATTGCCACAAAAAGAGTCATCTAGTGTTAGACAAACACTCAATCAATACCTGAACCATCTCATGAGCCATCATTCTTCAGCTTAAAGAGATACAAACTGGCGCTCGTCTATACCAGAAGAATTCAACGCATTGGTCAGTAATAACACTTGGGAATTAGTTCCCAAAAGAAGCGGTCAAAATGTCAGTATTTGTAAATTGATCTTTTGAATCAAACGCCATCATGATGGTTCTATTTCAAGTTATAAATAACGTTTTCGCCAGTGATTGGGGCTCAGTCTAGTCACAAATCTTACCAGTTACCACTATTCCGTTGATCTTAGTGTTTCATCTAATTGGCTACTTCATCAATTGGATGTCTACAACACTTTTTTGTATGGCCATTTTGCTAAAACTGTCTAAATAACGCAACCTCCTAATTTCATTGATCCTCTTAACCAAATCATATGTCCAAATTCCAAAAATTCATTTATGGATTAAAACAAATTTCGGTGAGCTCAAAATATTTCTTAAATTTAGATTTAGGAACTTTAAAGTTAACACATCATTATTTATTTTTAAGACTAACAATTTAGTTATCCATTTGTTCATTTATATGAATGATCTTATAATTAAAGAAATCAACACTAAATAAGAATGACAATAGACCGAGTAGTCAACAGTCTAAACAATCACTTCTCTACTAAAGTTCTTGGTCACTTATGGTACTTTTTAAGTGTTGAATAGGGTTGATAATAAGTAGGGCTAAATCGAACTTGGTCTAATTCGATAGTTTTGACCCGAGCCCAAGCCCAAGCTCGAGATCCCTTCAAGTCCAAGAAAGCTGAGCCTGAATTTGAGCTAGACTAAGCCTGAGATAGCCAAGCCCGAGCTCATCCCAACATGCTTTTCTTATTTTTTAAATTAAAAAATATAAATATAAAACAAATTTTTTCTTATAATTGTTGGGTTTCGGGCCAAAATAGACCTCAACAACCTAGCTCAAGACCTGGCCAATTAACATGGGATTGAACCAACCGAGTTCAAATGTCATCCCTACGCATATCCACAACCAATGGGCTTATTTTATTTGTTTGTCAGCATAAATATATCCGGGTCTCGTTCGGACAGGAATGGATAGTGCAACAGGAATTCAAATACCACTCGATTCTAAGGCCAAACTCTCCTCAAGATAGCTCTCCTACTATTGATGTCACTCGATATCGTCAAGTGGTTAGTGCACTTCAGTACTTATTTCTCACTAGTCCGGATATTTCATTTGCAATTGAAAAGCTTAATCAATTCATGCATATACCCACTGAACGCCATTGAATAACTGTTAAACAGGTCATTCGCTATCTCAAGCGTATAATTCATCATGGCCTTTTGCTTAAAAAAATCTCGTTCTCCTACTCTTTATGTACCTGTATATTTAGATGTCCATTGGGCAGCTGATCAAAATCATTAGACATCCACCTCGACCTTCGTTATACTTTTAGGTGGGTATAACGATGGCGATCTCATTTTTTGGAGTAATGATTTGTGTCTTACTCCACCGAGGCAAAACTTTGTGCTATTGCGACTATCACAATTGGACTTGACTCATTAGTTATGAAACTAGGCATTTCTTTGAGTAGATCTCATGTCATATATTGTGACAACGTTGGCGTCACGTATCTAAACGCCAATCTGGTTTTTCATTCATGCTGCACTAGACTTTCATTTTGTCGAAATCACGTGGCCAGAGGTCTTGTTCAAGTCACTCATATTTACTTCATAGATCAACTTGTCGATGCCTTAACTAAGCCACTTTCTCGCCATCAATTTAATCATCTTATAACTAAGATCAAAAGCTCTAATGCAAAATCTGTGACGCTCCAAAAATTCATAAACTATAATTAACTAAATATTTCCCAAAGCATAACATTAATCATTAAATTCCTCGTTAGTTTTAAAAGAGATGATTGTTTGCTAGAAACAAAAGTATTCTACATAACAAAACTACCGGAATTGTCACATTCATATATATTCCAAAAACATTACACAAGTCATCTGTTGGCCCCACTTAAACTCCACTCGATTCGTCGTGTACTCTGAAGTTATTAGTAATCATTCGATATCCTAAAAAAATAAAATGACAAGAGGTGAGCTGTCTATTCAGTAAAGATAACTGACCATATCCTTAAAATTAAGTAATTCCATAAATAATTATAAAACTTAGTCAACCGATTAAATCATACATATAATACGTCTATACACAACGATTCTCAACCTAATCCAAACAGTTAACAAATATCTCAAAAATTTACCAAATTATGATTAACACAAATATTAATTTTAACTGTCATTTATGCTTTATTTCAATATTTAACTAAATTGCCTAGTCCCAGCTTAACCTAATAGGCGTACATTCAATGGTCTGTCGGCTCATCTCATCAACATATCTCTCATCGGTGAAAACGTAATTAAATGTATAAATATCAGCACAGGGTACTTCAATTTCTCAATCTCTCTTGGTACTCCGATACTACTCAGTACCTAGCCATCAATATAGGATATCGTCTCAGAATATCCCAGTACCTAGTCATCGACACAAGATATCGACTCAGGATATCCCAGTACCTAGTCATCGGCACAGGACATCCTTAAGACTCAGGATGTTCCGGTATCTACTCCACGGATAGATATCTAGTCACCACTCACTCATATCAACTCAACCTATCTATCTAAGACTATCAAATGTAGGCTATCCTGTGCAAACCACTTGTTCTCGATTTTCAACAATTATTCACAATTTATTATCCATCAGTCTCTATGTAATTAACACATTTTTCGTTAATTTAACAAGCAATACACCTCAAAAAACGTAACAAAATATAACAATGAAACACTTTATACTACATGAATTAATTGATAATTAAAGTAAATATAATTCATATATGTTTATTAATCATTAATTAAATTAATGACTAATTTAAAATATAATTTATTCATAAAAAAACGGTACTTAACTTTAAGAGTAAAGTCTAAGATTATCCTTACCTTAATTTCGCACTCAACTAATTGATAATCTCAATTTCTCCTTAATCAGATTTTCAGATCTAGAATTTACAAAACTTTATTAGGCTAATTTACCAAAATTTCTTACCCAATTACACTAATATCCCAACTTTATTTTCTCTTCAAATTTATTCTTAATTATAAAAATAATATCCCTAATAACCTAACCCTCATAATTACTAAAATGCCCTTAACTAATTAAAAGCCCATTTTACCTTTATTCATTTCAATTAATACCAAAAATGCCCTTCTTATAGCAAAATTTCAAATTTACCCTTAATTTTCTATACTTCTCATTCTGCCCTTACGTGCAACTTAAATTCTAGATTTACCCTTAACTTTCTGCACTTCCAATTCTGCCTCTATTTGTAACTAAAATTTTCAAAACAATGTCATGATCTTCACCCTCCCCTCTTCTTCGCTCTTTTCTTCTTTTTTCAGCCACTTTTTTCCCTTTTTATCCTCTTATGCAACTTCAATTATTGTCTCAACTAACCACAACATGCAATCCAACTATAAACTAGTATAGGATGATAAAAAATCACAAATAAAATGACGTAATAGTTGCTGAAATTTTTACTTAAGTGTAAGGCACTATGTAATTGTCAACCTCCACAACTCCCTCCAATTTTTTAACAAAATAAACAAAATGAAGAAACAATTACGTGCAGATGAAAAGAGTGTGTTTTTAGACACAATTACTATCTGGAAATAAAGAGAAAAGATGAAGAAGATGTGGACTTTCGTGGGTGTTTTTTTTTATTACAAAATTCATCTTGCAGAGGCGTAATATAGAATTAGCTATTTATAGCAAGCAAGTGAAATCATTCCAAACCTAATGATACACATTTTGTCTACTTAATTTCATACTAAACATATTCAACCAATAATGATGTAAATTATAAATAGTATACCAAGTATTCCATTCTTGTAACGTCCAGGTAAAGCTTCGAAGAAAGGAAATTAGGGTGTGATTGTTTCACTTGGAAGAAGTAATATAAATTATAATAAATATAGTGATAAATGAAAATAGATATAATTTTCATTCCTTATTATATTAAGATATGAAATATTAGTATTACCCCAAAATGAGATATAAAAATACTATTAATCTAATTATAATATATTATTAACTATCTTTTTTCATTTCTTAATCGTACCTTTCGTTGCACGCTAAATAAGCAAGCATCCCTTAAACAAGAGTTACTTTTCTTTCTGTTTTTTTTGGCAAGGGTTAACTATAGCATCAATGCTCACCTTGGCGGCTATAATTCAATCTCAAAAGGCCTGAAACCGTAATGGAAGCTTTTAATTCCTGTACTTGTATTGAACGAGACTGCCATATTCTTGATCATCCTGATCCCGCAGGCATTAGGTACTGCAAATTCAGGAAGTTTCAGTTTTCTAACATCAGATCCTCTGTTTGTGCCCTAAATTTTCATTCACAAATTTCAGCATATTCTATTTATTTATTATAAAACTTATGGCTAAAATTTGTGAATAAATTAAAGGGCACAGACAATCGCATGTCATTTTCCTATTGCTTGTGGACTGTGTTTTCAATATTTTATAAGTGTTCCATTTCATGCTTCAATCTTCTCGTGTTAGAAAAACGTTTCTGGTTGTCTTTAGATGTTTTGTTTCTTTCCGAGGCCAATCATTAGTAAAAATCAGAATTTTATGAATCTAATTAAGAATCTTTTAACGTTCTATAAAACGGAAACAACTGAAATAAGGAGTCATTATTTTAAAAAATGAGGTCATTATCAAACATTTCTCTAAATTTTATATTTCTTCTTTTAAATTTTTTTAACTTAATCATCAGAAGCTAAATGTGAAAAAAGAAATACTCCGATAGACAACCCATAAATCAGGTAAGACTACTATACCCTAGTCCATTACACAAAACCAACCTATTTTCAAATACAAGAGGTCAGGTTTACAAGCGAAGATTTTTAGAGACACCAAAATCACTCAGAAGATCTGTTGCTTTATGCATCAATAGATGTGTTCAACAACCAAAATGCGCTGCTACTGGCAAGCTGAGAAACTCCTAGGTTCCTTTTTCTTACGATTTCATGAGTTGGCCAAGGCTTACGCCTAATGATACTTGCTACGAAAGTGTTACGAGTTTGAGAGATAAAATGATATCTTTTCCCCAATAATGTGACTTGGTAGCTTCTCTACTCGACATCACTTCAATACAATGTTCATATCTTCATTTATCAGGCAGGCACTATTATAAATAAAGCCAAGCATTTAAATGCTGTTCTGGTAAAACAAACATGTTCGGAAACATAGTCCATATTATGCCTCTGCGAAATGTGAAGACAGTAAACTATACTATCAAGAGAATCAAGGTATTGTACATTACTTACTATGTCAAGGAAGTTAAGACTAGTACTTTTTCCTGAAAATCTGATGTAGGTTTCCACACACGAATATATTCTTCACAGAAGCCCTCAAACGTCAGTGCATGAACATGACAATCAATTTATCTCTTCTTTTTCTCGCTTTGGGATTTAAATTTGAGACACTGGCAGTAAGATACATTCCACCAAGGGAATAATTATCTTACTAATGATTCAGCAGCTGAAGTTTTAAATAAATATTTTCATTCAAGTCCTGTCAAAAGTTTGGTTCCACGTGCATCAACTTGTTACTGGATACAACATAAAACAGCCTCAGGAAGTGTCAAGCGGCAGAAGATTCATGGATGATTAACGCTTTAAATGGAAACAGAAAAACTGTGATTAATACACATTTATGTCGCCTATAAGAGTAAGATCTGGCCTAGGACATAGTGGACGAAGAGGTCTTCAGAGTTTGATTCACATCTAAATAGGTTGTAGTGCCTTCACCACAAAGTTCCTTCACACATCAAAAAATATGTACTGTAACTCCTGATAATATGGTGATTTCACAGAGCTTGAGCTTAGAGTGCTACCTTTGAAGATCCAGAGATTTCAAATGTTCCATGTTGAACCCGAATCAGTTGATCAAAATCAAAAGTGGTTTCTCGTGAGTGCCCAACAACTGGTTGATTTGAGATAGTGCACTGACTAGGAAGTTTGTGAGAACTGTGAACAGATCTTTCTTCATTTGCAGCAAATGCACCTGTATTTGAGTTAGTGTTTAACAATATATTTCCTTCCTCAAAGCCCAATCCTGACAACGGTAATTGCATACGCTGTGCAACACCTGGTAAGCACATTGGATGCAGACTCAAGCCATTTCTCATTGTCAACATCTGCAAATTAATCACACTTTCGTAAACTTTTTTTCTTTTATGATGAGAAACAGTTATCAACTCCTCTGTCCAAAGATATCCAGAGTTTAAGGCATGTCATCGTACATCTGCAACCACTCCCATTTGCTCTCATAAAAAATGTGAAAGACCAGCATATGAACATTATTTGGTGGAACAACAGAACAATCATATACAGAAGCAAGATATACAGTTTTCTAATCCTAAAGAGGAAAAACTTCATCAGATTCAATTCTTAGTTGGCGGCTAAATTGGTTTCATTGGAAAGCTACACCATAAGAGATACAATATGTAACTTGAAAGCAGGTTCACGTTTTCTTTTAAGGGAATATAAAATTGTTGCAGTTGCAACCAACCATGATAGCTGAGTGAGAGGCCTTGATATAACATAGTTAAGAATGGATAGTCCTGCAACCTGAACTAGCTCCAAAACTACTCATGAGTCTACATGAACTAACAACTGATCCCTTCATCCTTAGTCTGTGCCCCTAGGAAAACACTCAAACCTCAAATGCAAAGACTTCACATTATGTCTAAGTTGATAAAAGACTAACTGTATCTGAGAGATTTAAGAAATATAACGGCAAAGAGAGTGAACTCTTTGACATTTTCTTCTAAGCATGGATTGCATGAAAGTCAAGAAATATAAAGAATTTTCGAGAAAAGAAAGATTAAAAATGAGGAAAGAAAGGACCTTGTCAACATTTCTTCAGAAAAAAAATGGAAGCTTTGCTAATTCGTGACTACAATAGCATCACAGTAAAAAGAAAATGAAGCTTCTACATAATGCACTTCAGATGTCACTACTGGATGATGATTCGTTGAACTCCATATGCTCACCAAATACTGAATTCCTTTCTTCTGAATTTACATTTCATCCATTTCCTTGTACTAAGTTACTCTTCAACAATTTATATAATCACTTACATAAAATCTTCGCTGACCATCTTTGATCTAGTGTAACATGTATATTATAATCAGCTTTAGAATCCATCAGAGTTCAAGATACCCTAGTTCAGAAAAGAAAATATTGTTTCCCTGCATACTAATTGCCAGAATAAGACGAAATGGGAACAATAGATAAAAGTTCAACTTCAGGCTTTTGGTTGAGGAACATATCAACAGCAAAAGGATCTAAATGAAAACCAAACCACCAAAATCTTAATAGCAATTGATCGAAACTGCACTACGAAAGACAAGCTTTAAAGGGTAGAAGAGTATCCACCTGCACTTGAAGCTGAAGCTGTTTCAAATACTCAATCGCCTCATCCAGCATCGAAGCCTTATCCGTCTATTCCCACAAAGAGAAAGGAAATAACATCAAATCATTCACTCAATATACAGCTCAAATCAAACATAAAATCCATAAAAGATTTAGTCATCACACCTTGTTTGCATTCGGAATTAGGGTCTGCAACGCTTTCATTTTCTCGTTAATCCTATTCCGCCGCCTCTGTTTCAATCACTATTCCATTAATGTCACTCCACACTCAGAAACAAGAATAGAAGGGCAAAAATGGAGTCTTTCGATTCCTAACCTTCTCAGACAAATTATGAACCTCTGCGGTCCTGCTTCTCTTAGAAGAACTCCTAGGCCTCATCGTATCAAATGGCAACTCCGACCTCTCCGTACCCTTACAATTCAACCAATAAAAAAATGAACAAATTCTCAAACTAAACTCAAAAAAGGAAGGAAAAGAAAATCCGTACCTCACTATCGCAACTGAAGTCACCTACGTCATTCTCCACACAAACACCTCTTCCCTTTGAACTAACACAACATCCCGCGTTGTCTGCAATTCCTTTTCCACCGGTATGGGACAAATTGGCGACGGAACTTCGGAAGTCAGGCCCCGATCGTCTAAATAGGTGCTGATCCGACGACTCCGGCGGCGGAGGAGGAGAAGAGAAAACGTTTTGCATGAACTTGGAAGAAGAGGAAGGTATGTGTAGGAGATGGTGAAGGAATGAGGAAATTTCCTCCGGCTCGGAGGTGGCCGGAGACGAGGAAGTTCCGTACAGATCCATTGATACAATTAAGGAAAACAAGAAAGAAAGTGAGAGCAGAGAAATGAAGTGATTACTGATTACCAAAAACCGTCACAGCTTGGCTACTCTGTCTCCCTGTGCGTCTGTCTGTCTCTTTCAGTCACAGCTTGTCTGCGGTCTCTTTCGAAGATGGGGTTCATACTTATAGCCAGGATAATGAGGACCTACCTCTTTGGAAAAGGCTGTACGACGGGTACGGTGCGTGCTTATAATCAAATCAATCAGTTTTGATTTGATTTAATCTCCCGCTCCAATCCTATTCTTTTCTTGTTTTTCAGTTCATACTCTTTAAGATATACGTATTTATACAATTAAACCCTCTAATTAAAAGGATCTACGACTACACATTTCATTCCATTTAGGCCTTAACCACCACCAAAATCTTCTTTTGGTCAATGCACTGGAGGATATCCATTCCGTTACAGGGCCTTAACTAACCGATATCCATTCCGTTACAGGGCAGAAATAATAATGGACTAGTCCCTATATGGAAATATTAGATAAAAAGTGTAGTCTCTTGTTCATTCTATATTAAAGGCAAATTAATATTAGATAAATTAACCTGACCTTATATTTGTAGACTTTACTTATGTTTGACTTATACTAAATTATGATTGACCAGCCTTGAGATACACTCATCGACTCAAACTTTAGCTTATAATAAATGCTATGAATGCCATGCCAAATTTAGTATTGGATTTGATTTGAATACGATATGACAATAGTATTGGATACATAATTTTTTAAAATTACAAATTAGATTCTTAATTTTATAAGACTAAACAATAGTCCTTTTATATATTTTACAATATAATTTTTTATTTTACATCAACTTTATTTCAAAAAATCATGATAGTATAAATTTGAAATAACAAGTGTAACTTAATTTGTGTTAATATTACTTTTCGCATATATTATATATAAAAAATAACCACAATTAATATAAAAATGATCATTTAATTATCATACAAATTTTAAATTAAGAATAATAAAAGTATTTAAAATGTTACAATTTACATGATATAGTAAAGAATAATTACATCAAGATATCATATGGTAAGAATAATATTGGTCTATAAGTATTAGTGTAACACCTCCTATAGGGAACCTACAACCATCCACACATAAGGTAACCAATTTCCTGTATATACATTCACGACATGTATTTCGGTTCAATGCCATACATATACACATTATAAAACTCCTCAATGCTAAACATTATTATTTAACAGCAGTAAAACATTTTTTATTTACATGTTAATCCAAAAGAAAACATACAATTTCCTTTAAACATTACATATACAATCACATTTAACTAAAAATACCTTCCAAAAGTACTTTTTCTTCTATCTGTTAGCCTTGGTCTCTGTAGATGTTCCCTATACCTTAATCCTATGACTTGGACCTACACGAATTAACACTCGTGCTAAGCTTTAAAGCTTAGTGGGCAAACACTTAGTTTGGATGACTACTCACGGCAGTCATCCGCCAAGCACATACATTCATGAATATCACACAAATATAAATAATGATGGCATACTTAAACAAATAAATAATGCAAACATGTTTTAATATTTTTTTTCATATACTATAAATTCACCTTCAAAACTCAAACATTGATATTCAACACTCAATGATACAAATTATCAATATAAATGCAAATGCTCATTCATATACCGATAATTTATGTTGTCATACTGCATTTCTTATTTATATCTCTTTACTTTACTTTCTGTGTTAGGCCTGCATATTTTCTGTGGGTGTGGATAACAGGTGCTGTAGATATCCGAAGATATCAAACTGTGGATACCTGAAGGTATCAAACTGTAGACACCGGTGGTGTCAAACTCTAGCAGCTGTACTATAACCCTATAAGCATACTAATCTATCCACAACCAAGACAATAGAGGAGGCACTGTAACATTTCCTTTAACCATTTGCAAATTTCACAAGTCATATATTAACAAATCATATGATATACATTTCAAGTTATAAAATCTATATTTGCGTTCATACATGCAATTCATGGCTTACCACCATTAGAAGGGTATCAAAATCACATTTATATAATCATACTACACACATATGAGCAATATATACACAATCAAATCATTTATGTAGATGTAAGTTTTCCTTGGAATGCACTATGCTCAATCTTAAATTACAATGTTCAGTCTCCCAATTCATATGCGATAAGTCCTATTTCATTTATTTCTAGGTGTTTTAAAAGTTTCGTACACATTTATAAAGGTTCGGATAAGATGCGGGAAAAAAAATCAGAAACGAAAACAATGTCACGGTCGTGACAGACACTCTTTCCATTCATACCACTACTTGTATCTTAATATGCATATACAAAAAGTCAGATCTAGATTTCGAGGTCTTCTATACATTTTTTCCTTTATGTCTATAGTTTCTATAGCACTAACAATCAGAACATTTGGACTTCTATATCATGAGATACAGGCATAATATCACAAGCTGCTCCATAATAGGGGCAACATCAGGTTATCTTTTTTGATCTCAATTGCCAAGGTCATAGAGCCAGAATTAAGTTAGAGTCTCTTCTATATATTTCTATTTTTATGTCTTAGGTTTCATATGCAACTGAAATCACACAATTTGGAGGTCTTTAGGCTGAGTTACGACTCAAAGAATGTAACTGACCTAAACAAACCCTAGATAGAATTCCACTACACAATACCCTCTTGTCATAATTAACCGATTCTATGCAAGATAACACCAAAGCAACATCCCAGCAACCATTACACATCCAAATGAATGTTTATATTCATTCAATCCTATACAAATACAGAAATCAACCAAGTGAAGTCCCAAACCTGAAAATTGACAAAGTAAGTCTTCTATTGCCTTTCCTTCCCTTCCTCTTTGGCTTTACTTGACTCACTAACTAGAAACAGCAAAACATACCTCTCATTCCCACTTTTAACCTTATAATTTCATTCCTTCATAAGCAAAGTAAGAAGAGATAAAGGTGAAGATAAAATCCCTAACTTTTACCTTGATTTTCACCTAAGATTGGTTTGATTTCTTACATGAAAAATGATGGGATAAAGAAGGTGAAATGGAGAGCAGAAAAATCTGAACTTAGAACCCCCAAAATGTCTAGCATCTCCTATCTTCATATCCCCATTCCAGAACTTTCAATACTCACACATATGCTTAATTCCTATTGGACACACATGCTTTATTATTATTGGTTACACATGCCTTAATCCAATTTGTCCATGTGTTAACTTTAGAAAAATTGCATATCGGTCCTTCTTCTTCCTTTACTTCTCACATTGGCCTACAATCTTATAAATTAATTTCATTCCCCGATGTATTAATTTTCTAATGTAATAAATTTCATGCAATTTGGTTAATTATTCTGGTAGTTATACCCAAAACACTACAGGTTGTTCGAAAACAGGGACAACAGCTATAACTTAACTTCAATCCAAAATTCAAAAACCTCGTAGGCACAATAAAATTTTTGTTCCTTCATGAAAGTTTTAGATCTATGTCTCTATATTAATTTTCAATTGAAATTATCCAATTTTGAGGTCTACAGACCAAGATATGGCCAAATTACAGAGGTATGTTAATGCTAAAACAAACAAATTACCCATTTACCCAATTCTTTTACGATAAGTACCATTATGTCTCTTACTATACTTAGATGCACTTAATTCATTATGTTCACTTCTTAATATACCCTAGGCATGCTATAATACTTCCAGGGTATATGCTGGGGTGTTACTTATATCTCTATAGTGACACATTGTGCCAGATAAAACCCTTGTCCAAAAGCTCCTGTAACTGAATCTTCAACTGTTTTAACTCTGTAGGAGCCATTTTATATGGCGCCTTTGAAATAGGAGCAGTACCAGATACAATCTTAATAGATAGTTCTACCTCCCTCTTGGGTGGCAAACCCGATAACTCTTCTGGAAACATGTCAGGAAACTCATTTACTACCAGTTTGTCTTGTAAATTCACCTTCTCGCATTTTGAATTAATTATTAAAGCTAAATACGCCTCACAACCCTTTTTAGGAAGTCATCTTGCTTACATGGCTGATATTACATTAGTCAAAGGACTAGGCTGAATACCATGCACCATTGTTTGTGAACCATCAAAACCTTTAAGCACAAATGTTTTCAACCCATAATCAACTATATCTTGGTGTTTGGACAACCAATCCGTGCCTAAGATCAAGTTAAATTCATGGAAGGGTAGTTCTATTAGATCAACAGTAAATAGTTTCCCATGGATCATAATAAGGCAGTCTCTATACACTCTATTCACATATACACTATGGCTTAATGGACTAGTCATATGTATATCATAAGCTAGTCGATCTACTGATAACATCCTATCACAAACTCCCCCAATGCAAATGTATGAATGAGTGGAATCAGGACCTATCAATGCATACATATCAAAATTAAAGAGAGAGAAAGTATCAACTATAACTTCTGGGGTGTCATGTTCCTCACAAGCCTTTATAGCATATGCCCGTGCCCGATCGGTTGATACTGCAGGACGATCAACAGACTCAAATGTTGTACTCATAATAGCCCCAGACTGGCCTAGTCCACCTCTGCCTCTACCTCATCCGGTAGATGTCATAGGTGCATTGAATGCCCCTTTGCTCCCCTGGGATGCTCTAATATGTCCCGGGCCTTGTGGACAATTAGCCATTAAATGATCCATAACCTATATTTAAAACTGGCCCCAGTTAACCACCTACACATGCCCCAATGTCTCCTGGTACAGTACGGGCACTCTGGTCGTCCATCTTTTTGTCTAGTTGAAAAGCCTCTATCAGTATTAGTTGTAGTGAACTGCCCTTGATGTCTTCCTTTGGTGGCTTAGCTATAGACTGATTCTGCTAGGGGCACACCCTATGAGTCTCGGGTTCTCTTACTCGAAAATGAGTCTCCTCTAAAGAAACTCCTCCTTTGTGTCCTTTCTCTCTTGGCTATCTTTTGTTTCTCTACTCTGATGGCTGCTTCAACCAGCTAACAATAGCTCACCTGTTATAGAAAAGTTACCGCCACTAGATGCTCTTTGATGGGATCATTTAATCCATCCTCAAATTGTCGACATTGGAAGGCCTCTGTTAGAATTGGCACTGAAGCATACCTACTGAGTGGGCTGAACTCCTTTTCATACTCAGCCACAGATAGGTTTCTTTGTCTCAAATTTAAGAACTACTTCCATTGAGTGGCTTTATAAGCTTTTGTGACATATTTCTTCTTGAACTTTTGGGTAAAGAACTCCCAAGTCAGAGGGTTAGGCAGTTGAGGATGAAGTAGGCTTAATTTCCACCAATCATAGGTTAGCCCTTGTAAAAGGGAGTTAGCACTAGTCACCATTTCTTCTGGTGGACACCTGATCTCATTTAAAACCCTCTGTGTCTGCTCTAACCAGTATTCTGATTTATTTGATTCTTCTAGAGTCATACCTGCAAATTCTTCTACCCTATGCTTTCTCAAAGCTTCTATGGAAGCTTTAAGCACGATCATTCTATCCATCAATCTCATCATATCATGTGAAAACTTTAGAAACATCCCCCCCAGGTACGGATGGTACCAGTACTTCACCCCTTAGAAGCTCAAGAGGACCCAAAACTAATTGATCTCTCTTCCGACCAAACTATTAGCTGACTCCTCATCAGTTTCGCGAGATGTTTCCATCTCTACTATTTATAAGAAAACTAGGACATCTGCATTAGGCCAACACTGAAACCAATCCATACCGCACATTACTAGAATCTTAATAGTCAGAACCACTTAAACCAGGCTCTGATACCAAAAATTGTAATACCCCCTATATGAAACCTACAACCATCCACACATAAAGCAACCAATTTCCTGTACATACATTCACGACATGCATTTCGATTAAATGCTATACATATAAACATTACAAAACTCCCCAATGCTTAACATTATCATTTAACAGTAGTAAAACACTTTTACAATTACGTGTTAATCCAAAAGAAAACATACAACTTCCTTTAACCATTACATGTACAATCATATTTAACTAAAAACGCCTTCCAAAAGGACTTTTTCTTCTATCTATTGTCCTTGGTCTCTGTAGATGTTCCTTGTACCTCAATCCTATGACTTAGACCTATACAGATTAACACTCGTGTTAAGCTTAAAAGCTTAGTGGAAAAACACTTAGTTTGGATGATCACTTACAGCATTCATCTGCCAAGCACATATATTCATGAACAACGCACAAATATAAATAATGATGGCATACTCAATCAAATAAACAATGCAAACATGCTTTAATATTTTTTTTCATATACTATAAATTCACCTTCAAAACTCAAACATTGATATTCAACACTCAATAATACAAATTATCAGTACAAATGCAAATGTTCATTCATATACCAATTATTTATGTTGTCATATTATATTTCTTATTTATATCTCTTTACTTTACTTTATGTGTTAGGCCTACACATTTTCTGTAGGTGTGGATAACGGGTGTTGTGGATATCCAAAGATATGAAACTGTGGATACCCAAAGGTATCAAACTGTTGATACCTGAAGGTATTGAACTGTGGAAACCGGTGGTGTAAAACTGTAGCAGTTGCACTGTAACCCTATAGGCATGCCAATCAAGCACTATAACATTTCCTTTAACCATTTGCAAATTTCACAAGTCATATAGTAACAAATCCTATGATATACATTTCAAGTTATAAAATCTATATTTGTGTTCATACATGCAATTCATGGCTTACCACCATTATAAGGGTATCAAAATCACACTTGTATAATTATACTATACACATATGAGTAATATATGTTGGCCCCGGTCCCCGTACGGATGTGTCACCATTTGATATTTATTTGTAATAATAATGAGGGACACGGAAGTTGGGTGGTGGGATCATATCAAATAAAGAAATAAAGTATAATTGTATTTTCTAAATAAAATCTTAGGAAGAGTGAAAATAATTCTTAACAATTTAATAAAAATTTATCCATAGCAAAATGCACAAAGAATAATGATTTTGGGTGAAAAAGAATTAATAGAAATTGGGTTTTAAAAAAATAAAAAAATAAAAAAATAAATATTTTAATCAGGTCACGACGGTCGTGACATTGAAGAAATTTGGACCGTCACGATCGTACCGTGTTACAATGGTGACTTGGTCAGTTTTTGGGAAAGTCACGATCGTTACGGGTAACGATCGTGACTTTCCAGTAGTTAAAATATCCTTTCTTCTAAATAACATATCTCTCAATCTAGAAACCCAAAAATTACAAACTATATATCATTGGAAAGCTACGAAAGAGATCTACAACTTTCATGAAGACAATTTTGCCTAATTCTTCCTGTATCAATACAGTTTAATCATTTAAAAAAAGTTTCCATTTCAGCCAAAATGACACTTCAATTATGCATAAATTCACCCAAACACAGCTACCTTAAAATGGTCATAAATTCTACATCTGATATCCAAAAATTTCGATCTTTATAGCGATAGAAAGATAAAAGGATAATCTACAACTTTCATGTAGATTACTAAGCCCAATTCTGCCTAGATCGGTACAGTTTATCTATCAAAGTTTCAGTTCGCATTTTTACCCCATTCCTTGTTTTCACTCTTCAATTCACAAACAATTCCCACCCAAATTTCAAAGGACCCGAACCAACATAAATTTCCTTACATACCAAACTCCTTTGCTACATAATTTAACACAACCAAACCATCATAATGCCTCTCAACATTCAGCACACAACCAATCTCATAGGATAAAAATTCAACATACATATATAAGTATTAATTCACAACAACAAAGAATTACATACTTCATAATTTGTTCATAATGTCGCAACAACATCTCAGTCGCAAAATACATAAGGTATCATGGTCGCAAAATACATACTATAATGTTCATGATGACATGCTACTAAGATCATCTAAAAGTGTTTGACACTA
>JAOTAY010000006.1:4035649-4059514 GCA_025629805.1 Erythroxylum baracoense
TAAAATCAACATTGAAATAAATAATTAAATCCAATAATAATTCTATCATGACCTTATAATTCATGCTAAGGCAAAAATTCAACTTCCATGCTTATTCCATAACTATCATGCTTAATTCGACAAAATATTTCGGGGGCCAACATATATACGCAAACAAATCATTTATGTACATGTAAGTTTTCTTTAGAATGCATTATGCTCAATCTTAAATTACAATGTTCAGTCTCCCAATTCATATAGTAAGTCCTATTTCATTTATTTCTAGGTGTTTTAAAAGTTCATACACATTCATAAAGGTTCGCATAAGATGCAGTAAAAAAATAGGAAACGAAAGCAATGTCACGGACATGATAGACACTCTCTCCATTCATACCACTATTTGTTCCTTAATATGCATACAGAAAAAGTTAGAACTGGGTTTCAAGGTCTTCTAAACATTTTTTCCTCTATATCTATAGTTTCTATAGCACTAACAATCAGACCATTTGGACTTCTATAGCATGAGATATAGGCAAAATATCACAAGCTGCTCCAAAATAAGGGTAGCATTAGATAACCTTTTTTGATCTCAATTTCCATGGTCATAAAGCCAGAATTAAGTTAGATTATCTTCTAGATATTTCTATTTCTCTGTCTTAGGTTTCATATGCAACTAAAATCACATAATTTTGAGGCCTATAGGCTGATTTATGACTCAAATAATGTGATTAACTCAAACAAACCCTAGACAGAATTCCACTACATAATACTCTCTTGTCCTAATCAACTAATTATATGGAAGATAATACCAAAATAACACCATAGCAACATCCCAGCAACCATTCCACATCCAAATGAATCTTTATATATCCATTCAATCATTCACAAATAAAAAAATCAACAAAGTGATGTCCCAAACTTGAAAATTGACAAAGTAAATCTTCTATTGCCTTTCCTTCCCTTTCTCTTTGGCTTTGCTTGACTCACCAACTAGAAAGAGAAAAAATAAACCTCTCAATCCCACTTCCAACTATAATTTCATTCCTTCGTAAGCAAAGTAAGAAGAGATAAAGGTGAAGAGAAAATCCCTAACTTTTACCTTGATATCCACTTAAGATTGATTTTATTTCTTACATAAAAAATGATAGGATGAAGAAGGCGAAATGGAGAAGAGAAAATTCTAACTTAGAACCCCAAAATGTCGTGCATCTTCCCTCTCCATATCCCCATTCTAGAACTTTCAATACTCACACACATGATTAATTCCTATTGGACACATATGCCTTATTATTATTGGTTACATATGCCTTAATCCAATTAGTCCATGTTTTAACTTTAGAAAGATTTCATATTGGTCCTTCTTCTTCCTTTGCTTCCCACAATGGCCTACAATCTTATAAATTAATTTCATTCCCCTATGCCTTAATTTCTAATGTAATAAATTTCATACAATTTGGTTAATTATTCTGGGAGTTATACCCAAAACACTACAGGCTGTTCGAAAATAGGGACAACAACCATAACTCAAATTCAAGCTAAAATTCAAAAATTTTAGAGGCATAATGAAATTTCAGTTCCTTTATGAAAGTTTTAGATCTATGTCTTTATATTAATTTACAATTGGAATTATCCAATTTTGACGTCTACAGACCAAGATGTGGTCAAATTACAAAGGTATGTTCATGCCAAAATGAACAAATTACCCATTTACCCAAATCTTTTACAGTAAATACCATTATGTCTCTTACTATACTTAGATGCATTTATTTCATTATCTTCACTTCTTAATACACCCTAGACATGCTATAATATTTCCAGGGTATATGTTGAGGAGGCGTTACAATTACAATTAGAATTTGTGTCAAGGAACACAACGAAATAAAAGTGAAACCTAAAACAAAAACACTTACACTTAAAATTTTTATATTTATATTGCACCTATAAAATTTAAAATATATATCAAATATAAGTGAAATCAAAAAATAAAAAAATAAAAAATTTGAAACTTTATTTAATGGCATATCCATTCAAATCACACTGATACCAACTTTTATTTAGTACAAAATTCTCATTATTGATAGAAGGCTCATCATCATTATCATTCAAATTGATTTTATCAAATGATGTGTCAATACCTTCAGAAACTCAATCTACCAAAAATTTGATATAGTTAAGAAAAATTGAATAGGTATAAGACTACAAATTTTATTAGGAGTCTTAGTAAATAAATAAAACAAAATTATTAAGAATTAAAAGAAAATATATTTAACTTAATAATGATAATAATATACCTTTTTAAAGTTTTAAGTTGTATCAAACAAACATCAAATTGTTCAATCTTTTGTGTTTCAATCTGTTTCTTTCTTTGGAATGGGTGAATTCAAATATGCTTCAATTCCTTTCACACTTCAATTGTACTCACATATTGACTCAAAATTTTAATTGCAAAATTTTGCAAATTTGGAACTTCATTTCTAAATTGTTCATATCAAGTAACTTTAAGACAACAAAAATAACCTTACAAATAAAATAAACTGATAATTAGTTTTAAACAAGTAACAAAAGCAAAAAAATATATAATTGAATTATATTTGTCTCTTTGATGAATTGTAATAGGCAATTCAAAATCACTGCATGCATCTTTATATGCCTTCGCTTGTGAACTAAGGAGATCTTGCATCATCTCATGTGAAACAATTGTTGTGATAGTTAATAGCGTTCTCCTATTACTTTTAGTTTTTTTTATAAAACCTAGTCTAAAATAGATACTAATATTAAAAAAATGCCCTAGTAGTAAACAACAGATAGTAAAATTGTCTTTTTATCTTTTATTGATGACTGCAAGATAATGTGTATACAAAGAAGACCTATTTTCATATTGGCCTTTAATGCTTCCATTGCCCTCTCTATGACATCATAAAAATAATTCGTTATTGCCTTTTCATCACTATTAACCGTATGAAGAATTCTCACCAAACACTCATAAAATCAGATGACAAATTAATTTTGGGACCAAAATTTATGATTTTCAAGTATAATTCTGAAAACCTACATTATAGCATTAAACTTAGCATATTGAGATGCAACTCATTTATCACTTGTAAGCATTTGTCTCAGCTCCTTCTTTATTAGAACAAAACACAGAGGTGATAAGAAGTTAGTTGTATATCTTGTAATGGTAGGACAAAACAAATTCTTACCAGTAGTAAAACTCATTCTCATCAAATTCGAAACTCATGCATGATTATAGATAAATTTGGTCACTTTTCTTGCTTTTTGCATAGTTTCATCAATGATAAAAATATATATATAATTTTTTTATATTTTTCAACATTAAGTCAATGCAATATTTTAACATAAAGGAGTCCAATAAAAAGAATTATACTTACTTTGCAACCTTTTCCCAATTGCTTTATAAGCATAATTATTGTCAGTGATGAACTGTATAATATTTTCAGGTCCAAGTTTATTCATAACTTCATCAAATATCTCAAACGGAGTATCATTATTTCTTACAAAGCCAAATGCATCAGTGAACTCTAAAAACATGATCCCCTTAGCATAATAAACCAAAAAAAAATGATAATAAGCTCATGTCGTATACGTTTCTAACCATCACAAATGATTAAATACTCATATATTGTCCAAATCATTCTTTTTTTATTTAAATAACTTTTTATTGCATAAATAAAGCTGCTTAAAAGATTATCTATATAGTCATTAATGGAGAAGCATTATATCATGTATCATAAGAGACAACAACATCTACCATAAGTTGGTAATAATAAGACTAAGAACATCTACCATAAGTTGGTAATAATAAGACTAAGCAACATTAAATGATATATCTTCAACATACTACAATCTAGTCATTGTTATGTCCATATTATGAGTTGCTTCTTTAAATTGTAAGATATTATGAATTGAAAGTTTAGTTAAAGGAGTTGTTTGTGGAACAAATGTTCCTCACATTGTGCAACAACCCTATTTGTTGAGTAAGAATGTCACCTTCAACATTACAGGTATCATCCTAATAAAAAAGAACTTCCACTACCAATTTCGTACATCAGTCTTTGCCTTTTTTATTTCTTATTTTGATACTCTTTAAGCAAAATTTTCATCTGCTATTTTTTTATTTCAAGGTTCCACATTACCTCTGATCCCAGTTAAATGTTTTTTTAATACGTTGATTCCTTCACCTTTAAAATGTTTGTTGTAATACAAATAAATAGTATGATTATTTATGCTAAGAAGCAATCTATCATGATTTCAAACTAGATCATCGAATCTTCCGGAGCTTAAAGAAGCTAAGTTATCAAGAGTACTTAAAATTTCCTCTTTTTATCTTTAAAAATAAATAAAGATATATGTCAAATTTTAATTATTAACTTAATATTGAAGATAAAGTTTTTGTATATATATTTTACTAAAATTGAGGATAAATTTTAGATTTAAACATATTAAAAGTTAAATGAATATTGTAAAAGAAATTGAAAATATTATACATAAGTATATTAAAATATACAACAATTTCTATCTTAATTATATTATTCTTTTGACAATTGGCAATACACATTATAAAAATGAATTTGCTGTAAAAAATAAAAAATGTTACTTAAACATTTACAATTTCATATTATATTAAATAATGAGTTTACTCTCATAAGTCAAGACAAATCTTAGAAACTATTTTAATGTAATCATGAAAAAAAATCAAGTTACTTTAAGTTTAATCTAATTAAAAAATTAAATTTTCTAATGTTTAATATTAATTTCTACGGAATTGGTAATGAAAATAATTATTAATGTCTTATTCGAAATTATAAGGAAAACAAAAAACAGAGAAAGTTCTTTAATTTAGCGATTTGCAACGGGTGAAAAGAGTAAGCTTAACCATTCAATTTGAGTCTTCAAGTTCGATTGACCATCATCTGGAAAAGAAAAATACAAAGCAAAAAGCCTTCATCTGATAAAGAAAAACACAAAATATTAACATTCAACCCACAAGTCACAACCCAAGTTTTGTTCAAACTTCAAGCTATTCTCAAACAGAACAACCCATGATGAAGCTCAGCTGAGATTAAATATATATACATGTAGAACAACATCAACATTTGAACTTGAAGAGTGAATGACAAGTTAAGATTAAAAAGCGGCGACCTAATAGTGCGCTCGTGAGACTGAGCAAACAACAAAGGACCGACGATGCGAGCAAAGAAAGAAGCCGAAGAAGCTTGGAAGAGAGAGGACACGACGGGCACAAAAGAGAGAGAAGAAAAAGAAAAGGTATGGGAGAGGGGCTTACTGCTACGGTTAACATCTAAGGTATGATTTTTTTTTTATAATTTAGTCCCTCTAATTTTGTAAAATTATGATTCTCGACCAACACCCACCCCACCGATAAGTACCAGTCGGTACCTTGGGCCCGTACGTGATGAAAGTCTAGTACTCGACCATACCATACCGTTTTCCAACACGAAACACTCCACCGCATCGACCAGTACAGTACAGTATCCCAAACACTGCTTGCAATACCATTTAACCCAAAAGACTACAATAAAACCTCCACGCTCATTCCTACTTGTCCTTTCTTGTCTCACAGAATCAACCAAAGAGAGAACCAAGCAAGACAAAATGTATATATAAGCCAAGCTTCAGGATTTATTAGCTGAGCTACAATTTAGCTACCCAAAAATTGTTGCAGCAACTTTAAATTTGAATTGGTGATATCTAAAGGAGAAGAAAAATAAATAAATAAATAAATAAAAAGCCACAATGCATATTCAGTAAGCATTAAGAACTACCCCCTTCAGTAAGAAACATGAAGAAAACTAGTTTTGCATTCCCACTTCTTTTGGCAGTAGCAGCATCTACAGAACTTTGGTTCCCCTTCTCCCAACTTAATGCAGAGAGAAAGTGCATGCCTCCCATAAATTCTGGTCAACAACTGGTATGCTTTGCCTCCTTGGTATCACCCGGACTGTGAGCAATTAATCAGTAAAGTGGTTCGACCAAACTTGCTTTTGATAGTCTTCTGAAGAGTATATATAATCCATGAACATCTTGTAGCTGCTCAGGTTAGGTGGTGAGCCCCGTAGTTTTACATATGGGGCACCAATTCTTGAGCATCAACCATTGTTTGATGCAACCTGTGTGGAAATCATGCCCACAGTCCAGTTTCCCAATATCTTCTCCCTCATTATACTCCTCCTGCGTTCATGCAGTAGACAACTCATAAGTGATCACACAGACAGGAAAAACTGGTAATGGTAAGGAAACAAAATGATCCATCCTTACTCGACAAATGCAGCATGGCTCTGTCTCCCCTTCAGCTCCCATCTTGACAGAATGTTTCCGTTGTTTTAGGTAACTTAAGATAGTTTCTTCACTCAATCCAGTGTTAACATTGCCAATGCGCTCTTCCAGAGCCAACAGCTCCTATGGTTACAGAAATTTAGCATTACAAGTACAATCTAACGAAAGCAAATCACGCCCAGGAAATTTAGCATTATAAGTACAATCTAACGAAAGCAAATCACGCCCAAGAAATTTTGTGTGTACTATACCTCGTATGACATGTTATCAACATCAAGCCGCATATCTCTATGCCTATCATGAATATCCGCCACCCCAAAAAATACTGATTGGTCAAGAAGCATAAAATCCTGACATGAAACAAGAAAACAATTGAAAACGCTAGACTGACATAATCATAAAAAATGCCTGTGGATAAAACCAGTCATCTAGCAACTCATGCACATAACTATGCAGTATAGTCATACGAAGCAAGGAAAATATAGTAGTGAGGACAACTGTATGAAGGTGATGTACTTTCAGCACCGAACCTAAAATCAAACATATATATTAAATGATATTTCAACAGCACAACAATACTATCCAAGTTTCAGATCATTCATTCACGCATGCATGGAGAACTCCAATTATTGCCCTCCTGATTTCATATCTTCGGTATTAAGTCACCATATTGTGTGATACAGACCGTCACTATGCACTCACCTCTCCACTTGCAAACATGTGGATTCTAACAATAGGGGCATGACCCACACACATGAAAGCATTCTGACATCATGAAACCAAACACTCATGCAAAGGTGCATTGGCATTAAATTGATGTAAAAAGTGCACCTCAATTCGTAAGCTTTCTCCCCTGCGTATAACATCCAAGACATTACGAATCTGTTACAGGAAAATTAAAACCAAAGTGAGATCCAAATGAATGCTTGTTGGATACACCACATGTGGAACGGAGACAATCAAATATATCCATGCAACTCAAGAACTTAAAAGAATCAACAATAATAAACCAACTTCCAATGTAGGAACGCTTAGTGCATGTGCATACAAGTGGATAACTAAAGACAAAAACATAAATTTAAAAAATCAAAGACGAGCACAATTTATCTGAACTTCGAATTGAAGAATGGGACCAACATGCAGTTGACCACAGGAGCTACAGTCAGAGAAATGAACATTTCCAAGCAAATGTTGCTAGAATGCCACATAAATAACAAATAAGGTTAAGATGGAGAATGATTCGGAGATGGCTAACACAAAGAACCCAATAGCGGACTGAAGTTTATGTCGAGGACAACCTATAGATAAGTATTTATACTCAGGGCATGATATCCAAATTGTGGACAAATCCAATTAGAAGATACACAAGTAATGCGTGCACATTAGAAAGAGTATAACCTTGACAGCAGCCAGATCTAGCTAAAGAAATGATGATATCAAAATTTTAGTGGAAAACAGGTAACTGGACAAAGTTTTACAGATCAACCACATTAAAAGCGAGAACTGACCTCAGATACAACAAGCCTACTTCTTCCTTCTCTGGTTGTAGCCAAAGTTCGCAGTGGATAAGGAATTCCTAGTACACTGTCCCCTTGTCTCTCCAACCGTGATGCTGATCTTGCATGTGACCTATGATGTCCATGGTTATTAGATGAATGTGTCATATCCCCTGAAGAATTAAGACCCGGCTGCGTTGGGGAACGGGAGCTACTTTGTCCACCTGCTTCACCCACAGCCGAATTAGACAATGACCGACGGACATACTCAGCTAATCTCCGAGAATTTCTTGAAGGAGGATTGGGGTGAGGAATCCAGGTAGGAGCTGCCAGAGGGTGAACTCCTGTATTAGGAACTGTCCAGGATGTGGAAGAAACATTTCCAGGACCATTGACGTTTCCACCAGTTACATGAGCAGGGGCTGGAATTCTGGTTGAAGCTCTTAATTCAGTGGCAGGTACAGTTACAGAATGTTCCCAGACATTGCTCCCCAAGCTTCTTGAATTTGCTTCCTCTGCATCACATAAAATTATAGAACTTGATGAGCTACCAACTCTTGAGCTAGGGATTTCATTCCACCTAAATGATTGTGAGTTCTGCACCAAAGCTGGAACAGGTACACCAGCTTGCTGACTAACAGAACTAGCACCATCCACCGTCGGGGATGACCTCAAATTCAAAGAATGATCAACGGGAATAAGTCTTGATGAGTGGTGTGAAGATGGTATACCAGAACGCCTAGTAGCACTTCCTGTAGGAAATAGAGCAGGAGGTACAGATTCTTCATTTGTAGGATTTATTATCAGGCGGAAATTTCTGTGGGAGCTTTCTGTACGTCTTGCCATCTCCAAATCAGGATTGCCATCACAGGCTAGCCCTCTGGCTCCTATCCCAAGTCTTGCATTAAACAGCTCCGGCTGTGCACCCATACTTAAACTACTGTTCGCATCATAGCAGGCAGGGACACCAGGCCATGCATTTTGCTCTGAGGACTGAAAGAAGCTTGAACTTCCACCAATAGAGGACTGCCCAACATTTATTTCAACAGCCTTTCTTTTGCAGGGGCGGCCATCCACTGAACAACCAGGTCTATCATCTTGTTGTTCTACTGAGTATCCACCAGTTCCAGAAGCAAGTAACAAAGAATCATATCCACTGCTAGACGGAGCATGTTCATTCCCTGTCCAACTAGCCTTGTTACCAAAGGCTTCCATGAGTGGAAAATTATCAATGCCATGAGAAACAGGACCAGCATTTAAGTTGAGATTCTGTGTCATTCCATCAGAGTTGGAACTTTGCATGAATTGAGAGTCAACATGAACACTGTTGAGTGGAAGAATATTAGTTGGTCCATATCGCCTTTCTTCCAGTCTTGGGCCAGGTCCAGAATATGCACTTACAGAAGATGACCATCCACGTTCTCTTTTGTGCTCGTCATGAATTGCCTCATTCCGCAGCCCACTAGAACTCGGTTCTCCCAAGTTCCATTCACTAGGACCTTGTCGTTCTTGGTCAACAGAATTTACAAAGGCACCAGTCATGTGACTAGGTGACAGTATAAAGTCTGCCAAGCGGCTGTCTGCAGGATTTCGCAAACTATTCCAGCGAATTTGTGGATCTACAAAGGCATTACCTGATGTAGATCCATGATCAAAGTCCAATGTCTCAGGCAAGGAGCCAATCACACTCCTGTGCCCTTGCATAAGGATAACCACGACGACCCTTGTAAAATTATCTAGAATCTACAGTTCTACTGATGCTGATAAAATAATCAAATGCAGAATGTTAGTTTCGACATCCAAAAAGCTCCTAATAAAGTAAGAGAACTTGAATATAGTACTAAATACTGAGCTCAAGCAGCTCTACAAGCACAAATATCACAATGCCAAGAAACTTCAATTTGACATGTTTCACAAATAGCACATGCCAATTCTGATGGGAACCCTCAATGTGAGGGCTCCGAACCTCTTTTCCCAGGAATTCAACCTACGATAGGATGCAACCGCATCTACATAAATTTTACTTGACTTGACCCATAAGATTTGCCAAGTTTACTTTCTCTACATAGGACACAGATGGAACGTCCACAGATGTAGATGAACCTAATCCAAAAATATATGAATATGCATAATCTTGCTAATGTGCTGAAGAAAACCCAGTCAATTTATTTATTCAAGTTCAGCTTCAATCATCTGCTGGTAGGTGATTGAGTCAGGCATAACATAGGACCATATGCATGTCAGTAAGACATCAGATTGACAAATGCCGCATCGCCATAGCGAATGTATGGCTAGCAACTAGATCCAGTGAACATCAGAAACTTTGTATATACAATAAATGCATAAATCTCGAAGAATCAAAACCTAAACTCATGCGAGCATGATAGAACAAGAAAACATTTAAATGAGTTGTAACAGAATCAGACAGGCTAACAGTCAAAACTGAGGTCGAAGAAAATCTACTCATCCCACAACCCAAAACAATAAATGAAGGAAAACTAGGAAATCAAACGAGGTGAAGAAAAAAAACCAAGACAAAAAAAAAGGGCAAAGCATACGGGCTGATAGTGCAAATATCAATTACTTCACTCCTCATTAAGGAAACAATAGGAAACTCGAAAAACAATACTAAAAGTTTTAACCTTTCAAGTTGTCACCGAACATAAATGATGTAAAGATAGCAAAACCGGTGAACCACATCTTCAAAATAGGAAGGTAATATGGGATTTCCCTACCAAAAAGGGTCTCTGAAATTAAGTTACAGTCGAAATCCCAGAAAAAATATCAACAAAAGATTCAAACTTTTTTGTTGATAACAAAAATAAAAAACGAGAAAGTTGAAAGTTGAAAGTCGATAACCAAATATTAGAGAAAAGAGAAAAGCTTTAACAAATTTAAACAAAGAGAAACACCTTCATCTGAAAACGTTTGTTTTGCTTCAAAGCTTAAATCAAAATGAAAGGACAAAACGAGAAACGAATGAAGAACAGAAATGGAACAAGGTACTACCCATAAGCTATACTCATCCCATCCCTAACCGACCCTTGAATATAAGGAGCTTACCCAACAAAGAAAAACAACGAAAACCCGACCGATCTAGCAATTTTTACCAGAAATTAAAAGGGTCAGACACCAACAACCTTAAGCAGAGGAAACAAGAAGCCTCTATACGCTCTCTGATGATATTGTCTATATCTTTCTCGAGACAAGAAAGAGAGTAAGTACAGCCTCTACTGGAATAACAAAGGGTAGGAGGAGGCGGAGAGAGGAGAGGCTCAGATGAGGAGGAGGAGGCTTGAAGGAGGATATAGGGATGTGAATTGCAAATACAATGTATATAGAAGGAGAAAGAAGATTTAAGGGAACAACAACCATTAATTTACTAAATAACCCACCAAGACCAAGAGAGAGATAAAGTGAGGAAAATACAGAATTTGTGTGCCAAAGCAAGAGAGAGGTTCCAACAAAAACTAGTAAGGAATATAAATGCTGAGAAACACTCAATTGGGACCAAGAACACCAATATCAACAACTAGGCAAAAGGGGTTTCTCTCCCCTGTTTTGGCCGCTCACCAAATGGCTCCTCTTGTTACGTAGACAGCAACCTTTTTAATTGTTTTCTTTTACCCATGGAAACAAAGTAAAGTAAAACCCATAAATACAATAAAATAATGAATATTAGACCAGGACCCATCTCCCAAAACAAGCCCCGCAACCACTCTTTGATTTGTTTCCATCTTCTTCACGCCAAGCACCTTCCTTTTTACCATCATCACATGCCTGATGCACCCCACTCTATATTTACCTTTTCTTCGTGTCTATGTAAATATTGGTTGCTACTAGCTTAACTTTGCTTCGCTTAGCTTAGCTAGCTGTGTTTGAGTTGTTCTCATACATTTTGGCAAACGTGGCATAAGTACTCGGGTCCCCACCTTGACGAGATGGAAGACACATAGATTTGTTCCCAGTACCTAAAAATGGGATTGCTTTTGACCATCCATGAATGGGGTTGTTTCAATTCCATTCCAATGGAATAATATAATAAAAAACGATTTTTGTTACCTTCACTCTATAAAACCAGAGATGTGGGTAAATGAGGAAGGTGGCTGTCGGCATCTTTGTTAATCGCCATTCGTATGTTTGTTGGGAACTGGCACCGTCTTTAGGTACAGAATTAGCTATGGTTTGTTATTGCTTAGCGTTAAAGAGGTGTGAATAGACAGACAGTCCCAAAGTTCCTTGCATGTATTATCCTTCAGTGGGTTCTGCCTCAGCTTCCTGTCAAATCTCTGTTTGCTACCCTTCATTTCTTAATATTTGGTCTTTCTACTATTCCTATGCCTCTGCTCCAGTCTCTGTGACCCGTGTTATATCTTTATTTATGGGTTTATGTTCTTTCAAGTTTCAAAGGCGGTTGCTTTGCTTTTCTTTGCCTTGCCTTTTTCCACAAAATGTGCGTTTCACTATGTGTGTTTTGTTCGATGAAATGGACTCCTAGTCTGAGTGCTTAGATAAAACCATTGCGTAATGACACACCTCAAAGTTCTTTCCATGATTATTGATAAAGATAAGTTTGATTATTCTCCCACTTAAGTGAATATTAAGAAATTTCCCATTCTTTTCACAATGCATTAAAGACTTGACGACGTATAACACTATACTATGCATAATGGAAAATGCCAAAGCCTATCTTGCAAAGGGATTCAGGCACCCTTGTTCATCTCTTGTGGTCTGATTTTCATAAACCTGAAAAGTAAAAACGCCAAAACCAGCATCACAAATTTGACTTTTGAAGAAGGAATCTGCTCATGAACATGGTAGGGCAACTAGGACAATCTTGCATGCCCCAAGAGAAAAGCAAAGCCGAGAGGTTTAGTTGTTGGCAATTGTGGAATTTTTCACTCCTGCCACAATCTTTCCCTTGGTAACTTTTTTCTTTTTCCTGAAAGGTTGGTGTGTGGTTATTGAAACAATTAAATTGTAGGGAGCAAAACTGATGACATGAGAGCCCCTTGATGTGCCTGCAAGAACATAAGGACTAAGATGACCCACAGCCATCAGGCATGGGTAAGGTGGAAGTTGGATCCGTGATTATGATTATGCACATGACAACGCAAAAAAATGAACCTCTAAGCGCATGAAAGTGATATATAATTTTCCTATATAGTGGAGGGAAAGATGGTCTTAGTAAATGTTAACATCTGATTTAAGTAGCATAAGAGTCAATAAGAACTAATTGCAAGGAAGCAAGATTGCCTCGTAGCTACCACCAACACCCCAAGATTACTCCATATCTGTCTTGACCTGCAATCGTAAAAGGACAATGACCGAGAACATCAACCCTATCACCAAGTCCATGCCCAAAGATGACACGTGTTTCCTCTGTATGGTTCCTTCCTTGGATGTGTACTCACACAAAAGCTAGCTCATCCAAAAACACGGTTTACATGTCAAACTGGGGTACAGGTGTTTTGGGAAGGTCTCAAAACAAGATAAGAAATTGGAAATTCAATTCGATACAACCAATTTTGTGACTTTAGGAGGTTCTTCTGATTTTTTCAACGATTAGAAATTGCTAATTGCCAAACAAAAAGCAGTCAACATTTTAATTTCGTGAGATTCCTTTAGCAAAATGCACGTTGTGTCATTGTAACTGAATTCCATATTCAAATGACAGACAATGACGATGATATAACTTAAAGAGATAGCAATTTCACAACTCTTGAAAATTATGTTCAGATTGTTCAAGACAAAGCTCCTTTATTTACCTATATATTTTTAGCAATGTTGTAAAACAGATTGAAAATTAAATTGGTAAGATAAAATATTTAATGTTTAAAAAGTTTAATTGATATTGAATTATTATAACCGAGTACAGTTTAAATAAAATAAAATGAAAAAATTAAAAATAAATTATTAAATAAAAACTAATTAATTTATTTTAGTACATGAAAATTTATTAATTTACTAAAAAATAAACGAGGCATTAAGAATTGGTATATTTTATGATTCATAAAAATCGAATCCCTTGTTTTTTCTAAGAAGATTCTATCCAAAGTTAAACTTTGAACTATTATGGAGGCTTAGTGGTATGCCATTCTTAATTGCAACCACTAAGTCAATGTTAAAAAGAAAATACTACGGACACCGTAATGCTCTTCGAAGCCCCGTTGTTGGCCCGCTAATTTGTTTGGGTGTGATCGATTCACCTGGCTGGATCAGGACAGGACACAGGTGTCCAACTTAGGAAATAGCTTTGTCAAATTTTATAAACCACCTTAGACAAAAGAAAGTATATACGAAGTTCCTTACTTTTGATCCATAAAACCATACATATCTTTTAACTGTTACTGGATTCCTGGCTCCACCCTTGTGACATGTTCTTTCCAATTTTTTTGCATAAATTTCGTCCACAAGACAGTCCAAATCCACCAAACTAAAGTTTGTATGTAATAAGAACTGAACTGATCAACCATGTCCATGAATTACAGTGTACAGCTTCACTGTTCCTATTACCAGAAAAATAGAATGCATCCCTTTATATTTCTCTAGACAGGTAGGAGAAGAGCAGATTGTCAGGATGATTCGCACAGCATCCTAAGAAGAAAAGCAAAATGAGGCTGAAATCAGACGTACAGAGTACAGACTGTAAACTGCAACGTGTAATGGACGCGAGAAAATTGCCTGCAGGTGCAGTTTCGGACGGTTAGCATTTCTCGAAACACAAGCAAATAACAAGGCCAGATTTGGAACTACTTGACCGGCACCAGCTACCTAATTTATGATCTTCACTATAATTTCAATGCAGTTTGTGACATATCCTTGTCCTTGGGCAGTCATCAATTAATCCCATGTCAGGCATGTAACATAATTTATCACTATAAACGAATGAAAAGCTTAAAGCTGAGTGCTTTTAGTATCAACGAAGCAATTCGGCACAGCATCATCTCATAAGGTTAAAAGGAGCAATTCTTGAAGTCTGCCTGCAACAAGAAAGCTCTGAGAAAAAAGGAATGAGCAGGTCTTGCCAATGTAATAAGAATAGTTTACATAAGAAAAAGAAGAAAAGAGGAATTGGAAACATCAAGTTTATCTTATCTGTAACATGTGTGCTTTCCCTGCAAGTAGAGGAATTCTTGGAATGGTGGAACAATAGTCTAGGTTCTTAAAAGAGGCAAACGGAACAAAGCATGAAGCCACCATCTTCTTCATAACATCAATGAATACCAAGAAACAGATATTTAATCCAAATTTGAAGGTGTTAGCTGATAGGATGATAACCATCTTCCAGTCAAAGATCAAATTTGATCATTCCGTTAATTACTGTGATAGAGTGAGAGAGGGATAGAAGCAACAGCCAGTGTAAATTCATGGGAAAGTAAATGGAACAGCAAGCATTAATTTGAAATATTGTGAAATGCAACTTTTAAGAATGATTTCAGTTTAGAGCAGCCATGAGTTCACACAAAACATATCCATAGTAATGCATCCAACAGGTAATGTATTTGCATAAGTAGAACTTTTCCATCTTCCTCTAATATATTTCCATGCCTTCACGATATGAAAGTTCAAAGCTTTGAACCTTAATCACCCCTTCAAAGCCTCTAAACATGGGTCTCTGGAGTCTAAAAGTTCACTACTCCTAGGGGAGTCGCAACTTTCCTACAGTCCCACTCCTACCATAGAATGACAACCTTCACTAATACTTCTCATGCTTAACATTACAAAAATAAAAAAGCAAGTCTTTAGCTACCTAAAATAGATAAATTTGTGGTGGTGTTTGACTTTGCACAATAGCAAAAAGTAGAGATAAAGATGATTGCGGCTGCATAATGAGGAGTAGAGAAGACATGATGAGCCATGAACAGCAATTTAACCTGCAAGTTTGTGAAGTTCTTAATATAAAGAAACAACGGAAAATTGCATTTGAACGTGAGATGGTCCAAAACTTTTCCTATATAGCCATGTCTGAAAATATTAGAGAAAAAGTGTCAGAACAAATGAGTTTCCCAACCATATTGGTACAGGTTTTTGAGCTTCAAAAATTTTATTATGTTCACATGTTGCACTTCAACCTGCTATCAAAATCGATGCCCAGATATAGTACCATGCAGAAACAAAGATTCTGCAACCTAAACCAAGATAAGTAAAACTGACAAATGTTTTCCGAAGTACAAAAAAGGAAACAGAATATTCCCCAACAAATCTTATCATGCAAAAGATTAAGAAAAGAGA
This sequence comes from Erythroxylum baracoense, assembly GCA_025629805.1. NCBI lineage: Eukaryota > Viridiplantae > Streptophyta > Magnoliopsida > Malpighiales > Erythroxylaceae > Erythroxylum > Erythroxylum baracoense. The sequence continues at coordinate 4,051,675 of JAOTAY010000006.1, forward strand.
ATATTGAAATAATATCCCCGAAAGGCAATGAAACATGATTTACTAACAAAAAGGAAGGGTACTTAGTAAATCATTTTGATGGCAACACGTTGACAAAAAAGTTATGAAGAAGAACTGACGTGATATGTTGCACACAATTGAAGATTTTAAAATGCATCTTCAAAATATAAAGATTTGAAGATGTTCCATAATCTCATTCGGCAACATAGTTAACTTTACAAAGCTTTGAAGCAGTGAAGAGAGTAAGCACTACCTATCAGGCAATTCAGAATACGCATTATTTATAGTCAGAAGGTCAAGTTTGTAGTCGAGAAGTCCAAAGTAGCTATTCATGGTTTGCAAGTTCACCATGCTTACTCTCTGCTTTAGAAAGTACATTTTACCCTAGATATAAGGATATGGAAACAGTGGAACAACATCAGGAAGTTGTTGAAGCCAGGACATGATGAGCTAGTTTTGATATTCTTTTTCTTATTTGAATCTACCATCACCAAAGATACCAAACTTGTTCTTAATCCACCAGATGAAAGTAACTAATCTCTGACATTCAAGAAATCTGCAAACCAAAATTACAAGAGATTGACAATTGTTTCTAGACAAAGTTAAGACAGTGAATCAAAAATTATATTACATACCTCCATAGGTGAAGCAATTTGTTAGCATCACAACAAGGAGTCTAATCTACTTATCAATATGGTGAAGATTCCACAAAGATTAAGATTTTCTTTCTCTATTCTTCTTCAGGCTATTCAAATTCATTCTGTAGCTTTTAAGACACTTCTTGAACAAACGTTTGAGGCAATAGTTTAATCCTGTGCCGTGGAACAAACATACATCTTTCAGACTCAAATCTTCCAGATTCATGCTGGAATCAATCTATAAGATCATCCAACTCTATGAAATCTTCTTCCATAATGGATAACAACAGCTGGTCCCGTCCAGCATTTAACATGCTCCTATCAATAAGGCTGAACTCGCTATCCTGCATAACAAAATTTAGTAGTAGGAATATCAGCAGTTTGTATGACAGAACATGAGAACATGCATGAATGAAAAACTGCTCGGATACATAATAAAAAGCTCAGCCACCATGATATTCTAACCACGCTTTAGACACAATCCACTTATCGGTTATCCACATATGTGGAAGGTGCAGAATAATAGGGCAATTAAGATCAACAGTTGCTGTATTGCATAATATGAAAAAGAACAAAAAGGGAAAAAAGAAAAGACCTAGCAAGTTAAAAACTTTAATGAGAGGTCATAATAGAAACGGAGGAACAAATGGAAGTATCACCTATTGATTGACACATGTAGCTCTTGCATTGACAGCAAATATCAGTTCCACTTTCCTTTGAGCATACACATTAGTAACGTATAAAACACATTATCAAATTCATAATCTATACAAAAATTTATGAATGCAACGAGACAATTTAAAGAACTCGAATAAAATGTATCCACTCTGTGAAATTAACTTGCTGAACCACAGTATAATGCTAGTCTATGGATTATGCTGAAACTTCGAATATATGTCTGTACATTTGCCTCTGCTTGTTAAATTAGTGACTCTGCACAAGAATCCAACTAAATAGCAAAGTCACATTCCCATGTGGTACAGTGTTTGGTGCCACCAAAATGATTATCAAAACAAAAACTAAATGTTAAATGGGAACTAAAGACATAACAGATAAAGAGAAAGAATAAGAAACTAAAGAAATCTTACTAGTTCAACAGATTGGCATCCTGAAGGATGCTGAACATCGCCAACAGGAATAGAATTGGTTCTGATTTGGTCATTCAGATCAGCAGTTAAACTCGGTGGGTCTTCTGATATATCAACAGAACAGTCAGGGATCATTATAGCTTCAACACTATCAGGTGAAAGAAACCCATCATGCTGAACACCGATATGACGGGGGGTGTCCAAAGAACTTTCATTATTGCCACGATGAGACTTGTCGAATACTCGGCAAACAACAAAACAAGCCTGCAAAAGGGATCAATTGTGAGGCCTCAACAGAAAGCAAGCGAGTAATATGAAGAAGAGAGATAGAGAGAGTAGCTTAATAACCTGACCAACAAGCGCATACTCAAAAAGGACCCAATTGGTTCTGATCGCACTCTTACCGGGATTCCCCAAATAGAAAACAAACTCACTCCTATTCCCAATCACTCTGTTCACAGCAGAACCCACCACTTGAACAACCTTATCTCGCATCTTCCAGAATCCCCCTTTGACACTTCTCCCACTCGCCTCCGCAGCACTAACCTTGGTGTAGCAATACCAGTGCTTCTTCATCCCGCCGCAACTGTACCCAAAACACGCATTCTCCGGTAGCTCAGAGGGTTGATAGCTGTACAAGTCCACCTCCTTGATGAAATCACAGGCGTTAAAGTCATCAGAACCACCGGCGGCGTCAACCACCGCTCTACCGTTCTTAAGAGGGAGGTAGTAGCAGAGCAGCTGCTCCTCGGAAGGGTAGAACCCACAACCCGGCGGCAGAGACAAGGACATCCTGCTTGTTCGTTGGGTTTAAGGAGGGGTTTTGTTATGTACATATTACATATTAGATACCATACTACATTACATAGGGAAGACAAAGGCCAAAGAAGTGTCGTGCCCCTTAAGCTTCCTCATCATTCAAGTCAACGGTACACTGACTTCTCACTCTCCCTCTACCACATCAGCCACGTATCATTGGACAAATAGTAACCGTTAGATTGAAATTGTCCGATTGTAACCGTTGGATTGGAAACGCGTTTGGATTTACGGTTGTGATTGGGACTGGGCCGTGCGCCTCACTCGGAGTTAGACCACCATGCGTGTAGTAAACGTGGCACCCTGTATGAGCGAGCGCTACAATGGAAAGCGAGCAAGGAGTAGGTACCGGAATAAAAGTAGCAAAACCGATGTTTCGTTGTCGGGAGACAGAGTGTCAAAAATATAAACAAGTTTTATTTAAGTATATTTTTAGTTTTTATTATTATGTTTAGTTTCTTTTAATTTTCAGGAAATCTTGATTTTTATATTTATATTTTTATTTTTATTTTTGTCATAATCTAAATTTAATGTCAATTAAATATATATTATTTAAAAAATATAATAAAAATTAAATTTGTAAGAATTTATTTTGAAATTTTTTAAAATTAAAATAAAAGATAGTTTATAAATAAATTTTTATTTATTTATTTTTATTTTAATAAAAATATAATAAATTTTATTAATATCCATTAATAAATATTGTATTATAGATAAAACTATTTATTTAATCTATTTATTTATGTGTTTTATCTAAATTTTAATTATTATCAGTAATAAAATTATAATTATATTGGTATTAACAACTAAACATAATTTTGTTTTTATTTTGAAAATAAAAAATAAAAAATAACAATAACAATATAAGTAATATCAAAAAGTCTTTAAACATTATTTTAAAAATAAAAAGAATATATCAAAGAATATATTTTTAGTATTTTCAATTAAAAGAAATTCTAATTACAATAATAACACCCAGTATAAATCCTGCTGATACGTAGAGCTTGGAGAGGTTCAGTAGTAAGCAATTTTACCCCTAACTAGAGATTGTTTCCAAAAATTCTAATTAGGACCTATAAATTATAAAAAGAGAAAATTTTATTTTAATCAAAGTGAAAATTTTAAATAAAAACTTATCAATTTGTGCCCGCAGAAAGAAAAGGCTTGTGTATCTTGACCAACATACCTGAAACTTACACGCCAATCTAGCTTTGTTTTCTCTTATCTCTGATGGACGATCTATTCCTAAGCACATGATCTGGTATTCCCTGAGCCCTCTGACCAGGAGTTGCCTCATTGGTATCAGAGTCATAAGTGTTAGTGACCGTGACTACAATATTTTTTATGAGAGTGAGTAGGGAGTTATTATAAGATATGAATTCATTATCGAGTGACCCTATTCATCTTTCCTCTACCTTATCTGTAGCTAATCTTCCTTCTAGTGTAAAGTTTACCTTATCTAATCGTATATAACACCTTGTAGAAGTAACCTATCTTCTTGAACAAAATCATATTTTTACTGCATCTTTACCTTTGCTTAGTTCTTACAGTATATATTCTCGTGATCGTTCTTGGACAAAAAAGATGAGTATTATCCTCTTCACATATCGTTTTAAAGTAAAAGAAATCATCCAAAATTCTCGTTTAGAACAGTGTGGTTTGCAAGCAACCTCAACAGAACAATATGTGAAACTCGAGATCCCTAAGGAGCTCATCTCTCTCTAGAGAAAGCAAAAACATAAACACCTACACATTAGAGCTATAGGTCTTGTTCTCACCCTCCATGGAAGAAAGGGAATACTTGCTACAACCAGGATATCTCTTCTGGACACTGTCTACATGATGTACCAAAATGTACTAATTAGTACCCTATTGACAACTCTCAATAATGGAAGTGTCATCCTAACCATCGCCCTTGATTGTAACATCAAGTTAGATGATCTTTCTTTGTCTGAATGACTTCAAGTTCAGATCCAGATCACTGGAGTAGAGCAAGATCGTACAGCCATTATGGCTACTCTTCACCACCAGATGATCTATCGTTTACAGAATCATGCCATAGATCTCAACTTCCCAAACTCCACTTCTAATGCCTTGTACATGTCAAAGACAGAGCTCAAAATCTGACAACTATCATCCAGATCCCGAAACAGTTACCACCAACGGAGCTTGAAAAGTTGATGCCTACTGAGTAGATCACTAATTACGAAAAATGTTCCATACCCCTCACGGGCATTCTTTCCACACCAGTACTCTACCTATTCTGAAGACCTTACGAGATGAAACTATGAAATGCATCTACACCAGGCCCAATGAAGATCAATCTAGACCCTCTTATACATCAGGCCATGTTCTGATGATTCAACTAGTGTTCTCTCACAGAGAAATCAAATATGGACCTTCAATCCATTATTTTAAACATGATGGAGAACCTGTTTGTGTTAGTAATTATCGTGGACATTTTGTTTGGGATGTAGATCCCTCTATATGCAAACTAGACTGTGAAGTATATATGAACCCTGAATCAGACAGTGATGATGATGATGATGATGAGCTGTATAATCGACGACGAAGGGAAAAGAAGAACAAGAAAAAGGAGATCTTTACTTATCGACCTACATGACAAGATCACTATCACCATGACGGTTGTGATGATTCTGAACCTTAGATTGAGAATCCAAGCCTAAGACTGAGGAGTATTCGTGAAATGCTCAAAGTTGTTAACAAGAAACCTTTGTCATATCTAGAGTCAATCTCCAAACATCCTCATCCAGTTATTTCTTCTATTTCAGTTGTTCCTACTCCAACCATTCCGTGCATGATGGATAATCCATATGAGGAAGACTTCGCTCCATTGGAGAGACGCAGTAATGATCTACAAAGGGTTATCTTTAACCTTACATTTATTCCTCTAGCATGAGTTCTCATGGAACTATGCTTTCCAATCCTATTGATTAAACTATCAACTGGCAGACTGATAATGCTTTAACTCAGAACAAAGTCCTTCGACAGATTGATTTTAGACTTAATGGTTTGACTCACTAAACGCAGGCTACACATCAACAAGTTGATACAGTCTCTACAGAGATCCAAAAACTATACAAAGCTGACAAAGCTTAAATGGTCCAACTTGATGCGACTCTTCAACACTATATTGATACTTAATATTTTGGCCCTGATTTCACCACTAAGGAGCAAGGACTCAAAAAGGTGAACAAGATCCTTCAACGAATGGAAGCTAACATATGGAAAGAACAGTCTAGGACTATTTATGGAGCTTATCCTACAACCATTATTGTTACCCAACCTACCTACCCTTCTCTAAGCTATCTTATCCTACCAATTTATTCTCTACCTTCATACCCTAAAGAAGTTGACTATGAAAAGGTATTCAAGTTAAACTATCCTTTGATTAGATAGTATATCCATCTTACCACCATTAAGCCTAAATCAAGCAAACCAAAGCCTAAACCTGAAAAGCCTCCTGAGCCATCACCCTCATACACTAAACCTGTTGATCCATACACTAAATCAGCTGATCCATGGAATAAACAATTACAGATCCACACTCCACTTTCTTCTCCACCAAAACCACAACCTTTCCAATCTACCGGGAAAGATAAGGCACCTAAGATAGATTTTATAGCAACTCTTGCATCAGCATTTGTTCCTATTATCTCTGACCATAAATGCCTATATGAGCATTTTAATTTAACAACTCTTGCACCAATAACTATTCCTGAGATATCTGATGAAGAATGCCCCTCTGAGCATTCTAGCATCTTTGAACAATCATCTACAGTAGCTGAACTATCTGAAGTTTCTGAACCATCTTTAAATAAAATTTCACAGTTTGTTGACTTGACAGATCTAGCTCAAGTCATGATGACCATGCCTCAACCCACAAAAGTTGAGCCAGAAATTAGTGAAGCTGAGTCCACAGGAACATACCTCTTCAGACCTACACCACCACTAACACCAGCTCAACCAACCAAAGCTACTTTAGGTCCCTAGTTTACATTTAATGATCTTCTACCTAGAAAATGGAGAGAGCGTCTCCATGAATTCGGCACTGGGATTGATTTGCAAATGACTCGACCAAATCATCCTTTACGGGAGATTTTGTCTGAGTTTACTTCTCATTTTACTAGTACATTAAGAGAATGATGGCAAAGTCTTGATGAACATCGCAGACTTCAGTTCGTACAAGTTACATATGTTGAATTACTTCTTGGAGTAATTCATAAAGAGTTCGTTGGTGACTTTCAGCTTATCGATAAACAAATCAGACAAGAATACTTTGAGATGAAGTGTTGTTTTCTAGATAGAAGAGATTTGCAAAAACATTTTCAGCATATGAAGGAACGTTATTATTTACTCAATGGTTTTAACAATGTTACTTTCTGATAGACATTCATTTCCTCTCATCTAGAAGAATTACAACTTGAGTTATGAAGGACAATAGCTGCACTTCGATGATATATGAAAGATATATCTCTTGGTGAAATCTACCAGCTTGTCTTAGCTTCTCTTGATAAGCTATATGACCAATAGATATTCTTCAAGAACGTGATTAAAAGCGGTCCTTTGTTAAAGAAAGCATGCAAAAAGCCATATCTGACATCAAATGCAAGGAGAAAAAAGATTGTATATGTCACACAAAGAAGAAACATCATCACAAGAAGTTTTCCTATAAGAAGTTCCACAAATCGCACATGTCTCCTAAAGAAGGCTACAAACCCTTCCGAAGAAAGGAACACCAACGTTTGTCCACTTTTTCAAAAGGAGAAATCCTCAAGGAAAACTATTAGATCATTGCTTTCTTTGTGGCAAATCAGGACATTTTGCTCGTCAATGTCCTTACAAGCCAAAAAGGGATACTATACTCCTGGATTCTATTGAAGCTATTATGCCAATCAATGATGATCATGGAAACATTGAAAATTTCATAGAAGAACTATCCAGTGAGGATAAAGACACCAAGTTTGTTGTTCTCATTGATTCCTTTGACGAGGATAATGATTCCTCTATTATCTCCATTTCTAAAGATAATATCTCCAGTTTTGAAGATGACATGCTTTACATGTTACAGCAACAAAAACCATGTCTCAAGCTTATCCCCACGCCTATTCCTCGCCCCTATGTGCAAATCCAGTTACTGTTCCAAGATAAGTATGATCAACCCATTAAAGTTATTAGATGTTGGATCCCGCTTTTAGGATTTTTATCTTTTTATTTTATTTTAATTATTTTATTAAATTATCTAGCATGAAAATAGATTAGAATTTATGAATTAGG
>JAOTAY010000006.1:4059614-4078827 GCA_025629805.1 Erythroxylum baracoense
TTTGTTTAGTTAATATAATTACTATAAATTGTGTACTAGTCATTAAATTATTTGTTTTTTTGAATAATTTAATTTTACGCCTATAATTATTCTACGATCCCACCACGTATTTTTATAAATTATTTTATTTTATTGCAATGCTTCCACAATATATATTATTAATAAATTCAAATAAATTTCCAATGGTCACACGTAGTTGCCATAAATTCCGTGCGGGGATCGGGGCCAACATTAGGTACATGGATACTAGATCTATCAAAACCATTATGAAGCCTAACATTTTATCTCCTGAAGCATGGAGTTCCCGTAATGAATATTTCACTGCTACTGACAGTAATACCTTCAAGATCGGGCTTATTACAAAAAGGAAAATAAGGATTCGTTTTTTCCCTGACTGTATGGTATAGACAAGGGTTCTTGGAAGTAATCTACCTGGTCCATATATTCTTATTGGAATGGATGTCTATTTTTAGGCATCTCCAGTATAGATTTACCCACAGGAATTAGATGTCGTGCCAACTTCAGTTCTTACATTGACATCAGGAATTTATTTGAGCTTACTCAAGTACCACCAATATATGAAGCCTTGAGAGACCAATTTTTAGACTACTGTCTTGAGTCTCATGCATAGTTTTCTCATTAAAATCTTGTATGGAAAAATGTTGATTTCTTCATTCGTCTTCCTTTCAAGAAGAACGAAGATATCAGGCTTTACTCAAAAACCCATAAAGAGCATCAGGCTTTACTTCAAATCTTCTTGGATCTTACGAAGTAACATGGGATTATGCTCTCAGTAAAAAAGAGCCATATCAAATCAGCCCAAATAGAATTTTTAGGTATGCATTTTTACAATGGATTTTATCAAACTGGTCCACATATTGATAGTGAACTACTTCATTTTCCTAATGAAAATCTCACAATCAAATAGATACAGCAATTCCTTGGAATTGTTAATTATAGATGAGATTTTATTCCTCACGTGGCTGATTATACATCGTCCCTGTCAAAATTGGTATAGAAGAATCCATTATCATGGGGAAAGGAGCAAGCTAGAGCCATACAACATCTAAAGCAAGCCCGTCAACATCCACTAGTCTTGAAGATTCCTGACAAAGGTTAGAGCATTCTCCAACATTAGAATGATACTCTCACCAAAAGGATTTCATGCTATAAATTCACCATTCACCTTACCAAAGGTAACATCCTAGCTATTTCCTATCCTTTCCTGCCAATATAATCACTACCTTGAACCACATCCCTATCCTCTTTTACATAGCTGGCTTACCTACTACTGTAAGAACAAAGAAGTTCTTTCCTCCGATTGCTAGTGCACCCACTACTGTGGTAGAAGTTACAGCTCTTGCCTGATTGAGTATGTTCTATTATCTACACCTCTTCTACAATGAGACCAACTCTCCTTGCAGTCCCTATTTGTTCAACCTCAAAGCCCCATACCTCAATGTGTTCTTCCTTAATGGTCCACTTTTCAAGAACGCATTACGATATCTCTGGGCACTCTTTGCCCTTTATGCATGTGCTGTCACTTTACCTCCTCTATAAGTCTGCCAATAAATCCGTGACCGAGACAATGAAAGCTCCCTGTTATGGACTTTCCTTGATTGGTATCAACCACTAGAACAACGGAGAAAGCAACTTTCTATAGTCATTGAACAACATTGATTATAGGAAGCGCCTTTAAAGAAACAATCTGCACAATGTTTCTTTATTCTCCATTGTCCATATTTCAAAGCACGTGCTGGTGTAATCTATTCAGACAACAGAGTATTTTTCCATCACGTGTCACTCTACTAGCCAAGGTATAAGGAAATTTTCCTTAAATCTCTTAGGAGTTTTCTTAAGGAGATCAACCATTTTCCTCAGAATACACCTGTCATCTACACTTCTCTTAGACCTTACCCAGGAGAATTTATTCCTGGTAAACCTGAAACACCAGAAGTAGATATACCAGATCCAAACAACCCAATTTATTCTGAATCAGATAATGTGATTCCAGTCTAAGATTCCTCTAACACTACATGACGTTCATAACCTCCAGCTTCCTTTTTCCAGGATGCCCAAGACCCCAACGATGACATTTTCATCCCTAATGAAGAGCGCTTAATTAATTCTTGTAAAGACTCTGCACAGACGATGCTAGCCCCAGTAAAAGACAAAGGACCTACATAATCCATTATGACACTGACAACTCAAGTGATGAAGCCTCTCCGTCCAATCTTCAGTCATGACAACTCAAGTGATGAGGCCTCTCCGTCCAATCTTCAGTCATGGCAAGAATCAATTCGATGTAAGTAATGACTAGGATTCCACTCCTCCTAGAATCGATTCAATATAAGTAATGACTAGGATTCCACTCCTCCCTCTGGGCCCTTATATTAGTTGTCTTCATAATTATGTGTCTTTTCTAAGTCATTATGTTTATAAAAGAATCTTTGGGGACCACATCCTCTTTAAAGATTTTTTCTTATCCTTTAGGAATATTTGGGACCCATGTGTTTCCCAATTATTCTCCTTTTTACTATTTGCTTTCTTAAAGTTGTCATGATTGTACCTAGGGAATATATTCCCTATCTTAAGTTGTTTGTTTTACTACCTTGCTTAATTTACAAAAGCAAGGCTTCACTATCGTTGTATTTAGACTTTGGTTACACTTGTAATTAGACTTTGGTAGACTTTGGTTACAGTTGCAATTAGACTTTGGTTACGATCGCAATCAATGAAAAACATTGTGTTATCATCATATGACTTCTCTCTAAGTTCTTCCTCTTTTGAAAGCTTGGTTCTTAAATAATATGGTCTTGGTCATACACAAAGACAAGTATGCTTTACACTTGCCTCTTCATAAGGATCTTGTGTATCATAAAGTCTTAGATTGTAGATCCTATTTTAGGTCGTTAAAATGGAGAGAGATTGGAGGTGTAAGGTTCCTAAGAGGCAAGCCTTGAGATTTGTGCCCGCAGAGAGAAAGGACTTGTATATCTCATCCATCAATCATGGAACTTACACGCCGATCTTGCTTTGTTTTCCTTGATCTCCGATGGACAATCTATTCCTAGGAACTGAATCTAGTATTCCCCAAGCCCTCTGACTAGGGATTGCCTTGTTGAACCAGAGTCCAATTGCAAGTGTAACCAAAGTCTGAATACAATGATAGAGAAGCCTTGGTTTTATAAACTAAGCAAAGGAATAAAACAAACAAATTTAGATAGGGAATATATTCCTTAGGTACAATCATGACAACTTGAAGAAAGCAAATAGTGTAAAGGAGAATAATTAGGAAACATATGAGTCCTAAATATTCCTAAAGGATAAGAAAGAATCCTTAAAGAGGATATGAAAGATAAGGTGGTCCCCAAAGATAAGGTATTGTATCATCGGATTCAGAGGCCTAGTATGTCTACTTCTAGCGCTTCAAGTTCTCCAGTAATAAATTCTCCTTGATAGGGTCCAAGAGAAGTAGAGATGACAGGTGTATGCTGAGAAAAATGGTTGATATCCTTAAGAAAAATCCTAAGAGATTTAAGGACATTTTCCTTGTACCTTGGCCAGTAGAGAGACATATGATGAAAAAAAGACTCTATTGTAGAAATAAATTACTCTAATACGTGCTGTGAGATATAAACGATGGAGAATAAAGAAACAATGTGTAGATTGTTTCTTTAAAGGTGCTTCCTGTAATTGATGTTGTACAATGACTATAAAAAGTTGTTTTCTCCATTATTCCAGTAGTTGATACCACTCAAGGAAAGTCCATATCAGAAAACTTTCATTATCTCGATCACATATATATTGATAGACCTGTAAAGGAAGTAAGGTGAAAACATATGCATAAAGGGCAGAGAATGCCTAGAGATATCATAATGCATTCTCAAAAAGTGAACCATTAAGAAAGAACAAATTGAGGTATAGGGCTTTGAGGTTGAACAAAGAGGTGCTACAAGGTGAGTTGGCCTGGCTGAGGAAGAGGTGTAGGTAATAGAACAAGCTCATTTGGGAAGAGATTCAACTTCTGCCACAGTAGTAGGTGCATTATCAATTGGTGGAAAGAATTTCTTTGTTCTTACAGTAGTAGGTAGGTCAGCGATGGAAAGGAGGAGAGGGATATGGTTCAAGGTAGTGATCGAATTGATATGATAGAGCTAGGAAATCAACTAGGATGTTACCTTTGGTAAGGTGAATGGTAAATTTATAGCGTGAAATCCTTTTGGTAAGAGTAACATTCCAATGTTGTAGAATATGTTGTCCTTTTTTAGGAATCTTCAAGACTGTTGGATGTTGACATGCTTGCTTTAGATGTTGTGTGGCTCTAGTTTGCTCCTTTCCATATGATGGTGGATTCTTTTGTAGCAATTTTGACAGGGACAATGTATAATTAGCCATGTGAGGAATGAAATCTTGGATATAATTAACAATTCCAAAGAATTGTTTTAGCTGTTTGATTGTGAGATTTTCATCAGGAAAATGTAGTTCATTGGTAATAAGTGGACCAAGCTGATAGAATCCATTATGAAAATGTACACCCAAAAATTCTATATGAGCTATCCTGATATGGCTCTTTTTTGTTGAGAGCATAATCCTATATTGCTTCATAAGATCTAAGAAGGTTTGAAGTAAAGTTTGATACTCTTCATAGGTTTTTGAGTAAAGCAAGATGTCATCAATGTAGATCAATGCACTATAGAGAATGAGCTCAAATATCTTAGTCATAGTCCTTTGAAACAGTGATGGAGCAACCTTAAATCCAAACACTATAACAATCCATTGGTATTGGGCGTTCAGAATACAAAAGGTTGTCTTGTACCTGTCTTGAGATTCAATTCCAAGTTGCCAAAATCTTGCTTTAAGATCAAACTTGGAGAAGACGGTAGCTTCCTTTAGAAATAGTACCTGCGTTATAATCTTCGACAGTGGAATTTATCATCTTGTAGGAAAGAATTTAAAGGTTTATAGTTAATGACTAATCTCTTTTTCCCTCTTTTCCGTTCAGACCTTTTTTTGACATAAAAAGTCTAACAAGCCTAATCTGATTTAATGGGCTCCATGAGTCCTTGTTGAAGAAGGATAACACATCTTCTTGTGCCAAACTCAGATTATTAGGGTTCATTCCCGAATGAATAGCCTTAGTAGGATTGATATCTTTGTTCTTCTTAAAAGGAAGATGAATGAAAAAATCATCAAATTTCCATTGAGGATTTCAATGAGAGAACTATGCATGAGACTCAAGACAATAGTCCCAAAATTGGTCTCTCAAGGCTTCATACGGTGGTGTTACTTAAGTAAGCTCAAATACATTCCTAATGTTAGTGTAAGAACTGAAGTTGGCACGACATCTGATTCCTATGAGTATAATCTATAATGGAGATGCCTGACAATAGACATCCATTCCAATAAGAATATCTGAGCTAGGTAGATTACTTTCAAGAACATTGGACTATACCACACATTCAATGAAGAAACGAATCCTTATTTTCCTTTTTGTAATAAGCCCGATCTTGAAGGTACCATCAGTAGTAAAATGTTAGGCTTCATAATGGTTTTGCTAGATCCAGTATCCATATACCCAATAGCTTTAATGGGCCGATCATACTTATCTTGGAACAATAACTAGATTTGCACATAAGGACGAAGAATAGGCTTAGGGACAAGCTTGAGACATGGTTGTTGTTGGTGTAAAATGTAAAGCATGTCATCTTCAAAACTAGATATATTATCTTTTAAAATGGAGATATCAAAGGAATCATTATCCTCATCAGAGGAATCAATGGGAACAATAAACTTGGTGTCTTTATCCTCACTGGATTGTTCTTCTATGAAATCTTCAATGTTTCCACGATCATCATGGATTGGCATAATAACTGCAATAGAATTCAAGAGTTTAATATCCCTTTTTGTCTTATGAGGACATTGACGAGCAAAATGTCCAGATTTGCCATAAGGAAAACAACGATTTGGTGGCTTTCCTTGAGGATTTCTCCTTTTGAAGAAGCGGACAAAACATTGACATTTCTTTCTTTTGAAGTGCTTGTAGCCTTCTTTAAGAGACATGTGAGATTTGTGGAGATTCTTATAGTAGAACTTCTTATGATGATGTTTCTTCTTTGTGTGACACAATCTTTTTTCTCCTTGCATTTGATAGTCAGATGTGACTTTTTGCATGCTTTATTTAACAAAGGACCACCTTTAATCATGTTCTTGAAGAACATCTGTTGGTCATATAGCTTATTAGGAGAAGCTAAGGCAAGTTGGTAGATTTCACCGAGAGATATATCTTTCATATCTCGTTGAAGTGTAACTATTATCCTTCGTAACTCAGGTTGTAATTCTTCTGGAAGAGAGGAAATGAATGTATAACAAAAAGTAACAATGTTAAAACCATTGAGTAGATAATAATGTTCCGTCATATACTAGAAATGTTTCTGCAAATCTCTTTTGTCCAAAGAACAACACTTCATCTCAGAGTATTTTTGTCTGACTTGTTTGTCGATAAGTTAAAAGTCACTAATGAACTCTTTATGAATTACTCCAAGAAGTAATCCAACAGATGTAACTTATACGAACTGAAGTCTGCGATATTCATCAATACTTTTTCAACATTCTTGTAATGTACCAATAAAATGAGAAGTAAACTCAGACAAAATATCTCCTAAAGGATGATTTGGTCAAGTCATTTATAAATCAATCCAAACACCAAATTCGTGGAGACACTCTTTCCATTTTCTTGGTGGAAGATCGTCAAATGTAAACCAGGGACTTGAAGTAGGTTTGGATGGTGGAGTTGGTGCTGGTGGTGGTGGTGGTGTAGGTCTAAAGGGTTCAATTCCTTTGGGCTTAGTTTCACTGATTTCAGGTTCAACTTTTGTAGGTTGAGGTATGGTCATCATGACTTGAGCTAGATTTGTCAAATCAACAAATTGTGCATATTCATCTAAAGATGGTTCAGACATTTTAGATAGTTCAGCTACTGCTAATGATTGTTCAAAGACGTTAGAATGCTTATAGTGGCATTCTTCATCGAATATCTCAGGAATAGTTACTGGTGCAATAGTTGCCAAATTAGAATGCTCAGATGGGCATTTATCGTTAGAGATGGTAGGAACGGACGTTGGTTTAAGAGTTGCTACAAACTCTATCTAAGGAGCTTTATGTTTCCCAGTAGATTGGGAAGGTTGTGGTTTTAGTGGAGAAGAGGTGGAGGGTGGATTTATAAGGGCTTATTCCACGGATCAGCTGGTTTAGTATATGGATCAGTAGGTTTAGTGTATGAGGGTGATGGCTCAGGAGGCTTTTCAGGTTTAGGCTTTGATTTGCTCGATTTGGGCTTAATGGTGGTAGGATGGATATACTGCCTGATCAAAGGATAGTTGAACTTGAATACCTTTTCATTGTGAACTTCTTCAAAGTATGAAGGTGGATTGGTGGGATAGGATAGGTTGGTGAAGGATAGGTAGGTTAGGTAACTGGAAAGGATGTAGGATATGCTCCGTAAACATTTTTAGAATGTTGTTTTTGCATGTCAGCTTCCATTCGTTGAAGGATCTCTTTCACCTTTCTGAGTTGTTGCTCTATTATGGTAAAATCAGGGCCAAAATACTGAGTATTGACATAATGTTAAAGAGTCGCATCAAGTTGGGCCATCTGATCTTTGTAAGATTTGTACAGTTTCTAGATCTCTGCAGAGACTGGATCGACTCGTTAATGTGTAACCTACATTTGGTGAGTCAAACCATCAAGTTTGGAATCAATCTGTCGAAGGACTTTGTTTTAAGCTAAACCATTATCAGCCTGACAGTTGAGAGTTTCATCAATAGGATTAGCAATCATAGCTCCATGAGAACTCTTGCTAGAGGCACAAATATAATTTTTAGAAATAACCCTTTGTTGATCATTATTGTGTCTCTCCAGTGGATGAAAGTCTTCCTCATATGGATTAACCATTATGCACAGAATGGTTGGAGTAGGAACAACTAGAATAGAAGGAATAATTGGCTGAGGATGTTTGGAGATTGACTTTGGATATGATAAGAGTTCCTTGTCAACAGCTTTGAGCATTTCACAAATACTCCTTAGTCTTGGGCTTGGATTCTCAATCCAAGGTTTAGAATCATCACGATTGTCACGGTGATACTGATCTTGTCTAGTAGGTCTGTTGGCTTCGAGTCTCCACATAGATTTTATGACGACTATGTGTCAACATTTGAAATTTATTTGATATCATAATAAATATATTTTCCATTGCAATAAAATAAAATTTCAACATTTAAATTTAATTACAGTCTAGAACCAACTTTAGCAGAAATGGTAATTTTCACTTAAAAGATTAATCTGTATCAATACAGGCTGAAATAAGCAAAATTGTCTTCATGAAACTTGTAGATCTTGTTCTTAGCTTTCCAATGATATATAGTTTGTAATTTGTAGACGTTTGGATTGAAAGTTATGGTATTTGGAAGTGAGGATATATAAACTGGGCAGCCGCGATCGTAACACAGTACGATCGCGACAATTCCAGAATTTCGGAAAGTCGCGATCGCAACTGTCCCAAAATTTTTCAGGGAATCATGATCGCGATGAAGCGCGATCGCGACGGTCTCCTTTATTTTCAATGTCGCGATCGTAACATGGTACAATCGCGACACCTATGTTTTTCAGACTCTCCCTCACGGGCGTGAGAGAGAAGTCACAGGCATGACTATAAGAGTCACACCCGTGACTTTTGGCCTTTTGAATTAAGTTGTTTTATTGCAAATTAATTCTTTTAACACCCAAATCAATTATTCTTTGATCATTTTTGCTATGGAAAATTTTTCATAAAATTGTTGGGTATTATTTTACTTTTCCTATGAATTTTTATTTATTTAATATAGATATTATCTATTTCTTTTATTTTTATATTATCTATTAATTGTGTATTCAAAATATCAGCACCTAATCCTAGGTTAATTAATTCAAAACTCTTTCTAGTTAAAACCCTAAGATTGCTTTAATTGATTTCTGAATTTCACTATTAGGTTTGACCTTAATCTAAAGGATTTATGTTAACCTATCTCTAGGTTTATATGCAACTCCTTGAAGTTATACTAGATCTATTCATACAAATAATTTCACAATTTCATTAGTATGTTTGACCATAGTCCAGAGGATTTATGTTGTCCAATCTTTAGGTTTGCATACAACTACTTTCAACTATGCTAATCTATTCATACAAAGGATTTCTTAATCTTAATTGCATAAAATCATATATGAAATAATATCTATAAATATTAATTTAAGAAATAATCAAAACATATAATTGAATCCAATGAATCAACAATCAAATTGCGTTAATTATAGTGTCAAAACACAAAATCTATCCCAAGGCTAATCCCACCAAGGTACTAAACAAATTTAGTTCGTAAATATTGAAAACATGACCAAAAGTTCAAAAAAAGAATTAAAAACAAGAGAATCTATTATATATCCCTTTTCTGTAGTGAAATCCATTGAAACTTCACTAAAATTACGCTATCTAATCAAATCTCTAAGTCAATCCATAAGTCTCTGCTATATTAGAGTTCAGAATTATGTTTAAAACTCGAACTTTTTTATTGCCCTTCTTAATTGCCTTCTATACTTTAAAATTGAGGTTTCTACACTAAACACAGTAAACCACATCATTAAGTATAGTGACTATGTCCCTCAGTGTCACTGCAAAACTTAATAGTTGCATAAAAACACAGTTCCAATAACTTATAAAGGTAGTGGACATGGTCGTGTCCATCACCACACCAACGTGTCTAACCCTAACACTGATGAAACAACATCCTCCAATCTGTATACAATTATAGGAACTTGCATGGTCTCTCACATGGCCATGTCTAAGTACAAACAATTGTGTCTTCTAAAAATAGCTTCAATTCTTCATTTTTCTACCTCGATTTTGCCCAACTTCCACTCCTTTTGATCCATGCCTTAAATTATTATCTCTTATTGATCAAATCAACATACAAGTAGACTTTGGTAATCCTAAAATAAACATCCATCCTTTAATTTCAACTTGTCTATCTATGCCCTAAATTATTATCTCTTGTTAATCAAATCAACATACAAGTAGAATTTGGCAACCCTGGAACAAACTTCCATAAATCAATATCAATAGCAATTGAATTAACATTCAGTTTTTAAATCAAAGGCACATAAGTCTTAAACCTTACAAATGATTCACTCAATTCACTCAAAATGTTTAGGATGGAAAATGTAATAAATCTTCGAAATCAATACAATGAAGGAATCTTAACCATAAGCTTGTAGTAAAGTCACATCTCCACCAATAATAAGAAAACTAGAAACGGTCGAGAGTGTCTCTCCCTTGGCGATTCTTCACCAAGGCTTCGTTCACTGCCCGACTAGATCTACCGATTCTACCAAGGTTTCGTCCGACTAGCTATATAGATTTTCCAGTTATTTGTGTAAGGGATTACGTTTGGAGCTAGAGTATTTATACGGTGCAGTAGCGATTTTTTTCTGGAGGGGCACAGCTGGGTGCCTTCGTCAAGCTTAGTGGCGTCCGTCGCTCTAGGGCAAAACCAGTGCCCTATTGGTGCGACATTCGCAAGGCGATGGGTAAGAATAAGAAATCTGCCCAAAAACCTCGCGACATTACTAAGGAATTTGTGCTGAGCCTGAGCCGTGAAGCTACGCCTGCTCATGCGTAAGACTCGGATGACATTGTCGATACAGAGGATGGGGGTTCTACTCACAACCTATTGAAGAAACAGCTACCTAGTGAACCACCAAGCACGAAACTGAAGGAGGAGGTCAGGAAAACTGGAGGTAAGTCTTCGCACCCAATTAGTACTGTAGATTCTGGTTTGTTGAGATCTGAAGAGCTGGGGGATGAGGAAGCATCCACAGCTAGTGAGGGAACTGCAGAGGAGTGTGAGAAGCATGAATCACCACCTGCAAACTCAGCGGATGAGGAATCAGCGCAGAAGATGCTCGATGAAATGCCTAGTCGACCTGTGAGTGTCACCAACCAGAACCCTTCTCCTCCGCCACCCAAAAAGGCGTCGTTTGTGAGTCTCTTTAAACACAATAGAGAACCAACGAAAGGCATCCCTCTCGAATGCTGGGAAGTGGATGATGTTGTTCGACTAGATTCAGAGGATTTGGATCCGATAGAGTGGGATTGGGGTTACTGCCTAGTGGGGTGCTTCACTGGTCGATTCCCTGGGTTAAAGGCTGTCGAAAGACTTGTTACCAGCTGGCAGACGAAGTGCAAAATACTTCCCCATGATAAAGGATGGATCATCTTCCAATTTGACTCGGAGGATGATAGAACCAGTGTGTTAGCAGGAGGACCGTACCAGATTTTTGGGATTTCGTTGATTTTGAAGAGGTTAAGGAAGGGCTTTAATTTCGACCACCAAGATTTCATGCACATCCCCATATGGATTAAACTCCCGAATGTCCCTCTTGATGCATGGAATGGCAGAGCGTTGTCTAAGCTGGGTTCAAGAGTGGGGAAACCGATATGTACCGACCAGATCACGGGTACTAGAACACGTATTGGTTTTGCTAGATTACTGGTCGAGGTGGACGTTTCCAAAAAGCCAGTCACTAGCTTTGAAATCAACTTGGGCGATGAATTCTGCTTTACTCAATCTATCATTTTTGAAACTTTCCCCAACTTTTGTTATCATTGTAAACTCTTTGGCCACAACCCTTTTGTTTGCAAGCACCTGAATAAGAAAAAACAGTCTTCTAGTCCTGAAGAGGAAGGAAGTGTATTGAAGAAAGACGAGAATATGGCAGGGGGTCCCAAGGCTACTGAAGATCCGAACTGTTCAGTGAGTAAGCAGTTCGTGAATCAGAATGAAAAAGAAGTGGTCACAGTGGAAGAACAGGAGACTCCAGTTAGTCGAGATGATGCCGATGTTCTCCTGCCTAGTACTGAAACCAGGGGAGATCCTCCTACTGGAGAAGGGGACTGGCAGCTTTGTACTTCAAAGACTGGTATTAAAGTTAAAGGGCCGGCTCTTATGTCCAAACCTGTTCCAAGAGGCTCACCCAGGTTACAACAGAAGAGAAATGTTGAGGGAGGGAAAGTGGACACGGTTGCATTGAAAGGGGGCAATGATGCTAACGCGGCAGGTCTGGACAAGGGAAAAAACGTAAGCAAAGCAGAATCTTCAGGTCAAAATGATCGCCCCCCGAAGACACAACCCGTTAAACCTGGCAATCCCAGTGGACCTGTGGGCCAACAAATGATTTCTCAGGGAGCCGATAAGAGTAAAAATGGTTCTGGGCAAAACAAAAATTAGGAGGGGGTCGAACCTCCTCCCAAGCATCATGAATATCCTGTGTTGGAATGTCCGAGGTCTTAATAAGACCTCGCGACAAAACCGTGTTGTCAACTTAGTCCGACAACACAATTGTACAATTGCATGCTTTTTGGAAACAAAATTGGATTTGGAAGGTCTTCAAAGGTTGATGCACTCCAGATTTCCAGGCTGGGAGTATATACAGAATTTTGACGTCATAGCAGGTGGACGGATGTGTGTTATGTGGAATCCGCAGTATTATAGAAGTACTGTTTTGGAAATAGGAGAACAGTTTATCCACTGCAGAGCCTTTTGCATGACCACTCAGAAACACTTTATGGTTTCCTTCATATATGGGCTGTATAGTGTTACTAAGAGGAGGGAAGTGTGGCATAAGTTGATGGATTTGGGTTCCCATATTACTGCACCATGGATGATACTGGGCGATTTTAACTGTGTCTGTTCGGCTGGGGAAAGACTAGGATGCCGACTCCCAACAGCTTATCTCCTCAAGGATTTGGTTGATCTCCGAATGTCCTTAGGATTAGTTGATGCTCCCTCTACAGGGGAGTTCTTCACATGGCAGAAAAACCAACTATGGGCCAAACTTGATAGAGTATTACTTAACCATGTTTGGGGTTCCTTGGATTTTGCCTGTTCTGCCTCTTTCCTGGAAATGTTACCTGACTCAGACCATTGCCCAATTGTGGTCACCTTCCATACTATGACAACAAATGGACAGAAGCCCTTTAAGTTTTTCAATATGTGGATAAGTCATCCGAATTTTCAGTCCCTACTAGTTGCATATTGGGAGCAAGCAATCCCGGGTACGGCACAATATAGTCTGTGCAGGAAATTGAAGCTATTAAAGCATCCGTTAAAAGTTTTGAATAAACAGAGTTACGGCCACATTTCAGAACAGGTGAAAAGAGCAACTGAAAAATTCCAGACAGCCTACAACGCTTCCCTCCAAAACCCGTCTGACAGTACACTTGCACAGGAACTCAACCAAAAGCGGAAAGAGGCTGATTTCTTAATTGAGGCCGAAAGGAGATTTTATCAACAGAAAGCAAAAGGTACTCACCTGTTGGAAGCCGATAAGAGTACAAAATATTTTCATGCCATTGCCAAAAAGAGAAATCTGCAAAACCACATTTCCTACCTTGTGAAGGAGGATGGTACCCGAACCCAATCTGTCCAAGAGGTGGCTGCCAGCGTCATGACATTCTATAAAGCCTTGTTGGGCTCATCGGCTGGCAGAAGCAGTATTGATCAGCAGGTGGTGCAAAATGGTCCGATTCTCACGGCTGAAGCACAAGCTCGTTTAGTTACACCGATAAGTAATGAGGAGGTAAAGTCGGCTTTGTTTGATATAGGGAATGACAAAGCTCCAGGGCCAGATGGTTATACTTCTGCATTCTTTAAAACTCAATGGGATATGGTCGGCCAGGATCTAATACGGGCAGTAAAGGAATTCTTTGTGACTGGCAAGTTGCTTAAACAAGTCAACCACTCTATTATTTCCTTGATACCGAAGAAAGGGGAGCAATTGAAGGCCTCTGATTTCAGACCCATTGCTTGCCTCAATGTGAGTTATAAAGTAATTACAAAAATTCTATCCAACCGCATGGCTTCTGTTGTGGATACAATAGTGGACCAAGCGCAAGCAGCTTTTGTTAAGGGCCGGCATATGCACGATAACATCTTTCTTGCCCAAGAACTCGTGAGGGGTTATACCAGGAAACGTATCTCCCCTAGATGTATGCTCAAAGTAGATCTTACAAAAGCGTATGATACGGTGGAATGGCCTTTTCTTGAAGAAATGTTGCAAGGTCTGGGCTTCCCTGGCATCTTCATACACTGGATAATGGAATGTGTCTCCACTGCTTCATACTCTATTTCGGTAAACGGTACTCTGTATGGGATGTTTAAAGGAAACCGTGGACTACGCCAAGGTGACCCAATGTCCCCTACTTTATTCCTGCTATGTTTGGAGTACCTCTCAAGACTTTTAAAACTCCGCACTTCCAATCCCTCCTTCAAGTATCATCCAAAATGCCAAAAACTCAAAAGCACACATTTTGCCTTTGCGGATGATCTCATGATGTTTGCTCGTGGGGACTATAGTTCTGTCCGTATCTTAATGGAAGCTTTGAGTGAACTGGGGCATGTTTCTGGACTTCAAGCCAACCCCACAAAATCTAATCTCTATCTTGCCGGCGTCCAAGGTAGTCAGAGAGAGGATCTCCTGCATCTGGTGAATTACTCTATTGGAGAATTTCCGGTTCGTTATCTGGGAATCCCACTTGCCCCAATGAAGGTTTCGGTTGCTCAGTACTCAACCCTTATTGAGACAGTGGAAACATATATCCATACCTGGAATGGAAAATCCCTTTCGTATGCAGGTTGAGTAGAGTTGATAAATTCTGTGATTCAGGGAGTCCTATCATTTTGGTTGCAATCTTTCCCGATCCCTATCACTATCTTGGAGCGCATCTCTTCTATGTGTCGCCTGTTTTTGTGGGGTGGTAAACACTTCCGGGTCGCTTGGGATCATATTTGTGTACCAAAGGAAGAGGGTGGCTTGGGAATAAGAAACTGTAAAATGTGGAATTCGGCATTACTCTCTAAAGTTCTATGGAATATACACAGTAAAGCTGATTCTCTTTGGGTGAGATGGGTTCATGAAATTTATCTCAAGGGTTCATCCATTTGGGACTGGGCTCCCCATAATCGGGATTCACCCCTTATGAAAAAGCTAGCTCAAATCCGTGATCTTTTGATTGCAAAAGTCGGAGGCCGAGAGGTGGTGGAAGATCGTCTGCAGACTTATTGTACTGGAGACTCCTTGTTGTCGAACAAAATCTATGAACTGATTCGGTTGAAACACCCAAAAAAACCATGGATGGCTTTTATTTGGAAGCAATATATTCCGCCAAAATTCTCGTTCATTGCATGGCTAACCCTCCGTAATCGTCTTCCAACCAAAGACAATTTGTTGTTTTTGGACATTGATCGAACTTGCATTATGTGTAATGAAGAGATGGAATCGGCAGCCCATTTATTTTTCAAATGTCAATTCTCAGCTGCAGTATGGAATGGCATCCGGGATTGGCTAGGCATGAGTCGAACCATGTCTACCCTCACTAGTGCTATCAAATGGATTCGACGTCTTTATAGTGGAGCTTGTTTGCGCAGTAAAGCTCCAAAACTGGCTGTCATCTGTACTATATACATGATCTGGAAGATTCAGAATGCAATACAATTGGATTCAGCATCCTTTACAAGCTACGATGCTATAGCTTAGATAAAGATGGCAGTTTATAAAATCCTCTATCGATTATACCCTGCCGATATGATCACTTTCTGATTTTCTCATCCATCGCTCCAAGTGCGGGAGTAATGGCAGGGAGGATGAGGGACACTTCACTGCTACCACCTTGATATATTCTTGACTAAAGCTTCTTGAACTGGTGGCCGCTTTCTGGGGACTTAAGTATGTGGCGGAACTGTTCATTTGAGAGGCTGGTATATCAGATCATGAGGCGATGAAGCTCGACGGTTACACAGGGGCTTAGTTGACGGAAGGGACGTGAACTTCTCATTTTCTCTTAACTTGTTTGTTCTTTTTGTAGGTCCCACTTACTGGTTGATTTTCGTCTATGGTATTCGCAGCTACTAGCGCCTTGCACTAACGAAAAGGAAAAAAAGGAATGAGGCTCTCTACGTTTCTCTGAACTGATCGTCTGCATGGTACTGTTCATTGCATGGTACTGTTCACGTAGTACCATGCATGAACAGATACGACGATGGACTCTGTAGGAAAATTTTTCACGTACTTTGCATGGGACTGTTTCTACATGCAGCTGCTCACGTGGGCCTCCTGCCTTTGCACATGGGGTGCCCGCAGATGTTCTCTGCCTGCAATACTTGTTCCTTGGCCCTTTGACGTTACTGTGGCTCACCAAAACGTCATTTATGGATGCCAGAAGTCATGATGATTTCTAATGCCTAGCCTCGGATTAGGCGCCTAGCACTCGTACACTGAATTGAGCTGTCACTGCGCAGGCATTTCTTTTGGTCTTGAGATATGGTTTTTGATGTAATGGGACATGAGTTTTATTGATTATCGCACTGGGCCCGTTTATATGTATAGGGCTTATTTCTTTTGGTTGCTTGTACTACTACCCATGATTTGTAGGGCGGGCTGCTTATTTCTTTAGAAGGTCGGGGTATGCCCCATAGGACCGTGTACAGTCACACTTTTTGGTATAATACTTTTACATTTTACCAAAAAAAAAAACAACAACACAACCATAATGCCACCTCATGGGCCCTCTTCTCAATAATTTCCACCAACCCCCCACCATCACGCTTATTGAGTCCAAGCCTAAACACTTGGGCATCATCCATAACTACGTCTCCACTTCTTTTGCCACCTACTCCTTCACCGTAGGGTCCCTTCATGTTGTCGTCGACTTCGCGACTAGTGATAGAGGAGGAGTGGGAGGGATTGACAGCCACCACAATGTCTAAAGTGGTTGTGACTACTATGGGGACGACGAGCATTACAACGCTACCATTCATGGTAAGCGGATTCTTGAAGGAAACTAGTAGTGGGAGTGGAAGTAGAAGTGGAAGTGAACTTGCAATGGTGGTTTCGAGGAATAGTTAGGATTTGGGGGAGATTGTTAAGGAGGTCAATAAATTTTTTCTCAAAACTACTGATGTCGATGGTCAACTTTCATTTCTTTTAGAGGTTTCAAGCTCAAGCTTTTCTACTAAAAGTAAAGGAAGTATAGTGTTCTAGAGTTGCAATAAGTGGGAACACCAAAACTTTTACATGTTCAAGGAGTTGAGGATAGAGCTCCATCTATTACATATTCACTGCTTTTTGATTAGCTTGTTCTAGGTCAGTGATTTATTTTGTTTCAGAGATATCAGTTGACTATGAACTGTGATGTAAAAAACATTTAATAGGCAATGACCTATATTATAATAAAAGTCTACAAAACATTTATGCTTAAACATCTATTGACTTATTATCATCACAAAGGAGACAATCTTATGATCTCATGTATTATACTTCCATAAGTAGTGTCACCAACTAAACAGTTCTAAGTGGTGTGTGCAAGACTTAACAGTATAGGATTGCAATTATATTCCCTTGTAGGCTACCATTTTTTTCATTGTTTCCCATTCTATTTTGTCATATAACGCAAATTATTTTACGACTATATAGGAGAGGACAAGCGACTGCATTAATCCTTCTATCAATCACTATTTGCAGTAGTTGGTAGCCATCTAAGTAGCGTTGAATTTAATCCTGACTCTCTTGCTTTGCAAGTTGATGTGCATGTGGAGAAGCATGTATGAAGCTCACCAAGTCCAAACACATATAGTTCAGCAACTCAAATATCTCAATACTATTCCTTCAACAGAACCAACATCAAAATTTCATTGGCAATCCACTCTCTAGATTGAGGTTGAAGTCCAAAAATGGTGTTGGTGTTATTGGTCAAAATTTTAATCTTTACAGTTTCTCAATTTTAAGACCCAAACGTTCATAACATTTTTTTTCATTATGACATAAACGTTCATATTATTTACTCTCTTTATTTTTTCCTAATAATGCTCATCTTATTTACTCTTTTTATTATCTCCTAGTAACGTTCTTTTAGCTTTGCCTATGTATAATTTGTCCATCTCGTTTACTAATGGAAATATGTATTTACCTCTATAATTTACAAGCTTATTAAACACAGCTCCTTCCTTTTCATTCTTCGGTTTTGTTTGCTCTCAGAGACATTTCCTATTCCATTCTTTGGAGTTCACCAAAGTTGGTAGAGGAGGAGATGTTAACCCTAAGGTCAAATCCTATTGTCCTGCTGCACCATAGAGGGGGAATTTTCTAGTTAGGGCAATGATTTTCACAACGCCTTGTATTTCATATAAGTCGTTCTGATTTATTTATTTATGCTATTTTTTCTAACAATCTAAGTCGAAAACTGTGTTATTTTGCTTGCTCTTTATCAAGATATTTTCTATTTTTGCTACTGTTTTTGGATTTGCTACTATTTATTGGAAATTACTACGTTCTTGTTACTATGTATTTATTTTAGAATAAGTTGAAATATTTTTTGTTCCTGCTACTGCATTAGTCGAAATACCAATTACTCTTATTGTTGTTCTCTTCATATTGTTTGATTATTTTGTGTGAGACATCTCTGCTTTCGGATTTAACATGTCGTCTGCGAATGAGACCAATATAGGTTTTGGACTTATCGCTC
The DNA here is from genome assembly GCA_025629805.1 of Erythroxylum baracoense. Classification (NCBI taxonomy): domain Eukaryota; kingdom Viridiplantae; phylum Streptophyta; class Magnoliopsida; order Malpighiales; family Erythroxylaceae; genus Erythroxylum; species Erythroxylum baracoense. The sequence continues at coordinate 4,078,222 of JAOTAY010000006.1, forward strand.
CCCACATAGGTTCTGCCACTATCACCATAGCCTAAAGATTATACATGACCTTACTAGATTAGAGGCTCTAGATGGGAGAAACTTTAAACGATGGTTTGAGAAATTTTCATTTTACTTTTAACAATACAAAATCGATTATGTACTATTTCAAGAAATTCCTAGTGACAATACCAACCCTAAGATAAATAAGGATAACCGCTCAACCATACGATAAACCCGTTGTTTGATATCTACTGTAAGTACAAAACAACCAAGGAAATTTGGGGTCCTTTAGAAGTGGAATATAAGACTGATGATGCCAGTACTAAGAATTATGCAGTTGCTAGGTGGTTAAAGTTTACCATCGTTAATGATAAGCCCATTATGGACTAATTACATGAGTATGAAAACCTAGTTGCCAAAATTCTTACTGAGGGTATGAACATGTTTGATTTTTTTCAAGCTAATGCCCTTATTGAGAAGTTGTTTGCCTTATAGAATGAGTATAAAAACCAGTTAAGGCATAAGAAGAAAGATATGAAGCTATAAGTGTTGGACCCCGATTTGTTTGAGGATTAATTTTATTATTCTTATTGTGATTAGGCTTTAATTATAATTTTTGGGGAT
>JAOTAY010000006.1:4078927-4107103 GCA_025629805.1 Erythroxylum baracoense
AACTCCAAAATTTTCTAATTCATAAATTCTAATTTATTTTCATGCTTGATAATTTAATAAAATAAATAGAATAAAAATAAAAATATAAGAATCCTAAAAACGGGATCCAACAAGGTCGATAAGTAAAGATCTCCTTTTTCTTGTTCTTCTTTTTCCTTCGTCTTCGATTATACAGCTTATCATCATCATCATTGTCTGATTCAGGGTTCAAACATATTTCACAGTCCGGTTCGCATATAGAAAGACCTGCATCCCAGAAAAAATGTCTATGATGATGACTAACATAGACAAGTTCTCCATCAGGTTTAAAATAATGGATCGGAGGTCCATCTTTTCCTTCTCTGTGAGAGAACATTGGTTGAATCATTAGAATAAGGCCTGATGTATGAAAGGGTCCAGATTGATCTTCATTGGGCCTAGTGTAGATGGATTTCACAGTTCCATCTCGTACGGTCTTCAGAATAGGTGACGTAGTGATATGGAAAGAATGTCTATGAGGGGCATGAAACACTTTTTGGTAATTAGTGATCCATTTAGTAGGCATCAACTTTTCAAGCTCCGTTGGTGGTAACTACTTTAGGATATGGACGATAGTTGTCTGATCATGAGCTCTGTCTGTTATCATGTACAATGCATCATAAGTGGAGTTTGGGAAGTTGAGATCTATGGCATGATTCTGGAAATGATAGATCATCTGGTGGTGAAGAGTAGCCATAATGGTTGTATGATCTTACTCTACTCCAGTGAACTGAATATGAACTTGAAATTGTTCAGATAAAGTGGGATCATCTAACCTGATGTTGAAATCAAGAGTGATGGTTAGGATGACACTTCCGTTGTTGAGAGTTTTCAACATGGTTCTAATTAATGCATTTTGGTACGTCGTATAGGCTGTATCTAAAAGAGATATCCTGATTGTAGTAGGTATTCCCTTTCTTCCATAGAGACGTATGTGTCTAATGTGTAGGTGTGTATGGTTCTGCTCTCTCTAGAGAGAGATGAGCTCTTTAAGGATCTCGAGCTTCACGTACTATTCTGCTAAGGTTGCTTGCAAACCACACTATTCTAAACGAGGACTCTGGATGATTTGTTTTACTTTAGGACGGTGTGTAGAGAATAGTACAGATACTTTTTGTCCAAGAACGATCACGAGAATATATACTGTAAGGAAAAAGCAAAGGTAAAAAAGTATTAGAAATATGGTTTTCTTCAGGAAGATGGGTTATTTCTACAAGGTGTTTTATACGATTAGATAAAGTACGCTTCACACTAGAAGGAAGATTAGTTATAAATGAGGTAGAAGAAAGATGAACATGGTCATTCGGTAATGGATTCATATCTTATAATACCTCCCTACTCACTCTCATTAAAAATATTACAGTCACTTATAGCTTTGATACCAATAAAAAGGAATATTTTATTTTTAAAATTAATTATTTTTAAAATAAATACTACATTATTAATTTTTATAATATTAAATATAATTGTTACGTTTGGAAATAAATCACGAATTTATTTTTCCTTTAAATTAATGCTTCATATGATACAAGCTAATGTCGATTGGATCAAAGACAAACTCCCTTAAAGATCTCATTTTAGAAGACTATAATTACATTTGAGTTGAATTGGTTAAGTCCATACTATTGTACTTTCATGATGTATAACCTTAAGATGTGGATTTGTTGGAAAAACTTGATTCAAACAATACAGGTTTTATCAATCAACAATAGAGTGAAAGCAAATAGAGTATAGTTTACTTCCTTTCTGTTGTAATTAAGGACATATTTATTAGGGTTAAATATATTATAATTCAAACTTAGTTTAATATTTTAAAATAAGTAATGCAATTTTAATTAAAAATGTCAAATATATAAGAGATTTGTACCTTTATCTAAAAAATTATCAAATACCTTGAGAAACCCCTAATTATATTGAAATTTTGTAATAGATGACAACTTGTGTGTTTAACAATTAACACAAGCACAACGAATTCATTAACAAAGGCTAAAAGTGCATTTTGAATCTCAATGTTTATAACATGATATAATTTGAATCTTATCATTTTGAAATGTTAAAATTGAACCATAAAATTTTCAAAACGTTTAGAAAAATCTTAAATAGATGGAAAATTTGACGGAGTTAATTCCTTCATAGTTAAATGTTATGTCTATGACATTATTTTTATATTTTTGAAATATAGAGTAGGTCTCAGCCATATAATTAATTTTTTGAATTAATCAAAAAGTGAGTCTCATAGTCACATGACAGTGAGGTCACTGTTCATACTCATATAGTAAGTCCTAGTTGTCACGCGAAAATGAGATTCATATTCATAAATTTTAGACAGTGAGTCTTACTTGGCATATAGCTGTGAGGCTTACTTTTTATTTAAAAAATAAAAAATAATATCACGTCAGCAATGATATGACGTTTAATTGACGGGCAGTTAATTCCGTTAAAATTTTCATCCATTTAAGAACTGTTTTGAATGTTTTGAAAGCGTTATGGTTCAATTTGCATGCATCGAAACATTAAGTTCTGTTTTATGTTTTATTATAAACGTTAAGATTCAAAATGCACTTTTAGCCTAATAACAAAAAATACAACCAGGAGCATGACCATTTTTCATATTAAAGAAGTATTTGGACATTATTTAAATTGTGGAATGGCAATGGTAAGATTTTATTTCTCATTTATTTAACAATATTGTCTTTTTCATGTGTAATTTGTTACAGTTGTAACCTGTCACATGTGTTAATTGGATTAATATGACAGTGTTTCCTACTCTCTGTTAGGAATATTTAACAAAAGGGGATGCATAATAGTTTTATAAGGAGTTTAGTACATTTAACTCCTTTTTAACATCCCACGTTATTCAAACTCTTCTACTGGAAATGTTCGTAGGTTTCTGGGAAGGCAACATCTGCAGACAGTGACGTTTATGGACTAAATGAATTGGGTCTATACATTCTCTTTTATCATAACATACTGTTCTTTTGGTCGTACCAAACCACAATTTGTTTAGACAAGGTAGTTTTCCAAAGGGCCAGCAAGCAATCTTTTCCAATGGTAAGTGCCGTGTTAACTGAGAAGTGTTTACTTCTCAAAGGAAAAGATCATGTGATCGGTTGTACATTTTTTAAAGAAAATACATAAATAAGTAACAATCAATATAAATAATTATAATAAATAAAAAATACAGTAATTCATCGTTCAATCTAACTAATAGCTAAAATTGTTTTTTTCTTTTTTGTAGGGAGATTGTTTGACCATACTAAATATGGTAATGTTGAGGTCTTCTATTCTTACAGACCCAAAAAGTCTTAGGATTCCTACCCTTCCCAACGAATCTAGCCGTGCTCAAGTCACCATCTGCACATACGTACATGTTCTTTCAGGAAACAGAAAGACAACTACTGAAGGTGATAACTGCAAGATTAGAACTTGAAGGTTTCCTTCTTTTATTATTACAACTTGGTCAACATATGATATTGAAAATGAAAGTGCAACACGGTGGCTGGAAAGCAATAATGAAGCATAGTATATATTAGTGTTGGAATGGAGAAACAGCACTCATGAACTCCTCGTCAGCTTCAAGAGCAGTCATTGTATCTGGAGGCAAGCACACCTCCAGATCTATACTTCCTCCACCTTCCCGACCAGGGTATGCTGACACCTTACCACTGAACTTGTGTGCATAGCCACTGCGAAGCGCCAAAGCTTTACCCATTCCAAATTCATTGCCATATTTATTGAATCTTGGTGAACTCCCCATCATCACGCTATATGGATCAAAAACCTGAGCTATATGGTATATAACAGGAGATCTGAGCCACGAGTCAAGCAAATCCCGTATCTTTGTATCACTGTTATTAACCACAACTTCGTGTAGTAGCCAAGCAGCCCAACCGAGATCGTGTTCTAACAAATTACCAGCTGTAGTGAACCCTCTGAGAGGCAGAATTGAATTCCCAAAGTAGTCTGGAGATAAAGGTGGGTTCAATCTTGACCTGTTATTTGCCGCCAACCTGCAACCGGTAATTTGATCATGTGGTAAACAACGTGCTCGTGTTATGCACCTCCAGACAAGTGCAGACAAAGACTGGAAGGAGGATATTTTGTTGGTGTTATACTCTGCATTGGCTCTTGCTTTGAGTCTTGAAATAGATTCCGTAGAGAAATGAAAGAACCTTTCTTTAAGCAACGGAGCTTCAAAACGGCAAATGAACTGCTCGTGATGGGTAAACGGAAGGTTAATAAATGGACCATGGCCATCTGGAAACCAACGCTTCGTCAGAGGTGGGCGTGATATTGGGATGTTATCTCCTTCTGCTTGGAAGATCTCAGACCATGCGTTAAAGAAATGCCAAAAAGAGGTACCATCAGCGATGCAGTGGTTTATGGAGCACCCTATGAAGATTCCATCGATTAATTCTGTGACTTGAATCGATAGCAGCGGCCTAGTATGACCATCGTGGTTGATTGCTCTGTCGTGATCGAAAAACGATTGAACAACCAATGGTACATAGGTTGGAGATAGGATATCAGAGATTGTCAAATTTACTGATGCGTGAATAAACCCGGCTCCAGGACTGTTCATACAATCCACAGATACTACATATGTTGGTGGGTCTTCACTTTTGGAAGTTACAAGACGGCCAGAGAGTGGATAAAAATGGACGAGGGTCAGAGACAGTGAATGCTTCAGCTTTTCCAAGAGAGCGAGGAGGTTGAAGCTTTCTGATGGCTTGGCAAAAAGAAGACCCTTTTGGATGTATTGCACAGTGAGCATAGCAACATCCCATGGAGTCAAATGCCAAGGCTTCTTTGCTTCTTCGGTGATGTGTGCAGCTTTCACGAAGCATTCTGAGATGTGTCGAACAGTTGCAGCACTCATTGCCTCTGCCTGGAAATAGTTTGATGACTTCAAGTATCCAAAATGATCTTTCTCTGGCCTATTTGACTTAATTTCGAGTGAATGGTAGTTGGTGCTTGGCAGTGCTCCACTGGCCATAAAATACGCGGGATTACTTGTCCACCAAGTTTTTGGCGAGTTCAAAGGAAGTAGGTAGTCTTGACTCGTTGTCTACTGGGGTCCGGGGTGAAACTTTTCCGGGATCATTTTAATTTGAAATTATTTTTTATTATTATAGGATTATAATATTTTTTGTTTTTAACTCTTAGTACGTCATCTCTTCCATCAAACCAAAAGGAAATTGAACGTAATCCACTATTCCCCTACCAACCACACTACATAGTTCTTTTTATTTATTTCCTGCACTCCAAGTTTACTTTTAAATAATCGATATTTCCTGCAGTCCAAAGTTTACTTTTAAATAATCGACGGGGTTGGTGGAAATATTAATTGAGGTATTTTGATACGTAGTGTTGACAATGTCAAGAAGAAGAGATATTTTAGTTACAGCAAATACTCCCTTTCTTTTATGACATATGAAAACAAGACGTATAGTTCCTACCTTTTATGAAATATGAAAACAAGACATGTGCTCTCTCTAAAGATAGATAAGTTCCTTTACTATTTCAAACTTTACGTATTGTTTTACTGTTATAAATCTGAAACTATACTATTCTAATCTGAAACTCTAGATAATTTTTTTTTTCACTTTAGGCCTTGGAAGTAGACATCTGAAACTATACTTTTCTAATCTGAAACTCTAGATGATTTTTTTTTACTTTAGGCCTTGAAGTAGACAAGATAGTTCGAATACTCCTTGCCCAAAAATAGTGACAGAGAATATATACTATAAGGACTCAACTAAAGTAAATCAAGTCGTTCATCGGATGCTGGTACCCTCTCACATATTTTCCTTGTAGTCATCATAATACGAAGATCCATCTCCTGAAAAATCTGATTTCTTCCGCACCACACGTCTTTAAAGTTGTCGCACCTATCATAATTTAAACTAACCTTTCAAGGATGAGACATTACATAAACCTCTCAGGCTATGCAACTGGTAAGGGGGTGCTTACAAACAATAAGCCAAACATCACTTGCCATAACACTGATAATCTGATCAAACAAACGCCAAAACCCATTTTAAACTGGAAATCAGTTAAACATAGACTCCAAAAGATCCATAATTCAAACTGTCAATCAACTCTTATCAAGAGCTGTACGCAAGGTTCAAAGTTCAAACCAAACCAAACTAAAGAAAGTAGATGAGTCCTGCTCTACCGACGAACTTAATTTTAGGTTTTATCATAAAACTATAACACACTCTTTTCAACAAAGGTCGAAATAAGTTAGGGGACCAGGTTGTCGCTGAGGGACAACGAGGCAAACTGATCAGCTGGATTGTTGGCAGCCTGCTGGGCAGCAACACTCCTAAGAACATCCATGGCCTCGGAAACTTTTGCCTTCAAAGCCTCAGGTGACTCGAGCAGATGTAACACTTCAGTCTGATCCATCTCCAGAAGCATCCCAGTGACCTTCGCTGCTGAATCACGTTCCAGCTGTTCTACTAGAGGGTACAGACTTTCACCCAGCAACTGTCAACCACAACCCAAAAGCCAGATTTCAACACCAATACAAACTCCAAGCTCAACAAAGCATAACAAGGAACGTAGAATCAAAGATAATCATGGTGGCATACCGTCCTTTGTTGCTCTAGAGTTGCATTAGCAAGAGCAGTAGCCAAAGCAGTAACAGGCAAAGGCTGCCCCACAGGGGTATCTCGCACAGAAATGCCACCAACATCCTGGGGAACAGATCGCATGCCTGGCATTGGAGCATCTGGCACATTGCGACCAGGAGGGTAACGATAAACACGCCCCCTAGGTAGCATCTGAGACAAGCATTTTACTTTTTTGAATAATTTGTAAGAAAATAAAAACAATAAAAGATGCAATGAAATAGGAATATCAATTTCTAGTGACCTGCTGCTGCATCGGAGGAACAGGGTGCTGACCCGGCTGAACAAGACCTGAACCATGTCGTCCTCCAGCACGTTGCCCCTGTTGACCCTGCTGAGCCAAAGGTACAAAGAAATTTGGCATAGGTGCACCAGGTCTCATACCAGGAACAAGTTGCTGCGGGTAGCCAAATCCAGCCTGTGACAGATTGACATAAAGAACATTTCTCCTACTATCACTTGGCTTAATACTCTAAATGTGCATGAAACAATATATACATATATATACCAAATTGTCAATTTACAATAAGAAGGCAGGATGGCAAAGTCACCTGCGGAGGAATGATAGTTGGTGGGGCTTGACCATATAAAAACTGCTGCCCCAGACCTGGTGCACCAGGAGGGTAAATTGGCATTCGCGGAGCCACAGAAGGTGCCATGACAATAGGCCTCATTTGCGAAAACTGAGCCTGCGCATAAATAAAATTCAACAACAGAAATCACAAGTCATATCTGTAACTGTCTGCATATTTGTTGCTATCAAAAGTAATGACACAAAAACAATTTGTGGCGCTAGTCGATCATATTTAGCAAATATAAGAAATTCTGTCATAATGAACAATACCCATACTGTGTACATGATGCTATACCACTCCATCTCTTATAGTAGAAGCCATAGCCTTACAGTCAGGGTATCTAGGATAAACCAAAGAGTATTCTACCACACAAGATCATGTGTCTAGGAGTTAGCAGAGTGTCAAGATCCTAAGTCAATGACAACATAGTCCTCCTCATAAACAACAATTGTCTGCTGTCAAAACACAACTGAAAGTAATGATGCATCTCTATAACCTTTCGGATGTAACTTGTTAGATAAAGGACATACTATATTTCCCCAAAGGTGAAAGAATTTCAAATGTAACTTGTTAGATAAAGGAAATACTATATTTCCCCAGAGGTGAAAGAAATATGAATCAATTCAACTCAACATGATCGAAGTAAAACCATAATATATGAGCATATACAGAGTTGGGAACAACATACACCGAAGAAAAAAATTAACAAACCAAAAGTCAAAGACAAGACCCTTGATGAAATTAAACTAATAAAAGAACATTCTATGACAATATCATGTTTAACCACCAAAGACAATACCTGAAGCCTCGCTCTTCTTTCTTCTTTTCGTTGTGCAGGTGCCACATACAGTGGTTTGCTAACAATCATTTTCCCGTTCATCTCAGCTTGCTGATTAACCATAACAATAAAAATAACTACAATGAATGATAATGATAAAAGGAAAAACAATCACAAAAGTTCAGACTTACAGCTCGTGCTGCTTCTTCAGGAGTAGAGAATGCAACAAATCCAGAACCTTTGCTGATTCCACTAGGATCACGCATGACCTGGAAGTCCAAGAAGTAGAAAAATGTTTGGCTAGGCCACAAGCCAGGTTAACAAGTCTCCTATAACAACATGCCAACGACAACATACCTTGCATGACGTAATTGTGCCAAACCCAGAAAACAATTCTTTCAGCTTTTCATCATTGATGCTATCATCCAAATTCTTGACATAAAGATTCACCCCTTGGTACTTATCTACAACTTCTTTCAAACTTTGCTCAAACCGTGTCTTCAATTCAAGCTCCCTTTCAGACTTCTTTTGGGCTTTCCCCACATACCATTCCTTGTCATCAAATTTCTGCCCATTGAGAGCTTCAACAGCTTTAGCAGCATCATCAGCATTTTCAAAGTTGACAAATCCAAAACACTTCGACTTTCCATCTCCATCTCTCATCACAACAGCACTGGTGATTGAACCATATTCACCAAAAACATTCTTTAAATCATCATCCGTTGACGATTCAGAGAGATTTTTAACATAGATATTATTAAATTTTGAATTATTCAGGGAACTTTCTCTTTCTTGCCTACGAAGAAAGTGCCCAACATACACTTGTTTATCATTTATCAGCATGCCATTGAGTTTATCTATAGCATTTTGAGCAGAATCCTCACTGTCAAATTGTACAAAACCATATCCTTTTGACTGTCCAGAAGAATCAGTAGCCACTTTGCATGAAAGGATGTTGCCAAATGAAGAAAAGGTATCAGAGAGAGCTTTGTGGTCAATCGCCTTGTCCAGGTTCTGCAGTCACCGTAACACAATGCCAAGTAAATATCAACCCCAAGTCAAGGATATAACTTAAAAGAGAGATAAGAACAACCTACTTCCCTGCACAAGAAGTGAGCTGGAGACAGAGGAAGAGGGAGTAAAACGGCAGCTCAACAATAGGGAAAGAAAGCAGATAAATCACTGCTAGTACCTTGATAAATATATTCGCCATTCCACTTTTACGAATGCTGGGGTCCCTATGGGAGTACATGATCCTGATGGGCTTGTTGTTGAGTGGAGTATAATTAAGTACATCCAATGCCCGTGCAGCTGAACGGAAGAAGTGTAAACGCATTTTGTATGGAAAGACAGAGAGTGACATGAAATCTGATATAATTTCAAGATATAGGAAGCAACCATACAGGCTGCAACAAAGACTAAAGCACCAACTGCCTCTTTCGTATTACTTTTTCTCCCCCTTCAGATAAAAGTTATCTAAGCCATGATTCAAGATGTATCATGCATGAATCCCTAAGACTAACAATCATCCATATATGAGCATATCCAAATACTGCTAATATTCACAGACCAAAAATAGTCGAACCTCTCCCAGAATCTCAATCTGAGTCCATTGATACAGCCATAAAAACAACTGAGAATCAACTCAGTATAACTCCTTTTAACCATTCGACTCATATTAATCCTTTCCATCATATCACCAAATTTACAACCAGCATATTAAAATTTAGTGTTTGCTACTTGACATTTCGAACTTTACATGGCCTTCGTACCAAGCATATTCCAAGTACAAATACATTGAACACAAAGTGCGGTGATAATTGTTCCAACTCTGTCAAAAGGATATAATTCAGTCCCCCCAATCCTTCTTTGTTATCCCCACAAAAGATTTTCAACGGACCACATCAAAAACTTTCTTCACCCTAACATATCTCGTCTCCCCGAATATAACACATCCAGAGTTGTAGTATTCAACTATTAACCATTAACCACACATCACCATCGAAATTCCTTATGATGCCACTAATTGCAAAGTGTTATGATGAGAACTATGTATTTTTAAAATAAATTCAATTAAGTAAGCGAAGACACGAGACTAACCGTCCTGAGGGTCGCTATAGTTAACATAACCATAGCCGAGAGATCGCCGACTCGTCAAGTCCCTGCAGACACGAACCGAAACGACCTGACCGATCTGATTAAACAGATCGTAGAGCTGCGAGTCGTTGACGTTCCAGTCCAGATCTCCAACATATAATGATGTCGTCGCCAACGGGACTCCAGCACCACCACCACCGGCCGTCGGTGCCGCCACTCCGTTCGCACCAGACACCGCCGCCGCCTGATGCTGAACTTGAATCTGTGCCATCTTAAACAGCCACCAAAAAAAGAAAAACCTTCTAGATCCTTTTCCCTTCCTATCGCTACTCTTTTTTTTTCTTTTTTATTTTGACGTACTTTCCCTGTCCTGCGTTGTTCTGCAAATAAACCTCGAGGGTCAAAGTAATCACAGACTAAACTCGAACAGATAACCTCAGCCCTAGGACTAGACGTCTAAACCCGTAAATTTGTTGATTTTTCGGGAGTAAGAGGAGAGAGAGGCGTAGACGGGGTATAGGATCGTCGGACAACGACGACGAAAACTAAGACGAATGACAACGTCGGAGAGATATTTTTTTGGGTTTTTTGGGATAAGATAATAAAATTTGGGAGGGCAGAAGAAAACTGCACCGCACCGGAAGATCAGTAACTGCGAGGGTTATATAGTGGGAGTTGGGAACACGAAACCCTAAGACTTCTCTTTGAGAACGCTTACTCGCGGACCGTTCGATCTGGTGATGTCCCACTCATAGCGGTTTTAGTTGGACGTCTATGATTAAGCGGTTACGATGCTAGAGTGGGGAAAGTCACGTGCTTTCGGGATTTTACAAGTTGTTGCCTTCTCGCAAAGGGTTTTGATAGCTTTTGTTTCTCATGCTGTCTGGACGCTAATGTGAGGAAGTCACGTGCTTATGGGATTTTGCAAGTTGTTGCCTTCTCGCAAGGGGTTTTGTAGCCTGTGCTCCTTTTACTTAAGATTAACCTCATTTCACTCTAAATAAGTTAACCAATCTTCATTTGAATAGTCTTATTTATTTAAGGTCAACTAATTTTATTTTTCTTTTATTTTTTGTGTTTTTAATTTATGTTTTAATTTTATATTCTTTCAATTTTCATAATTTATTAAATTTATTAAAAATAATTTTCATTTTATTTTATTATTTAATTTACTATCAATTAAATATATATTATTTTACTATTTAATATTAATTTATTAATTTTATTTTAATTATTATTACTTACTTTAAATTTTATTTTTTAACAGATAAAATTGTCCTTGAAATTTTAATAGTTATTTAATAAAATTAGTTTTCATAATTAAAACATATATTAATAAATAAATATTAAATTATAAATGAAAATTTAGTTTAATTATTTATTTTTAGTAAAATGAAATAAATAAGATATTTTATTTAATTCATAATTCATAATTTTTTATTTTTTATATTTTATCTAATATTTAATTATTTTAATAATTAAAATATAATTATATTTGATAATATCAATCAAATAAATTTTTATTTTTCTAATTATTAAATTGTATGGGTTTAGTTTCACCTTTAAGATATATTCTAAGTATATATATTAAATAACTATTAAATTTTTTCTAATTATTAAATTGTACAGATTTAGTTTAACCTTTTAGTTTTTGTTTCTTATTTTAGTTTTCATACAATTTAATAATTAGATGGTAATTTTACTTTAAAATTTTAACTAATTATTGTGTTTTTGAGATTATATGATCTTTGGTCGTAATTAACTATTATAAAATTCAATTAATTATCCTGGCTTTCAAATCAATGTACATAAACTACGGATCAAATGGATGCATTCGTACATTTAGAAAGAATTTGTCACCTTTTATTTACTTTCATCTAAAGCCGTGATTTTGCATTTATTTACCCTGAAAAAAGTGTAGTAAAAAAGCAGATTAAAAAATTCAACCGTTTCAATCATAAAATTTTTTGATTGTCAATTTTTCGGTTCAATGTATTTTAATAACTCTTGTTTTTTAAAACTATTTAACTTATTAATTAATAAAAATTTATATATTAATAAATTCTTATAAACTAAAATAAATCATTTAATTTTCATTTAACAATGTCGTTTTTCAATTAAATTTCAAATTTTTTGAAAGGTAAAGATAATCTTTTTCAGTCATATTTCAAATTCTTTAATTTTATTTAATCTTTAGTCAATTTTATAACGATAAAATATTAATTAAACCTTTTAAATCTTACATTTTTTATATTATCACTTTAATTTTTGATTCAAGTTTTAAAAGATTGGATAAAAACATTACTAGTCCAGCTTGGACCAATAATCCAGAGTTTCAGATTGGAACAGTGTGATCTTAGATCTACTATAGCAGAACAATACATAAAGCTTGAGATACCAAAGGAGCTGATCTCTCACTGGACGGAATACAACCATACACATCTACATGTAGGAGCTATACGCTTTGTTCTTGCACTTCACAGAAGAAAGGGAATACCTGCTACAGCCAGGATATCTCTTCTAGAAATTGCCTACACAACATACCAAAATGCTTTGATTGGTACTTTACTGACTACACTCAACAATGGAAGTGTCATTCTGACAATAGGACCTTATTTTAACATCAAGTTGGATGATGCCACTTTGTCTGAACGACTGCAAGTTCAAATTCAGATCACTGGAGCAGATTAAGATCCTATAGCCATCATGGCTACCTTACATCATCAAAAGATCTATCGTCTACAGAATCATACTTGGGACCTTAACTTTCAAAATTTTACTTCGGATGCTTTTTATATAGTTGCTGATCATTCTAATGATCAAACTACTATCATCCAGATTCCGAAGCAATTACTAGCTGTAGAGCTTGAAAAGTTAATGTCTACTGAATAGATCACCAATTACTAGAAAGGTGTTCCATATGTCTCATCGACACTCTTTTCATAAAACCACTAATCCAATTCTGAAGACATTAAAAGATGGAACGGTGAATTTCATCCATACAAAGCATCTGGACCTTCTACATCCGGGACTATATTTTTGATCCAGCTCGTATTTTCTCATATGGAAGGTAAATTTGGCCCTCCTATCTATTATTTTCAATCTAATGGAGATCTAGTCTACGTAAGCCATCATCGTGGACACTTTGTATGGGATGTTGATCCATTTATATGCGAACCGGACTGTGAAGTCTATCTCAACCCTGAGTCAGACAGTGAAGATGATGATGAGCGATATGCCAGACGACGAAGGAGGAAGAAAAAGTCTAAAACTTGTTGTATGCCTTCTCAACAGTATCATCCACACAAGGATGATTCAGATCCAGATGATTCTAGCAAATCTAGTGGTCTACCCACAGAAAGATCCAGACCTAGATCTCTTCGTGAGATGCTGAAATCTTCTACCTGTCAGCCTAAGCCAGTAATTCCTGTAATTACTCCTACTTCTATACCTTGTATGATGGTTAAGTCATGCGAAGAAGAGTTTCCTTCTCTACACAGGAGTACAGATGAAACATCTAGTCTTTAGCCCTTATATTAGAGCGATAGGAATCACTTCACAAGGAACACTTGTCTCAAATCCTTCTAATGAAGCTCTTAACTGGCAAACATCAAATGCAGTAGCATAGAACAAAATCCTTAGACGAATTGATTTTAAGCTAGATGGAATCAGTCAACAAACTCATGCTACTCAACATAAAGTTGACGTCATCTTTAAGCGGATCCAATAAGTGTACTACTCATACAAAACTCATATCCAGCAACTTGATGTTGATCTTCGACATTACATTGCTACATAGTATTTTGGACCTGACTTCGACGTCAAAATTAGAGAACTCAGGAAGATATAAGGAATTGTGCAACACATGGAAGCTGATATGCAATCTCCACAGTCTAAGATTATATATGGCTCATCCTCTTTAGTATTTCCAAATATACAGCCAATATACACTCCTCCTCTGTATCAAACGTACCTAGAAGAACCTGATTATTCAACGGTCTTCAAGTTTAACTATCCTTTGATCAGACAACATATCCATCTTTAGGCAACTCAAGCTACAATTGAAAAAACCAAATCAAAGCCAAAGCCTGAACAAGTTCCTGAGCTATCACCTTTATATACTAAACCTAAACTAGTTAACCAGTGGAGTAAACTGTTACAGATAGAGTTCATAATAAAGTCTCAACCTTCCGCCTTTACCGGGAAGGATAAAGCATCTCTGTAGAGTTCATAGCAACAATTAGATAATTCAAAAGCTTGTTCTAAAGCCTCTGTCCCAACATCTGAAGTCTTTACAACAATCTCTGAGTCATCATCTGAACAGATCTCTGAACCGTCTTATGATTCCTCAACCCAGCTAACTAATCTATCAGACTTAGCACAAGTTCTGATGACTATGCCTGAACCTACTGAAGTTGAACCAGAAATAAGTGAAACAGAATCTACAGGTATTGGACCTTTCAGGCCTACACTAGCACCACAAACAGCACCAGCTCAACCGGCTGCACAGACCAAGCCTACTTGAGGACCTTGATTTACTTTTGACGATCTTCCCCCAAAGAAATAGAGAGATTGTTTGCAAGAATTTGGTGCACGGACAAATTTTCAAATTACGTGACCGAATAATCCTTTATAGGATATTTTGTCTGAGTTTACTTCTCATTTCATTGGTACTTTGCGAGAATGATGGCAAAGTATTAGCGACCATCGAAGACTTCAGCATATCTAAGTCATTATAGTCGGAGCACTTTTTGGAATAATTCATAAGGAATTCACTGGTGACTTTCAGCTTATAGATAAGCAAATCCGTCATGAATATTTTGCAATGAAATATTGTTCACTTGACAAGCGAGATTTACAAAAGTATTTTCAACGTGTGACGGAAAGGTATTATCTTTTGAATGGATAAAATGATGTTAATCTTCGATATACTTTTATCTCATCCCTTTCAGATCAACTGCAACTAGAGCTAAAACAGACCATTGTTTCCTTACAAAGGGATATTGCTAATATATCTCTTGGAGAAATCTACCAACTTGCTTTAACCTCTTTTGATAAGCTTTATGATCAACATGCCTTATTCCAGAACATCGTTAAAGGTGGTCTACTTCTCAAATAGGCTTGCAAGAAGGCTTATCTTTAAATTAAGTGCAAAGACGCAACAAGAAGAAATCTCATCACAATCATGTCTATCATCGACAAAAGTTTCGTAAACAAATGGAAGGTTACAAGCCCTTCAGGAAAGCTTATGTGAGAAAAGATGGAACTAAACGATAGTTTGTTCGATTCTTCAAGAAGAAATCCATTCATTCTCAAAAAGTTGATCGATATTTTCTCTGTAGACAACCAGGACACTTTGCACAAACCTGTCCTCATAAAAGTAAGAAAGATGTCAAGTTATTGAAGCAAATGCAGTCAATTTTGCCTATTCATTCTTCTAATAACTTTGAACTTCTTATTAAGGAACAATCCACTGTAGAAGAAGACACTAAGTTTGTTGTTTCTGTACGACCTCTGAAGATGAATCCTCTAATTCCGCTATCTCTCTAGGGTATGATTCTTTATACATGTTACAACAGACCTGCATGAAATTAGATCGTACTCTAATCTAATGACCATATGTCCATATCTAACTCTTCATACAAGACAAATAGGATCGACCCATCAAAGCTATTAGATTTATGGATACTGGATCCAGATGTACGCTTATGAAACCTAACATCTTACCTTCTAAGGCATGGACCTTACATGATGAGTACTTTACTGCTGCAGATGGCGATTCATTCAAGATTAGGTTAATTACAAAGAGAAAGATTGGAATATGATTCTTTCCACAGTGTACAGTTTGGACTAAAGTGCTTAGCAACAATCTACTTGGCCCAGATATTCTCATAGGTATGGATGTATACAGCGAAGCCTCACCTTTGCAGATCCTACCCACAAGCCTTAGGTATCTATCATTTTACAGTCCCTACACTGAAGTGAGAAATGTGTTTGAACTTTCTCAAGTTCCTACACCATATACATCATTGAGAGATAAACTGTTAGACTACTGTCCTGAATCACATGCACATTTTTCTCATCCAAATCCTCTTTGGAAAATTAAAAAAGAATGAGGATATCAATCATACGAAAGCCACACATCAAGGGATGAACCCTAATGACCTCAAACTTGCACAAGATGAGTGTGCTATCCTTCTGAAGCAAGGACTTATTGACCCCACAAAGTCGGAATGGGCTTGGCAGGCTTTCTATGTGAACAAATGTTCAGAGCAAAAGCACGGTAAAAAGAGATTGGTGGTTGATTATAAGCCTCTGAATGCATTCCTGTAAGATGACAAGTTTCCTCTCCCTAAGATCAATACTCAGGTATTATTTCTAAAAGAAGCTGTTAAGTTTTATCTTAAAGCAGGATTTTGGTAATTAGGTGTTCACCGGACTGAGTGGAACAAAACTGCATTCTGCATTCCCAATGCACAATACCAATGGATTGTTGGGCCATTTGAGCTTAAAGTTGCCCCATCACTATTTCAAAAAACCATGATCAAAATCTATAAGCCTATCCTCAACAGTGCAAGCATCTATATTGATGATATCTTTTGTTCTTAAAGACCCATGAGGAACATCAGGCCTTACTTCAGCAATTCTTAGATCTTACTAAACAATATGGCATCATGCTTTCAGCCTCTAAAAGCATCATTGGTACAAAGGAGATTGAATTTCTGGTATGCATTTCAAAGATGGATTCTAGCAGCCTGGTCCACATATTGCATAAGAGTTATTACACTTTCTTGACGAAAATCTCACTGGGAAACAAATACATCAATTCCTCAGGATTGTTAATTACATTCGTGAGTTCATATCAAACGTGGCAGCTTACACGTTATGTTTATCCAAGTTGCTCAAACAGAATCCACCCTGGCCTCCAGATATTTTCTTTCCTTTTTCTGATTATAAATATCTTCTTCCTCTTTAGCGAGGTATCTTCTTCTCAAAACTTTTATCTTTTGAAGTCTTTGATTGTCAAGTTCCTATGGCTTATCAAACCCTCTCTGCCATCACAAAGAAATACTTTCCTCCCATTACTATTACACCTACGAATGTTTCTGAACTTGCCTCACTTGCTCGTATGAGCTTGTTTTATTACTTGCATCATTTTCTTAATAAAACTAACTCTCCTGGTAGTCCCACAATGTTCAACCTCAAAGCACCTTATCTTAATGTAACTTTTTTTCATGATTGCTTTTCTGAAAACATATTATGGTATCTTTAGGCACTTTCTGTCCTCTATGCTTATGCCGTCACCATATTCCCTCTTCAACTCTACCAACATCTCTGTGACATAAATAATGAAAGGTCTTTGTTATGGACATTTCTTTATTGGTTTCAACCACTAGCTCAATGGAAGTAACAATGTTCTATGGTTATTTCACAACATCATCTATGGAAAGCTTCTACTAGACAACAATCTACTCATTGTTTCTTCATACTTCATCGTCCATATCGTGAAACATATACTGGTGCCCTTTACACTGAACACTATGTCCATTTTGATCATACTTCCTTATATTGGCCACGATATCAAGACAATGTGCTCTAATCTTTTAGAGATTTTCTCAAAGAGATAAATCATTGTCCTGATACACCATTAATTTCCTCCTCTATTAGACCTTATCCAGGTGAATTTGTTCATGGTAAACCAGAAGTACCAGATGTTGACATATCAGGTCTCAATAGCCCTCAATATAACATAGAAGGATCAGTCTTAGACCTTGCAGGATCTTCTCAGCCTCATGACTCAGTCTTTCAGGATGCTTAAAACCCTAATGATGATAATTACAGTCCTAATGAAGATGAGTTAAATCAATTCCTGCACAAACTTCACACATGTAAGCTTAGTCACAATAAGTGACAAAAGACATATCAAAATGATACTGACAGCTCAAGTAATCTAGACTCTCCATCCAATTTGCAATCATGGCATGAACCAATACGTGACAAATATTGCGTTGGATTTCATGGGACTCGTCTTTTTAGGTGTTTTCTTTTTTGAGTCTTTTGATGAAAGAGAATCTTTGTGGCTCACAAACCACTATATAAGCATCCTTCTTATCATCATATTGTTTACTTTTTCAAAGTAGCTTTGTGAAAGGTTTGATGATTGTACTTAAAGTTGCTTTCTTTTTAAAGTTGTAATCAGTGTGTCTTTTGAGTGTTTTACTTTTCCACCTTGGTTCACCTATAAAAACAAAACTCTTCTTCTATTGTAAGTAGGCATTGATTTCAATGAATATTAGTTTGGGTGTTTTGCATTCTCTTTAAGTTCTCCCTCTCCTGAAAACTTAAGTCTTAAGTAATGTTACTATCTGTCATTATACAGAGACAAGTATGCTCTACACTCGCCTCTTCTGAGGATCTTGTGTATCAGAATGTCTAAGACAGTCTATGACTGCATAAAATAATTCTGCTGTAAGATTAGAGTTTAATGGGAAAAGAGTGTATATACTATTGTGACTATTGTTTCAAAGGAGAAAAGGAGTTGTGAGAGTGTAAGGTTCCTAAGAGGAAAGCTGAGAGTTGTGTGTCCATGGAGAGAGGGGCTTTGTGTCTTGACCATCATACTTGGAACTTACCGATAGTCCCAAGGTTCCTATATTGTTCCACAATAGTCTACCAGACACTACAGTAGTCTACAATCCGACTTTAGTTAGTCAATGGTCTGTTCAAAGGTGTTGTTTTAGCTAGTTGTTGTCGTACTTTCCCTGTGTGCCCTTCGGGAGTTAGTATTAGAACCATCTTTCATGTCTTAGCCGGCGGTAACAATATCTCTTGATAAGAGTGAGTAAGGAGAGAGCCCAACAGTTATGGAAACACTACCAAATGACCCTGTTCATCTGTCTTCAACTTTGTCCATGTCTAGTCAACCTTCTAGTGTTAAGTGTGTTTTGTCTAATCGTATTGAAAATATAGTAGAAATTACTCATGTTCCTGTAGAAAATTATGTTTTTAAGTCTTCTTTACCTTTGTTGAGTCTTTACAGTATCTATTCTCGTGATCGTTCTTAGACAAAATGTATTCATACTATTTTGTCTACATCTAGATCAAAAGTCAAAGAAATAATCTAGAGTTCTAGATTGGAACAGTATGGTCTTAAATCTACTACAACAGAACAATATGTAAAGCTTAAGATACTAAAGGAGCTTATCTCTCTCTGGAGAGAACACAACTATACACATCTACATGTAAGAGCTATACACCTTGTTCTCACACTTTATGGAAGAAAGGGAATACCTGCTATAGCTAGGATATATCTTCTAGAAACTGTCTCCACAACATACCAAAATGCTTTTGTTAGTACTTTGCTGAATACTCTCAACAATGGATGTGTCATTCTAACAATAGGACCTGATTTAACATCAGGTTGGATGATCCCACTTTGTCTGAATGGCTGTAAGTTCAAATTCATATCACTGGAGCAAAACAAGATCCTATAGCCATCACGGCTACCTTACATCACTAGATGATTTATCGTCTGCAAAATCATGCTTTGGACTTTAACTTTCAAAATTCTACTTCGGATGCTCTTTATATGGTTACTGATCCTTCTAATGATCAAACTATTATCATCCAGATTTCGAAGCAATTACCAGCTATGGAGCTTGAAAAGTTGATGCCTACTGAATGGATCACCAATTACCATAAAGGTGTTCCATGTGCCTCATCGACACTCTTTTCATAAAACCACTCCTCCAATTCTAAAGACATTAAAAGATGGAACGGTGAAGTTCATCTATGCAAGGCCCAACAAAGATCCATCTGGACCTTCTACATTCGGTACTATATTTTTGATTCTGTCTGTATTTTCTCATACTGAAAGTAAATCTAGCCCTCCTATCTATTATTTTAAATCTAATGGAGATCCAGTCTATGTAAGGCATCAACGTGAACACTTTATATGGGATGTTGGCCCATCTATATGTGAACCAACTGTGAAGTTTGTCTCAACCCAGATTCAGACAATGATGATGATGATGAGCAGTATGCCAGACAACGAAGGAGGAAGAAAAAGTCTAAAACTAATTGTGTTCCTTCTCAACGGTATCGTCCACACAAGGATGATTTAGATCTAGATGATTCCAACAAATCTAGTGGTCTACCCACAGAAAGATCCAGACCTAGATCTCTTAATGAGATGATGAAATCTTCTACCTATCAGCCTAAGCTAGTAATCCCTGTAATTACTCCTACTCCTATACCTTGTATGATGGTTAAGCCATGCGAATAAGAGTTTCCTTCTCCATACAGGAGTACAGATGAAACATCTAGAGTTATCTCTAGCCCTTATATTCGAGCCACAGGAATCACTTCATAAGGAACACTTGTGTCAATTCCTTCTGATGAAATTCTTAACTGGCAGACATCAAATGCAGTAGCACAAAACAAAGTCCTTAGAAGAATTGATTCCAAGCTAGGTGGAATCAGTCAACAAACTCATGCTACTCAATATAAAGTTGATGTCGTTTCTAAGCAGATCCAACAACTGTATCACTCATACAATGCTCAAATCCAGCAACTTGACATTGATCTTCGACATTACCTTGCTACACAGTATTTTAAACTTGACTTTGACGTCAAAACTAGAGAACTCAGGAAGACACAAGGAATTGTGCAACACATGGAAGATGATATGCAATCTATACATTCTAAGACTGTATATGACTCATCCTCTTCAGTATTTCCAAATATACAGCTAGTATACACTCCTCGTCTGTATCAGACGTACCCAGAAGAAGCTAACTATTCAAAGGTCTTCATGTTTAAATATCCTTTGATCAGATAACATATCCATCCTAAAAAAACTCAAGCTAAAACTAAAAAACCAAAATCAAAGCCAAAGCCTGAACAAGTTTCTAAACCATCACCTTTATACACTAAACCCGAACTAGTTAACCAGCGGAGTAAACCATTATAAATTCATACGCCTCCTACTTCTCCACCAAAGTCTCAACCTTCCACCTCTATTGGGAAGGATAAAGCACCTCTAATAGAGTTCATAGCAACTCTTACACCTACACCTGTTGCAGAAGATTCCTCTGCCCAATTAGATAATTCAGAAGCTTCTTCTGAAGCCTCTGTCCCAACATCTGAAGTCTCTGCAACAATCTTTAAGTCATCATCTGAACAGATATCTAAACTGTCTTTTGATTCCTCAGCCCAGTTAGCTGATCCATCAGACTTAGCACAAGTTCTGATGACCATGCCTGAACCTACTGAATCTAAATCGAATATAAGTGAAGTAGAATCCACAGGTACTAAACCTTTTAAACCTGCACCAGCACCACAAGCAGCACCAGCTCAACCAGCTGCACAGAGCAAGCCTACTTTAGGACCTTAGTTTACTTTTGATAATCTTCCCCTAAAAAAATAGAGAGATCCTTTGCATGAATTCTTTGCATGGATAAATCTCCAAATGACTCAACCGACTAATCCTTTACAAGATATTTGACCTAAGTTTACTTCTCATTTCACTGCTATTTTGAGAGAATGGTGGCAAAGTATTGACAACTATCGAAGACTTTGGTATATCCATGTTACTACATCCACTGAAGATGAAGACATTAAGGAGGTGTTTGTTTCCGCTTTTATTTTTAGTTTTTTATTTTTGTTTTCAAATTCAGTAAAAAAACCTGTTTGTTTGAGTTTTAGTTTCTGTTTTTAGTTTTGGTTTCTTACAGTTTTCAAAAATTATGAAAACTATAAAAAGTGGTTTTTGTTTCTTGTTTCAGTTTTTTCATAATCTGATTTATTATCATTTCAATATATATTATTTAATTATTAATAAAATTATGAATAATCTAATTCAAGATTATATATTTAATAAATTAAAATTAATTATCAATAAAAATTATGAATAATTTAATTTTTATAATTAAATTATATGTAATTAAATTTTAATAATTATTAATAAATATAATTAAATTTAAAATATATAAATATTCAAATAAAATTTGATTTAATAATTAAAATATATTTCAAATTAATATTAATTTATAATAAAATTTTAATTTTTAAATTATTTATTTTATTAAAATAACATAACTTTATTAATAATTTGTTAATAAATATTATATAAGAGATTAAATAAATTTATTTAATTAAAAATAATTTATCTTTAAGTTTTATCTAATATGTAATTATTGTCAGTGATAAAAATATAACTACATTAATATTAACAACCAAACAAGTTTTTGTTTTTGTTTGAAAGAAAATCAGAAACAAAAAACTGAAAACTAAAACTGAAAACTATAACAGAAAAACAGAAGGAGAACCAAACGGCCCCTAAGTTTGTAGTTTTTGTCACGACCTCTGAAGATGAATCCTCTGATTCCTTTATCTCTCTAGGGGATGATTCTCTATACATGCTACAACAGACCTGTATAAAATTAGATCGTACTCCAATCCAACAGTCATATGTCCAAACCCAACTCTTCAGATAAGACAAATATTATCGCCCTATCAAAGCTATTAGATTTATGGATACTGGATCCAATCGTATGATTATGAAGCCCACCATTTTACCTTCTGAGGCATGGACCTCACATGATGAGTACTTTACTGTAGCAGATGGCAATTCTTTCAAGATTGGGTTAATTACAAAGAGAAAGATAGGGATACGATTCTTTCCACAGTGTGCATTTTGGACTAAAGTGCTTGGCAGCAATTTACCTAGCCCAGATATTCTCATTGGTATAGATGTATACAGCAAAGCCTCACCTTTATAGATCCTACCCATAGGCTTCAAGTATCGATCATTTTATAGTCCCTGCACTAAAGTGAGAAATGTATTTGAACTTTCTCAAGTTCCTACACCATATACATCATTGAGAGATAAACTGTTAGACTACCGTGCTAAATCACATGCACAATTTTCTCTTCCAAATCCCTTTTGGAAAAATACTGACTTTTTCATAAGTCTACCTTTCCAAAAGAATAAGGATATCAATCCTACGAAAGCCACACATCCATGGATGAACCCTGATGACCTCAAAATCACACAAGATGAGTGTGCTATCCTTCTGAACCAAGGACTTCTTAACCCCACAAAGTCAGATTTGACTTTCCAGGCTTTCTATGTGAACAAATGTTTAGTGCAAAAGCGAGGTAAAAAGAGATTGGTGATTGATTATAAGCCTCTGCATGCATTCCTGCAAGATAACAAGTTTCCTCTCCCTAAGATCAGTACTCAGGTACTATTCTAAAAGAAGCTATTATCTTTTCCAAATTTTCTCTTAAAGTAGGATTTTGGCAATTAGGTTTTCACCCGACTGAGCAGTACAAAAATGCATTCTGCATTTCCAATGCACAATACCAATGGATTGTTATGCCATTTAGGCTTAAAGTTGCCCCATCACTATTTCAAAAAACCATGACTAAGATCTATAAGCCTATCCTCAACAGTGCAATCATCTACATTGATGATATTCTCTTGTTCTCAAAGACCCACAAGGAACATCAGGCCTTATTTCAATAATTCTTGGATCTTATTAAACAGTATGGCATCATGCTTTCAGCCTCTAAAATCACCATTGGTATAAAGAAGATTGAATTTCTGGGTATGCATTTTAAAGATGGATTTTACCAGCCTAGTCCACATATTACACAAGAGCTATTACACTTTCCTGATGAAAATCTCACTGTGAAACAAATACAACAATTCCTCAGGATTGTTAATTATATTCGTGAGTTCATACCATACATGGCAGCTTACACTTCATTCTTATCCAAGTTGCTCAAAAATAATCCACCGCTTTGGCATTTAGAACAAAGGCTATCTAGTATTTAAAGCACATCTGTCAAGATCCTCCACCTTTAAAAATTCCTGACATGGGACAATGCATACTACAGACAGATGCTGGTGACCATTATTGGGGTGTTGTGCTTATCGAAGAAATCAATGAAAAACGCCATTATTGTGGCCATGTAAGTGGCCAATTTCGAACTTCTGAATGCTATTACCACATCAGTTACAAAGAGATCTTGGTTGTTAAAAGAGGTATTGAAAAGTTTGCTTTCCACCTCGCTCTTTATCACTTTTTGATTGAAATGGATAACACTTCATTTCCCAAGATTCTTGATCAACCTAAGTAATATCTTCCCAATAGTCAATTGCTTCATTGGCAGGAATGGTTTTCTCATTATAAATTCTCCAGTCGTTATATTAAAGGTCACTAAAACAAACTTGCTGAATTTCTCTCTAGACCTACCAAACCTATCTTGTTTCTTTCCTCTTCTTTAAAACGTTCTATTCCTTTTTTTTTGGCTCATGGGGTTTCCCAAGTTTGCAAAATTTAAAAAAGATTTTCCCCCTTTTTTTTCTACTACTCCAACCACTGTTGCAGACCTCTTCCCTTTCTTCATCAAAGTTTGTTTTATTATCTTTATCTCACTCTTCTCAAATTTGATATTTTACCTACTCTTGGTTATTTTAATGCTCTTTCTCCCTACAAACTAATGTATCATCTTTATGATACTCTCCACGATACTATCTTATGGCATCTTTGGGCTTTGTCTGCCCTATATGCTTGCTCTATCTCACTGTCACCCTTTCATATTTATCGTCAGTTATCTGATCCTACAAATGTCAACTCTCTTTTATGGACTTTTTAAGAATGGTTTCAACCATTATCCAAATAGCATGTGGACATGTCTCAACTCTTAACTCAAAATTGTTTATGGGACACTACTTTAACTGATCACAAAGTTTATGCCATTCATATCATACACCGTCCCTACTGTATGTGGACTTCTGGACATTTGTGTACACTCAATCATCTTCAACATTGGCAAACCACCCTTGATTGTTCTACAAAATGCACACAGTTAATGGCAGAATTACATTCTTTCTTAGACCAACTCAATCAATCCCTAAGCCTATCTCCATCCAACATCTGTACATCTCTTGGTCCATATTTTGGAGATATTGCTTTTCTAGCACCAATTCTTACTCCATTATTTGATCATTGGACATCAGTGGCTCCTTCTAATGCTATCAACATTCGAGCTGGTGAAGTTCCTTGCCAGACATATCGCACATCTTTAGCTTCCAGCGTACCATCAAGCCTTGTTTAAGACCCGATTTTGGCCCATGGCCTTCTATTTGGACTACAACTGATATCAGTCACATTCTAGAAGGTAGACTAGACAAAGACAAAGTAAAAGACAGATGAACATGTTCATTTGGTAGTGTTTCCATAACTGTTGGGCTCTCTCCTTACTCGCTCTTATCAAGAGACAATGTTACTGCCGGCTAAGATATGAAAGATGGCTTTGATACCAACAAAGGGACCCCAAAGGGCATAAAGGGAAAGTACGATAACCACCTAGCTAAAACAACACCTTTGAACATACCATTGACAAACCAAAGTCAGATTGTAGACTACTACAATGTCTGGTAGAATATTGTGGAACAACATAGGACCTTGTGACTATCGGTAAGTTCCAGGTATGATGGCCAAGACATAAAGCCCTTTTCTCCACAGGCATACAACTCTCATCTTTCGTCCTAGGAACCTTACACTCTTACAACTCCTTTTTCCCTTTGAAACAATAGCCGCAACAATATCTATACTCTTTCACTGTTAAATTCTAATCTCATGGTGGAATTTTTTAATGCAGTCATAGACTGTCTTAGACTTTCTGATATACAAGATCTTCAGAAGAGGAGAGTGTAAAGCATACTTGTATAATGACAGCTAGTAATATTACTAAAGACTTAAGCTTTCAAGAGAGGGAGAACTTATAGAGAATGCAAAACACACCAACTAATATTCATTGAAATCCATGCTTACTTACAATGGAAGAAGAGCCTTGCTTTTACAGGTGAAGCAAGGGTAGAAAAATAAAACACTTAAAAGACACATTGATTATAACTTTAAAAAAGAAAGCAAGTTTAAGTAAAATCATCACGCCTTTCACAAAGCTACTTTAAAAAAGCAAACAACTTTCTAAAAAACAAATAGTATGATGATAAGAAGGAATCTTACATAGTGGTTTGTGGGTCACAAAGATTCTCTTTCATCAAAAGACTCAAAATAGAAAACACCTAAAAAGACCAGTCCCATAGAATCCAATGTATTATTTGTCATGTATTGGTTCACGCCATGATTGCAAATTAGATGGAGAGTCTGGATTACTTGAGCTTTGATATGTCTTTTGTCACTTACTATGACTGAGCTCACATGTGTGAAGTTTGTGCAGGAATTGATTTAACTCAGCTTCATTAGGACTGTAATTATCACCATTAAGGTTTTGAGCATCCTAAAAGACTGAGTCAAGAGGCTAAGAAGATCTTGCAAGGTTTGAGACTGATTCTTCTGCATTATATTAAGGGCTTTTGGGACTTGGTATGTCAACATCTAGTGCTTCTGGTTCTCCAGGAACAAATTCACCTAATAATGTCAAACAGAGGAGGAAATGATTGGTGTATTAGGAAAATGATTTATCTCTTTGAGAAAATCTCTAAGAGATTGGAGCATATTGTCTTGATATCGTGGCCAATATAATGAAGTATGACAAAAATGGACACGATGTTCAGTGTAAAGGGCACCAATATATGTTTCACGATATGGACAATGAAGGATGAAGAAATAATAAGTAGATTGTCGTCTAGCAGAAGCTTTCCATAGATGAAGTTGTAAAATACCATAGAACATTGTTGCTTCCATTGAGCTAGTGGTTGAAACCACTTAAGAAATGTCCATAACAAAGACCTTTCATTGTTTATGTCATAGAGATGTTGGTAGAGCTGAAAAGGGGATAGGGTGACGACGCAAGCATAAAGGGCAGAAAGTGCCCAAAGATACCATAATGTGTTTTCAGAAAAGCGGTCATGAAGAAAAATCACATTAAAGTAAGGTGCTTTGAGGTTGAACATTATGGGACTACCAGGAGAGTTAGTTTCACTAAGAAAATGATGTAAGTAATAAAACAAACTCATATGAGCAAGTGAAGCAACTTCAAAAACATTAGTAAGTGTACTAGTAATGGGACGAAAGTAGTTCCTTGTGATGAACTTGACAATCAAAGACTTTAAAAGATAAAAAGCTTTGAGAAGAAGATACCTCGCTGAAGAGGAAGAAGACATTTATAATGAGAAAAAGGAAAGAAAGTATCTGGAGGCCAGAATGGATTCTGTTTAAGCAACTTGGATAAACATAAAGTATAAGATGCCATGTGTGGTATGAACTCACGAACGTAATTAACAATCTCGAGGAATTGTTGTGTTTGTTTCACAGTGAGATTTTCGTTAAGAAAGTGTAAAAACTCTTGTGCAATATGTGAACTAGGCTGGTAGAATCCATCTTTGAAATGCAAACCTAGAAATTCAATCTCCTTTGTACTAATGATACTTTTAGAGGTTGAAAGCATGATGCCATACTGTTTAGTAAGATCGAAGAATTATTGAAGTAAGGCCTGATGTTCCTCATGGGTCTTTGAGAATAGGAGAATATCATCAATGTAGATGATTGCACTGTTGTGGATAGGCTCATAGATCTTGGTCATGGTTTTTTGAAATAGTGATGGGGAAACTTTAAGCCCAAATGACATAACAGTCCATTGGTATTGTGCATTAGGAATGCAGAATGTAGTTTTGTACCGCTCAGTCGGGTGAACACCTAATTGCCAAAATCCTGCCTTAAGATCAAACTTAGAAAAGACAATAACTTCTTTTAAAAATAGTACCTGAATACTAATCTTAAGGAAAGGAAACTTGTTATCTTGTAGGAATGCACTCAAAGGCAATGTTGCGAATACTGCACCGGATTCGGTACCGGATTGAGTTCTAGAACGGTACTGTACCGGTACCGGTCAATACCGGGTACCGTTTCGGGTAATTTTTTATATTTATGAAATAATCCCTAAAATTTTAAAAATTTGCAAAATAGTCCACTGATATATTGTACAGTTATATACTGTTTACAAGTTTACATCAACCTTATTTTCAAAAATCATAATAACAAATAATAATCACAATTAATAATTTAATATAAAATGACAATAATTTTTAAATATT
>JAOTAY010000006.1:4107203-4130938 GCA_025629805.1 Erythroxylum baracoense
CTTCCAAATTGTACCTAAAATCATATATGAATTAAAGTGAGTATCTTAAGCATTTTTGTATCATTAATCACTAAGTGTAAATGATTAAATATATCAACAATTAAACATATGTCAATTTGCACCAAATTTAGCTTTTGGTCGTCCTCGGGCAAAGCATCCAAATTAAGCTCAAAGACTCGAAACATTTACTCAATTCCTATATTTTCCAAGACTATATAATCATAACCAAAGATGAATGACTTTAAAAAATCATAGCAAGAATTCAAAATTCAATGCTTCTACTCATGATCAATCAATAAGCGTCATCTTCAAAAATCGAGCAATCTAATGGTAGACTCAGAAAATGTGCTTAAGTAAAATACATCTATAAGTACACTCAACACCATTCATGATTTTGACAATCCACAACTTTACATATCGTTTCATTTTTCCACCACTAATATTCACATGCAAAATCATTGATCAAAGGAATTTTCAAATTCGTAATATGGGTAAAGGTAAGTGAGATTTGTTTAGGTCAAGTAGCATGAAAGCCATCAAAACTAGTAAAACAAAAATAACACTCAATCAAAAATTGGGTACCATCAGCTATGACAAATGCAACATTTATTTTTCAAAACCCCATTCAACTCTCACACACTAACCACATGAAGCATGTACCAATCCGAAGGAATCACTCATACAATTTATGCCAACAATACATTGAAACCATAAGATTGAACCTTCCAAGCCAACATCTACCTCATGTTCAACATACTCAAATAATACATTTATTACAACTCTAGGAACATGCATTAATTATGAATAACTTTGCAAACTCATATGCACTTCTTCTTTGATAAATTTATTTAAACAAAAAAATTTATTATTTTTCTTTTTCGTCCTTCTTTCTTTTTCATTTTTTTGCTTTTCTCTTTTCTTTCTTTCTTTTCCTTATAAAAATTAAAATAAACTACATCAACAGGGGAATTTCAATGATAAAACATAACAAAACATCCCAACATTAACCAACTCACACATATGTACACCCCCACACTTACACTTTTGTACATGCATAAACCCACCAATCACAAATGTTCCATTAGCTTTATGGCTTGGGTAGGACATTTGGTTACGTATAAAGCATGTAATATGGTTGATACAAAAAGAAAGTCTGATAAGGCTCACAAGGGCTTATCAAAAAGGAAAATCATATAATGGGTAGGCTATTTAGCTAATGTAGTTCAGAAAAGCAAATAATGCCTAATCATATCCATATTAATGTATGTGATAAAAATGTGGTCTCGAATATAAATTCAAGGCAAAATCAGGATGTACATGTCATAAAGGTCACACATTATCAAAAGACAATGAGATTGATATGAATGTGTCAATCAAATAAGGCTCAAAATCTCACTGGCTTTGTCTACTACTAGTCACTACTTTTTTAAAAATAATGCACATCGATCAATCACAAGAGTAAAAGTACATGCTAAAGTTGCTACAAAATTTTCTAGTCAATTCATTCTCTAATCATGACTATATAATCCCAAAATCAATATAAAAGAAAAAATGTTTGTTATGTTTGTTTTATTCTTTCTCTCATTTTGATTGAAAACTTAAAACAAGAAAAAAACAAAGAAACAAAGAACATACATGCATAAAAAATAATAAAAAAATAAATGTGAAAATTTAAATGCAAGGAAATTACTTCCCTTGGGTTGACTCCCAAAAAGTGCCTTTATTTAGAGTTGCTGACTCAACTCCTTCTTCTCTTCATGTGACAAAATTATGATCTTCTGATGACACTTACAGTTCTTCAACGTGAGGTTCTTCAGGATAGGGTCGTGGTTGATAATCATTCCCATTTAGCTCCTTCCTTATCCTCAGACTTTCAATCTCGACTGATAATCATGGACTCAATACTTACCTCTGAGCTAAATGATATTTCCTTTTCGACTTTGAGCTCCTCCTCTACTTCTTCTACAGAAGCAATTCATTGAGGGTTGACCTCAAAATTCTCGAGCTCTTCTTTACTCTGTAAGGTTTCCATGCTAATATCCATCGGTAACCCTCAGGTTGATATGGTTGCGTCTCTTTGCTTTGCAATGCTAGGTGGTTGGTAGCTTCCTTTAATTGATCCGCCTGGCTTGTCAAGTTTTGGATTCTATAACTTGTTTCCTGCTGGAATTGCGAAGTGGTAGCAATATACACATTAACTAATTCTTCCAAGGATGTACCTAAGTCTTGATAGGAAGCTTCTGGTCTATACGGAAATTACTGTGCTTCCTGCAAACTGTCATGGAAGTAATTTTGCTGATTATCCCATCCATAACAAAAGTTAGGTTGATCAGTCCAAACATTGTTATAGGATTGAGAATATTAATTAAAGAAAAAATTACTCCCATCCATGTCAAATTTAATTTTTAAATTTTTTCATAAAAACGAAACAAAAAAATGAAAAGATTACGAAATAACTGAACAGGTACCATTTACGAACAAATATATGCAAAACACCAATTAAAGTCAACAACAAAAACTAAACACCACAGTCCCCGACAACGGGGCCAAAATTGATAGGCATGTCGTAACGTTAGTCAAAATAAAATAACTAGACTACTACTGTATCAGTAGTGAGTCTAAATCGATCCTACAGGAAGTGTTCGATTAGCTTATGAAATGAAATTAATTGATGTTCAGGTAATGGGGGGCGGGGGTAGGTTTGGATTTAATAAGAAAATAAAATAAAATAAACCTAATGAAAAAAAAGTAAAGAAAACATGCAAAAAATGATAAAAATGGGGAATTCGGTAGGGATTTGGTTCTTTGGTTCAATCTCAGCCTACACCCTAATTAAGTATAATTTATTGATTTGTTGTTCTTTTATCTTTTTTAGCAATTATCAATCATATATTAACAATAAGATATGTTAATCCTGATTATTTCTTGGATCCTAGTTAATTACAAAGTACTCGTTAATTAACCCTAGCTATCGGGAAATCTTGAATAAGCTCTCTAAGTTTATCCGGACAACTGCCTTACGAATCAAAAAATAGACCAATCTAGGTAATAATCACACAAGCTCGGATTATTTAACCTATGTTATGTTATCTCTAATGATTCGGAACCATTAGTTGCTCATATGAATCGAGAATACAACGATTACGTATTGCATTCAATTCTAGCAATGGGTTTTCATGAAAAATAATTCAATAGAGCATTATAATCATCATCATTTAAATACCTAATCAATGCATACAAGATAACATAATCAATTTCTAATGAGAGAAAGAAACAACAAAACAATAAAAAAAATGTTTAACCCAGGTCATCGGCGTCGATGTCACCTTCGAACTGATGTTGGAAACTTAGCCTTCCATAGGCCTCCCAAGAAAATGCTTCAGTCCCATAAAAATTACCCCCAACCGAAAACCCTACTAGCTCTTTACTACCGCCTCCAAGCTTTGTCTCTCAACTCTCTTCTCTTCTCACTATTCACTGATGTGACAGATAAACTCTTTAGGTCACGCCTACTATTCACACCTCACTCCTCTCCCGCATCTCTCTTTTGTTTTCTCTCTTCTCTACTGTTTGTGATGTGACAAATTATCATTATGTCCACTGTCACTATTCACGCCTTCATGTTTTGGCCAAACGTCTGCGTTTCATACATAACGTTTGCATGAAACACAGACAATATGTGTGCATTTAGTGAAACATAGAATCTACATTTCAGGTGGCGTGGACTGTGTTTTGGTTTGCTTTTGCCTATCATCTGCTGTTGTTTCTTACCTCTGCGCCTGCGTTTTCTTCATGTTTCACTGTTGTTTTGCTTTGGTCTTTCTCTTGGCTGCTTCTTTGTTTTCTTCTTTTGGACTAAACTTTCCAGATTTTGTTCTACTCCAACAAACATTATTTTAAAGCGCTTTTATTGTCTTCTTCTTGCTCTAATTCTCTTCTTCTTACTCCATGAAGACAAGTGAAAATTAATATTCAGAAAAAGATCCAAATGTAGTGCTTTCGACTCACTTTAATTTTTTTGCTTCCAAATTGTACCTAAAATCATATATGAATTAAAGTGAGTATCTTAAGCATTTTCGTATCATTAATTGCTAAGTGTAAATAGTTAAATGTATCAATAATTAAACACATATCAATGATCATAAGAAGGAATCTCAGTGGTTTGTGGGCCACAAAGATTCTCTTTCATCAAAAGACTCAAAAAAGAAAACCCCTAAAAAGATGAGTCCTATGGAATCCAATGCATTATTTGCCACGTATTGGTTCATGCAATGATTGTAAATTGGATGGAGAGTCTGGATTATTTGAGCTGTTAGTATCATTTTGATATGTCTTTTGTCGCTTACTATGACTGAGCTCACACGTGTGAAGTTTGCGCAGGAATTGATTTAACCCATCTTCATTAGGACTGTAATTTTCATCATTAAGGTTTTGAACATCCTGAAAGATTGAGTTAAAGGCTGAGAAGATCCTGCAAGGTCTGAGTCTAATTCTTTTGTGTCATATTGAGGGCTATTGGGACCCGGTATGTCAACAACTGGTGCTTCTGGTTCACCAACAACAAATTCACCTAGATAAGGTCTAATAAAGGAGGAAGTGATTGGTCTATCAGGAAAATGATTTATCTCTTTGAGAAAATCTCTAAGAAATTGGAGCATATTGTCTTGATATCGTGGCCAATATAATGAAATATGACAAAAATGGACACGGTGTTCAGTGTAAAGGGCACCAGTATATGTTTCACGATATGGACGATGAAGGATAAAGAAACAATGAGTAGATTGTCATGTAGCAGAAGCTTTCTGTAAATGATGTTGTGAAATAACCATAACACATTTTTGCTTCCATTGAGCTAGTGGTTGAAACCACTCAAGAAATGTCCATAACAAAGACATTTCATTGTTTATGTCACAGAGATGTTGGTTGAGCTGAGAGGGGATAAGGTGATGACATAAGCATAGAGGGCAGAAAGTGCCCAAAGATACCATAATGTGTTTTTAGAAAGGTGTTCATGAAGAAAAGTCACATTAAGGTAAGGTGCTTTGAGGTTGAACATTGTGGGACTACCAAGAGAGTTAGTTTCACTAAAAAAATGATGCAGATAATAAAACAAACTCACACGAGCAAGTGAGGCAACTTCAGAAACATTAGTAGGTGTACTAGCAATGGGAAGAAAGGATTTCTTTGTGATGGTAGAGAAGGTTTGATGAGCCACAAGAACTTGACAATCAAAAACTTTAAAAGATAAAAGGTTTGAGAAGAAGATACCTCGCTTAAGAGGAAGAAGATATTTATAATGAGAAAAAAGAAAAATATCTAGAGGCTAGGGTGGATTCTGTTTGAGCAACTTGGATAAACATGAAGTGTAAGCTGCCATGTGTGATATGAACTCACGAATGTAATTAACAATTCCGAGGAATTGTTGTATTTGTTTGATAGTGAGATTTTCATGTGGAAAGTGTAACAGCTCTTTTGCAATATGTAGACTAGGCTGTTATAATCCATCTTTGAAATGCATACCCAGAAATTCAATCTCCTTTGTACCAATGATGTTTTTAAAGGTTGAAAGCATGATGCCATTGATCAGCTTTCTTAGAATGATGGGATTTCTTCTTGAAGAATCGAACAAACTTTCGTTTTGTTCCATCTTTTCTCATATAAGTTTTCCTGAAGGGCTTGTAACCTTGCATTTGTCTATGGAACTTTCGTCTGTTGCTACAATCACAATTCTCTTTGTGTTTGCACTTTATTTGAAGACAAGCCTTCTTGCAAACCTGTTTGATAATTGGAACACCTTTAATGATGTTTTTTAATAAGGCATGATGATCACAAAGCTTATCAAGAGAGGCTAAAGCAAGTTGGTAGATTTCTCCAAGAGATATATTAGCAGTATCCCTTGTAAGGAAACAATGGTCCGTTGTAGCTCTAGTTACAGTTGATCTGGAAGGGATGAGATAAAATTATATCGAATATTAACTTCATTTTATCCATTTAAAAGATAATACCTTTCTGTCATACGTTTAAAATGCTTCTATAAATCTGGCTTGTTAAGTGAACATCATTTTAATTACAAAATCCTCCTGATGGATCTGCTTATTTATAAGCTGAAAGTCACCAATGAATTCCTTATGAATTATTTCAAGAAGAGCTCCGGCTGTAATGATTTGGATATACTGAAGTATTCGATAGTCGTCAATACTTTACCACTATTCTCTCAAAGTGCCAGTGAAACGAGAAGTAAACTTAAACAAAATATCCTGTAAAGGATTGTTTGGTCGAGTCATTTGAAGATCTATCCATGCACCGAATTTACGTAAGCGATCTCTCCATTTCATTAGGGGAAGTTTGTCAAAAGTAAACCAAGGTCCTAAAGTAGGCTTGCTCTGTGCAGCTGGTTGAGCTGGTACTGCTTATGGTGCTGGTGTTGGTCTGATAGGTTCAGTACCTATAGATTCTCTTTCACTTATATCTAGTTCAGCTTTAATAAGTTCACGCATAGTCATCAGAACTTGTGCTAAGTCTGATAGATCAGCTAGCTGGGCTAAGGAATCAGAAGACGGTTCAGAGATTTGTTTAGAGGATGGCTTAAAAATTGTTACAGAGACTTCAGATGTTGGGACAAAGGCTTCAGAACAAGCTTTTGAATTATCTGATTAAGCACAAGAATCTTCTGCAGTAGGTATAGGTGCAAGAGTTGTTATGAACTCTACTAAAGGCGTTTTATCCTTCCCAATAGAGGTGGAAGGTTGAGACTTTAGTGGAGAAGTGGGAGGTATATGAATCTGTAATGATTTACTCCACTTGTTAACTAGTTCAGGTTTAGTATATGAAGGTGATAGCTCAAGAACTTGTTCAGGCTTTGGCCTTAATTTTGGCTTTTTAGTCTTAGCTTGAGTTGCCTGAGGATGGATATGATGTCTGATCAAAGGATAGTTAAACTTGAAGACCTTTGAATGGTTAGCTTCTTACGTCTGATACAGAGGATGAGTATACTAGCTGCATATTTGGAAACACTAAAGAGGATGAGCCATATACTATCTTAGACTGTGTAGATTGCATATCAGTTTCTATGCATTGCACAATTCCTTGTATCTTCCTAAGTTCTCTAATTTTGACGTCAAAATTAGGTCCAAAATACTGTGTAGTAATGTAATGTCAAAGATCAGCATCAAGTTGCTAGATCTGAGCTTTGTATGAGTGGTACAGTTATTGGATTTGCTTAGAGAGGATGTCAATTTTATGTTGAGTAGCATGAGTCTATTGACTGACTCCATCTAACTTGGAATCAATTCTTCTAAGGACTTTGTTCTGTGCTACTGCATTTGATGCTTGCCAATTAAGAACTTCATTAGAAGGATTTGAGACAAGTGTTATTCTTGTGGCTTGGATATAAGGGCTAGAGATAACCCTAGTTGTTTCATCTGTACTTATGTGTAGATAAGGAAACTCTTCTTCGTATGGCTTAACTATCATACAAGGTATAAGAGTAGGAGTAATGACAAGAATTTCTGGCTTAAACTAATAGGTAGAAGATTTAAGCATCTCACGAAGAGATCTAGGTCTGAATCTTTCTGTGGGTAAACTACTAGATTTATTGGAATCATCTGGATCTGAATAATCCTTGTGTGGATGATACTGTTAAGAAGGCATGCAATGAGTTTTAGTCTTTTTCTTCTTCCTTCGTCATCTAACATGTTGCCCATTATCATCATCACTGTCTGACTCAGGGTTGAGACATATTCCACAATCAGGTTCGCACTTATATGGATCAACATCCCATACAAAGTGACTAAAATGATGGCTTACATTGACAAGATCTCCATTAG
Organism: Erythroxylum baracoense; assembly: GCA_025629805.1. Taxonomy (NCBI): domain Eukaryota; kingdom Viridiplantae; phylum Streptophyta; class Magnoliopsida; order Malpighiales; family Erythroxylaceae; genus Erythroxylum; species Erythroxylum baracoense. The sequence continues at coordinate 4,115,030 of JAOTAY010000006.1, forward strand.
ATTTAAAATAATGGATAGGAGGGCAGATTTACCTTTCATATGAGAAAACACGAGCTAAATTAGAAATATAGCATTGGATGTAAAAGGTCCAGATGGATCTTCGTTGGGCCTTACATAGATGGACTTTATCGTTCCATCTTTTAATGTCTTTAGAATTGGAGAAGTTATTATATGAAAAGAGTGTCAATGAGGTGCATGGAACACCTTCTGGTAATTGGTGATCCATTCAGTAGGCATCAACTTTTTAAACTCCACAGCTACTAATTGCTTCGGGATCTGGATGATAATAGTTTGATCATTGGAACGATTAGCAACCATATAAAGAGCATCCAAAGTAGAATTTAGAAAGTTGAGGTCCAAAGTATGATTCTATAGATGATAAATCATCTTGTGATTTAAGGTAGCCATGATGGCTGTAGGATCTTGATCTACTCCAGTGATATGAATCTGAACTTGCAGTCATTTAGACAAAGTGGGATCATCCAACCTAATATTAAAATCAGGTGTTATTGTTAGAATGACACTTTCATTGTTGAGAGTAGTAATCAAAGTACCAATCAAGGCATTTTGGTACGTTATGTAGGTAGTGTTTAGAAGAGATATCATGGTTGTAACATGTATTTCCTTTCTTCTATGAAGTGTGAGAACAAGGCATATAACTCTTATATATAGATGTGTATGGTTGTGTTCTCTCCGTAGAGAGATCAGCTCCTTTGGTATCTCAAGCTTTACGTATTATTCTGCTGTAGTAGATCTAAGACCACACTATTCCAATCTGGAACTCTAGATTATTTCTTTGATTTTTTGTCTAGATGTAGATAAAATAGTACGTATACTTCTTGTCCAAGAACGATTACAAGATAGATATTGTAAGGGCTCAACAAAGGTAAAGAAGACTCACAGACACAATTTTCAACAAAAACATGGGCAATTTCAACTAGATTTTCAATACGATTAGACAAAACACGCTTAACACTAGAAGGTAGACTAGACATAGACAAAGTTGAAGACAGATGAATAAGTTCACTTGGTAGTGTTTCCATAACTGTTGGGCTCTCTCCTTACTCATTTTTATCAAGAGACAATGTTACTGTCGGCAAAGATACGAAAGATGGCTCTGATACCAACCAAGGGACCTCGAAGAGCACACAGGAAAAGTACGATAACCAACTAACTAAAACAACACCTTTAAATAGACCATCGACTATCCAAAGTCAAATTGCAGACTACTATAGTGTTTGGTAGACTATTGTGCAACAACATGGGAACTTTGTGACTATCGATAAGTTCCAGGTATGATGGCCGAGACACAAAGCCCTTCTTTCCACAGGCACACAACTCTCAGCTTTCTTCTTAGGAACCTTACACTCTCATAACTCAATTTCTTCTTTGAAACAATAGTCGCAATAGTCTCTACACTCTTTCCCTGTTAAACTCTAATCTCACAGCAAAATTATTTTATACAGTCATATATTGTCTTAGACTATCTGATACACAAGATCCTCTAAAGAGGAAAATTTAAAGCATACTTGTCTCTGTAAAGTGACAGCTAGTAACATTAAATCAAGGGACCTCGAAGGGCGCACAGGAAAAGTACGACAACCAACTAGCTAAAATAACACCTTTGAATAGACCATCTACTAACCAAAGTCGGATTGTAGACTACTGTAGTGTCTGGTAGACTATTGTGGAATAACATAGGAACCTTATGACTATCAGTAAGTTTCAGGTATGATGGCCGAGACACAAATCCCTTCTTTCCACGGGCACACAACTCTCAGCTTTTCTCTTAGGAACCCTACACTCTCACAACTCCTTTTCCCCTTTGAAACAATAGTCATAATAGTATCTACACTCTTTCCCCGCTCTAATCTCCAAGCGAAATTGTTTTATGTAGTCATAGACTGTCTTAGACTTTCTGATACATAAAATCCTCAGAAGAGGCGAGTGTAGAGCATATTTGTCTTTGTATAATGATAGATAGTAACATTACTCAAAACTTAAGTTTTCAGAAGAGGGAGAACTTAGAGAGAATGGAAAACACCCAAACTAATATTCGTTGAAATCAATGCCTGCTTATAATGGAAGAAGTGTATTGCTTTTGTAAGTGAAGCAACGGTAGAAAAGTAAAACACTCAAAAGACATAATAATTGCAACTTTAAAAAAGAAATCAACTTTAACTACAATCATCACACCTTTCACAAAGCTACTTTAAAAAAGCAAACTTTCTAAAAAAGCAAATAGTATGATGATAAGAAGGAATCTTACATGGTAGTTTGTGGGCCATAAAGATTCTCTTACATCAAAAGACTCAAAAAAGAAAACCCCTAAAAAGACGAGTCCCATAGAATCCAATGCATTATTTGTCACATATTAGTTCAAGCCATGATTGCAAATTGGATGGAGAGTCTGGATTACTTGAGCTGTCAGTATCAATTTGATATGTCTTTTGTCGCTTACTGTGGCTGAGCTCATATGTGTGAAATTTGTGCAGGAATTGATTTAACTCATCTTCATTAGGACTGTAATTTTCATCATTAGGGTTTTGAGCATGCTGAAAGACTGAGTCAAGAGGCTGAGAAGATCCTGCAAGGTCTAAGATTGATTCTTCTATGTCATATTGAGGGCTATTGGGACCTGGTATGTCAACATCTGGTGCTTCTATTTTACCAAGAACAAATTCACGTAGATAAGGTCCAATAAAGGAGGAAATGATTGGTGTATCAGGAAAATGATTTATCTCTTTGAGAAAATCTCTAAGAGATTGGAGCACATTATCTTGATATCATGGCCAATATAATGAAGTATGATAAAAATGGACACGGTGTTCAGTGTAAAGGGCACCAGTATATGTTTCACGATATGGACGATGAAAGATAAAGAAACAATGAGTAGATTATCGTCTAACAGAAGCTTTCTATAGACGATGTTGTGAAATAACCATAGAACATTGTTGCTTTCATTAAGCTAGTGGTTGAAACCACTTAAGAAATGTCCATAACAAATCACAAAGATGTTGGTAGAGCTGAAGAGGGGATAGGGTGATAGCACAATCATAGAGGATAGAAAGTGCCCAAAGATACCATAATGTGTTTTTAGAAAAGGGGTCATGAAGAAAAGTCACATTAAGGTAAGTTGCTTTGAGGTTGAACATTATGGGACTACTAAGAGAGTTAGTTTCACTGAGAAAATGATGTAAGTAATAAAACAAACTCATACGAGCAAGTGAGGCAACTTTAAAAACATTAGTAGGCGTACTAGTAATGGGAGGAAAGTATTTCTTTGTAATGGCAGAAAAGGTTTGATGAGCCATAAGAACTTGACAATCAAAGACTTTAAAAGATAAAAGATTTGAGAAGAAGATACCTCGCTGAAGAGGAAGAAGATATTTACAATGAGAAAAAGGAAAGAAAATATCTAGAGGCCAAGGTGGATTCTCTGTAAGCAACTTGGATAAACAAGAAGTGTAAGCTTCCATGTGTGGTATGAACTCACAGATGTAATTAACAATCCCAAGGAATTGTTGTATTTGTTTCACAGTAAGATTTTCATCAGGGAAGTGTAACAACTCTTTTGCAATATGTGGACTAGGCTAGTAGAATCCATCTTTGAAATGTATACCCAGAAATTCAATCTCCTTTGTACCAATGATGCTTTTAGAGGTTGAAAGCATGATGCAATACTATTTAGTATGATCGAAGAATTGTTGAAGTAAGGCTTGATGTTCCTCATAGGTCTTTAAGAATAAGAGAATGTTATCAATATAAATGATTACACTATTGAGGATAGGCTCATAGATCTTGGTCATGGTTTTTTGAAACAGTGATGAGGCAACTTTAAGCCTAAATGGCATAATAGTCCATTGGTATTGTGCATTAGGAATGTAGAATGTAGTGTACCACTTAGTTGGGTGAGCACCCAATTGCCAAAATCCTACTTTAAGTTCAAACTTGGAAAAGATAACAAGTTCTTTTAAAAATAGTACCTGAGTACTGATCTTTGGGAGAGAAAACTTGCCATCTTGTAGGAATGCATTTAGAGGCTTGTAATCAATCACCAATCTCTTTTTACTGTGCTTTTGCTCTGAATGTTTGTTCACATAGAAAGCCTGGCAAGCCCAATCTGACTTTGTGGGCTCAATGAGTCCTTACTTTAGAAGGATAGCACACTTATCTTGTGGAGTTTAAGATCATCAGGATTCATCCCTAGATGTGTAGCTTTCGTAGGATTGATATCCTCATTCTTTTTGAAAGGTAGACTTATGAAAAAGTCAACATTTTTTCAAAAAAGATATGGATGAGAAAACTGTGCATGTGATTTAGGACAGTAGTCTAACATTTTATCTCTTAATGAGGTATATGGTGTAGGAACTTGAGAAAGTTTAAACACATTTTTTACTTCAGTGTAAGGACTGTAAAATGATCGATACCTGAGGCCTGTGGGTAGGATTTGTAAAGGTGAAGCTTTGCTCTATACATCCATTCTAATAAGAATATCTGGGCCAGGTAGATTTTTGCTAAGTACTTTAGCCCAAACTATACACTGTAGAAAGAATCGTATCCCGATCTTTCTCTTTGTAATATGACCGATCTTGAATGAATTGCCATCTGTAGCAGTAAAGTACTCGTCATGTGAGGTCTATGCCTCAGAAGGTAAAATGTTGGGCTTTATAATCATATGTCTGGATACAATATCTATAAATCCAATAGCTTTGATGGGTCGATCGTATTTATCTTGTCTGAAGAGTTAGATCTGGACATATGATCATTAGACTGTAGTACGATCTAATTTCATGTAGGCCTGCTATAGCATGTATAGAGAATCATCCCCTAAAGAGATAGAGGAATCAGAGGATTCATCTTCAGAGGTCGTAACAGAAACAATAAACTTAGTTTCTTCATCTTCAATGGATTGTTCCTCAATAAGATCTTTAAAGTTATTAGAAGAATGAATAGGTAAGATTGATTGCATGTTCTTCAATAACTTGACATCTTTCTTACTTTTGTGAGGACAGGTTCGTGCAAAGTATCCTAGTTGTCCACAGAGAAAACACCGATCAGATTTCTAAGAATGATGAGATTTTAATTGCAAAACACTTATGACGGATCTGCTTATCTATAAGCTAAAAGTCACCAATGAATTCCTTATGAATTATTTCAAGAAGAGCTCTGGCTATTGTGACTTGGATATACTGAAGTCTTCGATAGTTGTCAATACGTTGCCACGAATATCTCAATGTATTAGTGAAATGAGAAGTAAACTCAGACAAAATATCCTGTAAAGGATTATTCAGTCGAGTCATTTGAAAATCTATCCATACACCGAATTCATGTAAGCGATCTCTCCATTTATTTGGAGGAAGATTTTCAAAAGTAAACTAAGGTCCTGAAGTAGGCTTAGTCTGTGCAGTTGGTTGAGCTGATGCTGCTTATAGTATTGGTGCAGGTTTGAAAGATTCAGTACCTATAGATTCTCATTCACTTATATCTGGTTCAGCTTTAGTAGGTTCAGCGAAGTCATTAGAACTTATGCTAAGTCTAATAAATCAGCTAGCTGGGTTGAGGAATTAGAAGACAATTCAGAGATATGTTCAGATGATGACTCAGAAATTGTTGCAGAGACTTCAGATGTTGGGACAGAGGCTTCAGAACAAGCTTCTAAATTATCTGATTGAGCAGAGGAATCTTCTGCAACAGGTATAGCAAAAGTTGCTATGAACTCTATCAGAGGCGCTCTATCCTTCCCAGTAGAGGTGGAAGGTTGAGACTTTGGTGGAGAAGTGGGAGTTGCATGAATCTGTAACACTTTACTCCACTAGTTAACTGGTTCAGGTTTAGTATATGAAGGCGATGGCTCAGGAACTTGTTAAGGATTTGGCTTTGATTTTGAGTTTTTAGTTTTAGCTTGAGTTGCCTGAGGATGGATATGTTGTCTGATCAAAGGATAGTTGAACTTGAAGATCTTTGAATGGTCAGCTTTTTTTGGGTACTTCTGATATAGAGGAGGAGTGTATACTGGCTGTATATTTGGAAATACTGAAGAGGATGAGCCATATGCAGTCTTAGACTATGCAAATTGCATATCAACTTCCATGCGCTGCACAATTCCTTGTATCTTCCTGAGTTCTCTAGTTTTTACGTCGAAGTCAGTCCAAAATACTATGTAGCAATGTAATGTCGAAGATCAGCGTCAAGTTGCTAGATCTGAGCTTTATATGAGGTAATACAGTTGTTGGATCTGCTTAGAGACAGTGTCAACTTTAAGCTAAGTAGTATGAGTTTGTTGACTGATTCCATCTAACTTGGAATCAATTCTTCCAAGGACTTTGTTCTGTGCTACTGCATTTGATGTTTGCCAATTAAGAACTTCATTAGAAGGATTTGAGACAAGTGTTCCTTGTGAAGTGATTCTTGTGGCTCGAATATAAGGGCTAGAGATAACCCTAGTTGTTTCACCTGCGCTCCTGTGTAGAGAAGGAAACTCTTCTTCATATGAATTAACTATCATACAAGGTATAGGAGTAGGAGTAATGACAGGAATTGCTAGCTTAGGCTGATAGGTAGAAGATTTCAACATCTCACTAAGCGATTTAGGTCTGGATCTTTCTGTGAGTAGACTAATAGATTTGATGGAATCATCTGAATCTAAATCATCTTTGTGTGGATGATACTATTAAGAAGGCATACAACGAGTTTTAGACTTTTTCTTCCTCCTTCATCGTTTGACATATCGCTCATCATCATCATCACTGTCTGACTTAGGGTTGAGATAGACTTCACAGTCAGGTTCGTATATAGATGGGTCAACATCCCATAAAAAGTGTTCACAATGATGGCTTATATAGACTGGATCTCCATTAGATTAAAAATAATAGATAGGAGGGCTAGCTTTACCTTCCGTATGAGAACAAACCATATAGCTCCTATATGTAGATGTATATGGATATGTTCTCTTAAGATAGAGATCAGCTCCTTTGGTATCTCGAGCTTTATATATTGTTCTGTTGTAGTAGATCTAAGACCACACTGTTCCGATCTGGAACTATGGATTATTTATTTGACTTTTGGTCTGGATGTAGACAAAATAGTATGCATACTTCTTGTCCAACAACGATCACGAGAATAGATACTGTAAGGAATCAACAAAGGTAAAGAAGACTCACAAACACGACTTTTTACAGGAACATGGGTAATTTCAACTAGATTTTCTATATGATTAAACAAAACACGCTTAACATTAGAAGGTGGACTAGACATAAACAAAGTTGAAGACAGATGAATAGGGTCATTTGGTCCAACTGGAATATCAGCAAACTAATTAGTAAAACCTCGATGTACCATCAACCATTGGCCCAACATATCTGTGTATAATACAGAAGAGGAAAGTGAAGGTGAATAAAAGTATGACAAAATATATGAATTACTCCTTAAAATTTTATAAAAATGAGAAATGGCATGACTGACTTCCTCTGTGTTTTGCATTTCCAAATGTTATTAATTTGCAACTCGGATGCCTTGAGGAACTTCACAATACGTGTGAAGGATACCTTTGCTTGAATAACCACTGCAATGACATCAGGAATAGTTCTAATTGGATATTGAGAAACCATAAGTGTACTTTAAAATTTACATTGGAATTTTGCAAGTGGAGTGTTGCACAGGGCAATGACTATTATGACCACTAAAGGTGCAAGTGTTGCAAGTAATACTGCATAGAAGAGAATTGCCAAAGACTAGCAAAACTGGAGGCTTGTTGTCTAATGAAGTCAGTAGGGGAATTCTCCAGTTCTGTAAGCTCTATGTTTCCGAATGGCATGTATCCACTTCAACTTATACACACTTTCCAGGAACGTGTATATACCATAAGATCCAAAAGTCTGGGCAGGAGTGGGAGAACAAAGAGGAGAAAAATAAGTGGGTAAAATATAGTTTTTATTTTCTATTTTCTAAATTAATTTTTAAAAAATAATTTTCTTACATGAAATTTATTTTCTATGCATAATCTACATGAGAAATGAATTAACACCAGTATGAGAGGGTCTAAAGGTAGATTATTTTTACGAATAACTCAAAATTTAAGCATTTTATTGTAAATTTTAAATTTTGAAGTATAATTACAAATTTCAATAAAGTCTAAGATTTTTTAATAATTAATCTAAAATTTAAATGAGTAGTAAACTTTTCGCAATTTATAAGTTAATCCTTAATATTAATATATGTTTATTGAACAATTATTATTTATATAAAACTTAATAGTATGCACCTTTAATTTTTCTTATCATATAAATGTCATTATTTTTATTGTACATTAATTTCTCATATTGTTAATAAATTTTACCTAAAAAATTATTTTATGAACATGTATTAACATTAAGGTGAACTTATAAAAATCAAAACTTTAAACTTACTAAAATTTTTGTAGTAACTTTAAAGACATATGCATATCTTAGTCTATAAAAGTATGTATCATTTATGTTTTCCATTTACTACATATTAAAAGGTGTACTAAAAAGTAAAAACTTATTATCTTTATTATCCACAACTTGATGATTGGTCAATAGCTTCTTTGTTTTAAGAAAAAATTTAAATAAAAAACTTCTTAACCTTATCCTCTCTCAAAAAGAAAAATACATGAAAATAGATTTATTGTAAAATTATAATTTCTTCATGTATTAGATAAATACCATCTAGGGTGGTAACGAACGAGGATGAGTTTGGATTTGAAATTTTGTGGTCATGCACGAACTCGACGTGAAACTTGATCGAACCGAAGGCTTCCAGTTTAAGCCTAAGCTCAATCGAACTTAAACAGCTCTAACTCGATTATGTCCGATTGGGCTTGAGCAGCCCAAAGCTCAATCAGGCATGAGCTAAGCCCAATTAATTTTTAAAATTTTTAAAAATTAAAAGATATTGTTTTTATTATAAAATTTGGACTTTGGTTTAACTAGCTTGAGCATACGCCCGGTTAGAACAAAAAAGCTCAAGTGTAACTCGAAACTTAGTCACATCAGCTCGAATTATGGAGAGCACACTTCTCATTCTTAATACCACCATAAGTATACAAGTTCTCATGTTAATATAGATGTAATATTTCAATTCTCTCTTTGACTGTATATATTCTCATAAACTTCAAGAAATTAATCCCTTGTAACAATAAACTTCTTATTATCTTTTAAATTTGTGAACTTTAATTTGTGGCTGACTAAAAGTTTAAAAGTACTTAGTGGTTAATGCACATTTAAAATTTTGAGAATAGGATAATATTTTTCTGCATTAATTTTATAGTATATAAGCTTTTATTCTAGTTAAGTTAATGATAACATTAAAAATTATCATCCTCTTGATGTTATTATAAACTTGTAAAATAAAAAAGAATATTAGAATCACGTCAGTTTGTGTTTGGGTGTAGTCTAATATTCAAATCAAATCTCGAATAAAGAATATCATTTCACAGATTTCATAAACTTTTTTTACGTGTTTTTGTGCATTTATTATACTCTTTTTAATATTGATTAATTATATAAGGTTTGAATTAAATATCAATCTTATTTTTATAGATATTGTGATTGTAATAGGGATCTAGATCAATCATATAATTTTATTTGGTATGCATTAGTAGTCCTTTATTTTCAATTATAACAGTTGAAAATCTTAGTTTTAAATTTTATAAAAATAATATTAAATGTTTAGACTATCAAGTTATCTAATTGATGTTTTTAGAATTTGCTTAGGGAAATCTGAGAAGTTGAAGAAGTGATTCTAAATTTGATATTTGAGCTAGTGGATACTACATAAAGAGTTAAGCGAGACTCCCTTAAACTTAAGACCATGGACCCTTAGATTTTACCCTAAAACTAGGGTGTTTCTTTCTTATCTAAACCTAAGACATATGTCTATACAATTTTTTATTTTAAAGCTAAGAAAATCATTTCTTACCCAACTTGTGAATTATTGGCCTATATATTTTTATCTTGAAATCAAAGAGTTTATTTCTTACTAGAAATATGGCTTAGAAAATTTTAGATTTTTTTTTCAAAGAGGGAGTTAAAAGACTTTCCTTAGACCTAAAACTTCTGAACCTTTAGTTTTTTATCTTGCACCAATGAGCTGAAAGATTTCACCTAAATCTAAGACCTACAAGCCTTTAAATTTTTTTATTAGAAGAGGTATTGTTACGAATTTAGAGCCCTTATACTGTCCTAGATATTAAGGTCTTATTGCTATCTCAAGAGTGTTATTACAGCAACAACAACAACCGATATAAATTCCACTGAGGCGCAGAATCTAGGGAGATCTAGTGGTATGCAGCTTTACCCCTAACTAGTATAGAAACTGTTTCCAAATTGATCGATATGATGGAGGGAAAAAATAATAAATAATATATATATATATATATATAATAAAGAAATAATAATAATGAAAACATTATTTAAAAATAATAATGATAAATATATATAATGGTTATAATAATAATAATAATAAAAATAATAAAAATAAAATAAAGAAACAAATAATAATAATATATATAATAAACTTAAAAATACTAGTGGTAATAGTAGAGAAAATGAAAATGAAAATGAAAATAATAATAATAATAATAATTACCTCTTAGGGAAATTACAAGAGGTAAGAGTTAAAAAATTAAAAAGGACTGTTCGAATCTCTTTACGAGGGATCCTTTATCTGAATCTTAGCATGCCAAAGTTTTCTATTATGGGTCATACCCTCGGTAAGTTCCAACATTATTATATCATTTTTTATCACCTCCTCCCAATTCTTCTTAGGCCCCTTTATTTTTCTCTTGCAATTTCTAAGTATGATTCTTTCGCGTCTTTTCACTAGAGAATCTTGGTGTCTTCTCTTAACATAACCAAATCACCTAAGTCTTGCCTATCTTAATTTGTCTATAATATTAGCAACCTTTAATTTGTCCCTTACCACTACATTCCTAACCTTATCCTTTTTAGTAAGGTTGCACATTCAACGGAGCATCCTCATCTCCGTCACCATTAGCTTATACATATGAATTTGTTTGATGGGCCAACACTCCGCTCCATAGAGCATGACTAACCTAATCGTTAAACGATAAAATTTCCCTTTAAGCTTGAGTGGTATCTTCTTATCACACAGAACTCCTGAAGCACTACATCATTTAAGCCACCCTAATTTGATACGGTGAACTATGTCTTCATCAATTTCTTCGTTGCTCTGGATGATAAATCCTAAATATTAAAAACAATTCTTTCACGGTAACTTCTAATCCAATCGTTACCTCCACATCTGTAACCATCCTATGTCTCGAAAAGTTACATTTCATATACTCAGTCTTATTCCTACTCAATCTAAAACTCTTTAACTCTAGCGTATCCCTCCAACGTTTAAGCTTGACATTAACCCCCTCTTTGTTCTCATCCATTATGACAATGTCATCAGCAAATAACATGCACTAAGGCACATCCCCTTGGATGTTCTTAGTAAGCTTGTCCATTACTATTGCAAACCGAAAGGGACTCAAAGAGTAACCTTGGTAACCCAATATCTATAGAAAAATGTTCTGTATCTCCTCTCATCGTCATTACTCTAGTCTTTATACCATCATACATAATCAATAGAAAATTGCTCTATATCTATAAAAAATGCTCTGTATCGTCCATTATTAGTAATCAAAACTTACAAATCTCTTTTTTTATATGGTAAAAAAATTTGAAATTTATATAGACAACTGGTGAGCCTTGGAGCAACTGGTAAAGTTGCTCCTTTGTGACCATAAGATCATAGGTTCAAGTCTCGAAAACAGCCTTTTTGTAAAAATACAAAGGGAAGACTGCATACATTAGATGACTCTTCGCAAATCCCACAAAGCGAAGGGCCTTGTGCACGGGGTACATTGACTTTGATTTTAGTTATATGATAAAAAAGTATAATAAGAGCAAACATTGACTAAGTGTAATATCAAACATATTGATGAGTTGAAAACCACATTCTAAACTTAAACTTCTATTAAAAATTATTACTCACAACCTTAAACAAGTGTACCTATCATTTGATTAGTAATATACTCACGAATAAAGTACCAATCTTACAAGGAAGCGACGAAAATTCTAGTTAATATTCTTACTATTACTTAACTAATTAATTAAAAGGAGTTATTATTGTTTGATATTAAAAAATAAAAATAAAATAAGGACAATCAAGAAAAAAATTAAAGCAATTAAACAAAAGATGAAAGCAAGATTAAGTAAGCATCTAAATAAAAGTCCTTTTAGTATTATATTTGTAGTCATGATTCAATTTATTAAGATAGTTTTATAATGTAGAATGATGAAATTATCTAGATACAACTTCTTATTTAAAGAATTATATAGATACAAACACACTCGTGTCTTCAATTATGTTTCTCAGTGTATCTTACAGATGTGAGTATTGATATGTTTGTGTTGTCATTCATTTTTTACATTGTTTCTTAACTCAAAATTTTGAAAAATTACATGGCCATAAGCACACATGCATTCATCATTGTGTTTTATATTATTTTTTTATTTTCATATGACATGACTTTAATCTACCTATGTAATTGGTAGTTTTTTAACTCTAAATTTCTAGGAAGAATATGAGTTGGCGCAATGGTATGTTTTTGACCATTTTTTTAAAATTGAGATTTCTTCTTAATTATTTTTTGTAAAATTCTTTAATTGCTCATAAATTGATTCCCAAAGCAATATCTTCAATTATTACCTAAAACAATAACAAAAATTAATTAAACTAAAGTAATTTATAAGAAAAATATAGCAAAATAATATATATATATATACATACATACATACATACACATATTTAAATAGTTATCAAAATAATTGTAATGAATAATGCATGTAGTTGATCAATAATAATCGTCGGACCTTCAAGTTGTTTCACTTTTACTACGATAAAACAAATTTTTTTAAAAGATGCCTTGCAAATTTATGCTCCTCAAACTCATCTTGTTGTTTTCCATTATTCGTACAAAATAGAATTTTAGAATGCTTTTCAACAAATTGGAAGTACAAGATGTTTCTAAAGAAATGTTAAGAATGTTAGTCTTAATTGATTTGACCGAGTCTTTAGGAGTAGTCAGTAGTGGAGGGGTGAAGTCCATTTCTGCAATTAGTTTGGTACTAAGTGGTTTTTCTATCTCCTAGTTTCTTGATTTGGTTGCTAATTGTAAGCTCTTTAAAAAGAGCATTTGCGTGGTATATTTTAATTAAGAAAGATAACAGTAAATTTCCTTTTCTTCTCTCATCTTCTTTGTCTTCTCTGTTTTATTAATAACATAACAATGATATCAGAGCCAGTGAATGGGTGAGAAGAGTGACTATTGAATTTGTGAGATACCCAAATAAATTTGAGAGTGTTCGTGTGGCCTACTTTCTACCTTGCCATATTACAGCAGCAACCAACAAATATTTATGAAGTCCGAAAATTTCATGCAACTTACGATTCCTCACTTCAATAATCATTATGATCACTGGAGTATGTTGATGGAAAACTTCCTCAGGTCAAAGGAATATTGGGTTGTTGTTTCTGGAGTAGTAGAACCAACTCTTGGTGTTCAATTGACGGAATCGCAAAAAGTTGAATTCAAAGCATTAAAGTTGAAGGATCTCAAGGCCAGGAGCTATCTTTTTCAGGCCATTGACATATCAATCTTGGAGACCATTCTTTGTAAAGATACCTCTAAGGATATATGGGATGCCATGGAAAGAAAATAAGAAAGAAATGAAAGAGCTAAACGGGAGATGTTGTAGGCACTTTATAAGGAGTTCGATACTTTTTATATGAAGTTAGGAGAATCAATTGATGATTTCTTCTCAAGGTTGATGCCAATCATCAATAAGATGTAAATCCATGGAGAAAAGAAGGAGGATGTTATGACCATTGAAAAAATTCTTCGATTGTTGACAACAAGATATAATTTTATTGTTTGTTTAATTAAGGAGTCCAAAAATCTTGAACTCAAAATTGATGAATTGCAAAATTCATTGCAAGTTCAGGAGTAAAAGCTCATCATGCATGATGAAAAGGAGCAAGCCTTACAAGCTACAAGTAGTAATTGTTATTCATCACCCACTAACTATGATCAGAGAAGAGGAGGCAAAAGCAGCAAAGGGTGCGATAACTAGCAACAAAAAGTAGAAACAATTAAGGACCAAGAAGAGGCTAAGGAGGACATCATTTATGGAATAGATTTTATAAATATAGCCATTATCAGTTTGAATGTCAAACTAATTTGAATAAACAAGGAGGAGAAAAATCCAATTTTGTGAAAGAAGAAGAAGAAGGGTCTCATAAGGTGTCTCATTTGATGGCGTGTAATGAGAAGAAAAAAACTCGTAAGAACAAATGGTATTTAGACACTAGTTGTAGCAACCATATGTGTGGGGAACAGAAGGCATTTTCTGAGTTGGATGAAACTTTTCGAGACACTGCGAAGTTCGGTGACTATTCAATGGTCACTGTAATTGGGAAAGGAAAGGTACCTGTCCAAACTCAGAGAAGCCTAAACCACACTATTTCAAATGTTCTGTTTGTATCAGATGTAAAGACAAACTTACTTAGTTTGGGACAATTGCAAGAAAAAGGGGTATGAGTTTTGTATTAAGAAGGGAGTATGTAGAATTTAAGATACCAAGTTGGGGTTGATTGCTGAAGTTAAAATGAAAGAAAATAAAGTGCTCCCTCTTTGTCTTCATAATATCACCCATTAATACTTCTCGACAAAATTGAAGGATGTGGCATGGCTATGGCATTTTCGCTATGGTCACCTAAGCTTCAGTGGATTGAAGACCTTGCTGTAGAAAAATATGGTGATTGGTCTTCCTCTCTTTATAGCTCCATCTGAAGTGTGTGAAGATTGTATTGTTAGCAATCAACAACGAGATCCCTTTTCGAAAAGTAAAGCTCGTAGAGTAAACAAGATACTAGAATTAGTACATTTAGATACTTATGGTATCGAATAGAGGTAAACGATATGTTATTACTTTTATTGATGATTATAGTCGAAAAATTTGGGCATATTTTATGTAGGAGAAATCTGAAGCCTTGATAAACTTCAAAAATTATAAACACTTGTTGAGAAGGAGACTGGGAGTTTCATACAAGTACTTCGTACTGATCAAGGAGGAGAATATAACTTATATGAATTTGTAAAATTTTGAGAGAAGCAGGGCATCAAACGATAGGTTACAACAGCTTATACACTTGAACAAAATGATGATTATGAAAGGAAAAACTGTACGATTGGTGATGAGTGGAGTTCTTAAGTGTAACATCTTGTTACCTTTGGGAGGTTAGAATAGTACATATGAATGATTAATGACAGCTTAGAAATGCATTTTTCATGCTCATGCATTACATGATATGCTCATATTCATGAATATCGAATTTTTGCACATAAAAATAATTGTACATGTATTCATAGACATTTCGGGTATAATTGATTTATAATTGAATTGTGAATGTGATTTTGTGGAGAATTGTGGTTTTTATATGTTGAAAATTTAATTTGGAGAGTGTATTTAGTGATTTAGAATTTTTGGAGATTTTTAGAAATTTTCAAAAAATTTTGGGTAAAATCTGGACTAGAAAAAATGCCAAGTAGCAAGACAATTGACAAATAGCAGTATAATTAAGAATCAAATGACAGTGAAAATTTTTACTAATGACTTTGGGAATTAATGACATATGTTATTGAAATTTAGAGACAATTGGACTAGAAGTTGGAGTTAAATGGATTAGTTTTTAAAGAGGGGTCCAATTGGAACCATAGGATGGTGACAAGTGTCACCAACACTTGTCACTCATCCCTCACTCACGAATACACCCATTTTAAGTGAATTTTGGTCTTTCATTTTTGCTCTTCTCTACCTC
>JAOTAY010000006.1:4142665-4176158 GCA_025629805.1 Erythroxylum baracoense
TTACTCATATCCTTTGAATCATATTTGCATTCATAAGAACATCTTAATTCCTTTAACAACTCATAATTTCCATATTTTAATGCATTGATATCAAGACAATCAATTCCTTAAGTTATGACATCAATTAACAATCTAAACTTATCAAACCCTTAAAAAATTAATCTAACATCAAACTAGGTTCATTTTAAGCCTCAATTAAGTCCAAATGCACTAAGGTAAATAACTTATCCTTAGTTATTTCAACAATCACACAAAATAGAATGTTTTTCACTTCAAAGCATTGCCCACGATCATGGAAGACCTTTCCACGATTGTGGGATGAGTAACCCAAAAGTTTACCATCCATTTCCTTCAATTTTTTTCTAGATTCTAACACCTTCATACCAAATTAAAAAATCTTCATAATAGTCCATTAATTATACCTCAATTATACTTCAATGCCTTATCAATTTCATCTCCAATCCTAACTCAAAATCATTCATTTGGCAGCTCATAAACTATTGTATTTCATACATCAAAAACCAAAATAGAAACTATCATCCAAGCATCATTTTCCAGAACTGATTTCATCATCAATACTCATGCAATCCATCCCAATTTAATCATCATAAACTTTCTATTATAACATGCCACAAAGATCAATACTTTACTTACTTTTTTAGCTCAAGTTCCACCTCAATTCCTTAAGTTAACTTAGCTCTCCATGCATGCAAGATCATCTCAAATTTAAGGTGGAAGTATGTTGGTTTTCAGCAACAAGAAGACAATAGGATATAAGATAGCAGGTTATAGCTTTCTTAATGCAAGATTTTGTATGAATTTTAAAGTCATTATGAACATAAGTAAAGCAAAATTTCCAAAATTGTGAGGGTTTCGATAATGAGAAGAAAGAGAAGAGAGTCTATAATAGTAACCAAAATAAGAAGCTGACACACAATGCTTTAAGTCAAGGATGAGTGTTCTTGTTTTAGGGATATTTGTCATATGTTTAGCAAGACACATGTCCTCTCCCTAGCTGGCACACATATCCTTCTATGAGGCTTCTAGTCACTCAATCATTGCTACCATATGTCAATTAATTTGCTATATCATTATCATTTATTTATCTATGCCAGTTGTCACTCATTTCTTTTGCCATATGTCAACCTTTCTTGCCACTTGACATTTTTCCTAGTCCAAATATACATATTAAGTCATCACTTTCTCAGTTGTAACAATTAATTCCAAGTTACTAATTATAATCGATCAATTCTTGTCATTGGTAAACCAAAGTACAAGACATTGGAAATGCACATTCATATCACATTATTATATCACATTCATTTTAGTTTCATACCCCAAAATATGTCAATTGAGTGCAATTTTTCTGACTCACAATTCATATGTGTATGCTAATATTATGCATTTGAATGCAATCATAAAATCATGTCATAAATGTACCAAATTCATTCTATATGATGCTACTCATGTGACTCAATAGTTTAACACTTTAAATCCTTCAACAATTTGATAGACGGGATACTACAATTGGCTTAGTGAAAATGGAAGATTGTTGGTTTACACCCTAGAGCCAATCACTTGGTTCTAGTTTAGTAATAAAATAATTTAAAGGCATTCTTTATCTTATACATATTTAGATGCATATGATAAATTTCATAAGATAATTATACATTGCACATGAAATTAAAATGAGAATATAATTAAATGTAAATGAAATTAAAATGAGAATATAATTATGAGATTCATATTGCATTTATGTATTATTCCTAAATTGTTCATAATCATTATTCTATTAAGACTGGACATTAATAAAACATGAAAAGACTAGCACATGTTATGTTTTTCTGTATAAAGGAAGTAGTTGATCTCATAGACCAAAGTATGAAGATACTTAAATAAATATATAGGTGTAATGTATGGATATTTGTTAAAAAAAGTTCATTGAACTGACCCCATATTAGAAATCTATTTGGAACATTACTTGTATGTCTATGGGGATCCTTTTTGTGATGATTGTATAAGTGATTCTTTGACTTAAGGTCTTCAAAGTTATCTTTTATAGGAATTGCTATATTTTTTATACTACTTATGAATTATTCTTATCATGGGTAGTTCAGTTGGTAGGCATTGGATATAGCATGAACTATATAAAAGTAGTTGTGTGATTAAGATAAGATTCAACACCCTAAAGTAATTAAGGGGAATGTTTCATTATTTTTTATTAGTATTGATTCGGGAAATCCTTGGTCAAGGTAGAATGAAATTTTTAAAATAGTTTACAAATGTCATTATTTAAATTAATAACTAAAAGTGGAGAATTAATATGGTTGGACAAAAATAGAGTAGACATTAATTCCATGCTCTATGTCTAATTGGAATATTGTATGATGGAATAATTGAATTATACAGAAAAATCATGCACGAAAAAGGTTAGTTAAAACTACTATGACATTTCTAAATATTTGAATGGTCGTGATATATTGCTAGACATTAATCTTGATCTATAGATATAAATTTTTTAATTAGAGAATTAAAGATAAATTAAAGGAGTTTAATTCATCTAATCCTAAATATGTTTTAGGTTATAATTTGTATCTATTGCCAATATATTTAGGAAACTGATGAATCACACATAAAGAACAGGTTAAAGAGAGGAAAGATATTTTAATCAAGTTAGACTTGACTGTAAAGTTTGATAAACTTTATGATTAAATATGAGATATTTAATAAATAAACATCAATATGATATACTGGATCTTATTTGGGCATAAATGTTATTTAATTATAATTAATTCTAATTAAAGTTTAATTGAAATTAAAATTTAATTTCAATTAAATTACTAAAATGTTCAAAACTTATTATAAAGAAACTTAAGCTCTAGTGGAGCTCGTACTCCTTGCCTAACCTTGTCTGCAATAGTTGCAATGTTCTCTTAGCCTATTCTATGGATATCGTTAGAGGTCAGACATCTATGTGGCTACAGTGGTTTAATGATCTAGTTTCGAAAACAATTTTAAGGATATGAAAAGAATATAATTAGGCTTTGAAATAAGGTACGAATTCAAATTCATGCTTTATTCTTATTTTTTGTTAATCATTTTATTGAATTTTAGTGATCTTGGATTCGGGAAATGAAATACAAAAAAGTTTCATAATTATTCCATTATACAAAAGATTATATCCTAGCTTGATTTCCTATCACATCTTAACTCAACCCAAAATTGTAAGGCAATAGGTTATGAGTCCTATTTTTGTATTTAACGCACTTCATCCTTATGTTTCTTTCCTAGGTGGGATTACTCCAATTGTGAATTTCTAATAGAAACTATTACCTAAAGAAGGATCAATTCCCTTAGTGTAGTAAAAGGAAGCACTCAAACCAAGTTGAGAGAAAAAAGACCATCTTTGGGTTTCTTTCCATTTTTCTTTTCCTGTTTAAATTTATGCAGACAAAAATTTGTCATTCATCATTTCTTTCAACACCAAGTAACAAAACAATATGTTCATGCACTACAACAATGGCAGAAGAAACATCAAGGTGAAATTAAACTTTCAAAATCGCTATAGAGTATCACTCAAAAGAAAAACAATAAGAGAAAAGAGCTAATATAGATAAGTAGCTTTTGGCCAAGCTAACTCCAAATGGAATTGAGATTCCATTAACAAGTCATAGATAGGGACACAAGAAAGCGAGAAAGAGCCAACATGTCATTGTTGCTAGTGTTGGATGTAATCTAACATATGGGAACATATATATATATATTAACTGTATATTATGAGCTACCATAAAGTTAAGCCTATTTAAAGTGATTTATTAAGGTTAAAGGCTTTGGGGTATAAGACATCTAATAAAGTATGAGCTTTAATGTGTAGAGACCCAATAGTCTAATTTCTATTTTATAATGGGCCAAAATGGAAATAAAAAAATTATATAAAAAATTAAGGTTATAGTCCCCAAGTTAGATGTACGATTATCTTTTTTAATATCCCATCAGTTAAAAAGCCATGGTTCTTGCGAGAAAATAGACGTACATATTGACTTGGAAGACAAATAACCACAAGATTTAATAATCACGTTGTCCTCATAGATTTAGGTAGGTTTTTGTAGCAGATCTAAGTTTTATCATAAGGCTTTTGCCTATTTTTATGAAAGTAGTGGACATAAGAAAAAGGATTGTACCAAATATCATGAATGGCGTGCAAAGAAAGGTACATTTTTCACTTTGGTTTATTATAAGGTTAATTTAACTTTGGTACCCATACACACTTGGTGGTTAGATTCTAGTGCTACTACTTACATAAGTGTGTCCATGCAGGGTTGCTTAAGCTACCAAAAGCCAATTGATGGTGCAAGATACATCTATGGGATGGTAAATTGGTATAAGTTGAGGCTATTAGAACTTTTAGGTTATTGTTAAAGACCGGTTATTATTTAGATTTGAATGAGACTTATGTTGTACCATCATTTAGACGGAATTTAATTTCTATTTCTGCATTGGATAAATTTGGTTACTTTTGTTCATTTGGAAATGGTGAATTAAGTCTTTTTCAAGATTCAATGCTTGCTTATACTAGTATGTTATCATTTGTTGATAACCTATATTTACTTAATACATTTGCCTCATATAATGAAACTCTGCATGTATGTAGAGGTATAAACCTAAAATCAACCAATGAGAAATTTGATTCATTATAGCACAAATGTTTAGGGCATATTTCTAAACAAAGAATTGAACATCTTATGTCTGATAAAATTCTTGATCCCTTTGATTATGTAGAATTTGAAATTTGTGTTAATTATACTAAAGGGAAACAGGCAAAACTAAGGACATAAGGTGCCAACAGGGCTATGGACATCTTAGAACAAGTACATACGAACCTTTGTGGGCCATTCCCTATAGCTTCTTGGAATGGTTAGTAATATTTTATTACATTTATAGACGATTACTCCCGTTATGACTACCTGTATTTCATTCATGAGAAGTCACAGTCGCTGGACGTGTTCAAAAACTATAAGGCTGAGGTTAAGAATCAACTTAACAAAAGAATAAAAGTGTCGGATCTGACTGTGGTGGTGAATACTACGATAGATATGACAAATGATCATGTCGTTCGAGCTTTAAAATTTATAAGCCCTCAAATACTGCAACCACACGAGTCACGACTGTAGTATAAGAGATGTTGATCCCACGAGGAGGGTACTAGCCTAATCCTAAGTCATCTAAGGCTCAAAGAAAAGAATAAAATAATAAAAACTACACAAGTGAACACGGAAAGTAAATACCAGAATTTAATTCAAGAATTGTAAATTGGAAATTTGAATAAAATAGAATTAAACTGAGCAGTCACACAGGTCACAATGGAAATCCGTCAAGAGAGTTAATTAAGTTATGAGAGAGGAGATTTTACCTATCATTAATGCTAATCTAGCCATTTATATGTTTACAGGGTGTCAGTTCTAGACAGTCGTAGGGTTAATTACTCTCTCTCGAGTTATAACCATTAAACCCTAAATTGTAAACCCTAATGGATTTATGGAACTTGCAATCTCTCAATTCACAAATTACCTACAATTCTAATTAGTTCTCAAGCTCTCTAATAAACAATCGGGTCTCGCACATGATCTCTCTCTATAAAATTACCGACTAGATTGATTAAGTGGTCAATTAGATCACCTAAATCTCATTAATTCGATCTAATTAGTTTTATCTGGGTCACCTTTTTGATTTGTTACCGAAACATGCAATTACATTAATCAATCGCAACACCTAAAATAATAAACACAAAAATAAGAGAGTTCAGAATATTATCAACAACCCGAAATCCATTTCCATACAATCCATCCTAACTTTATACATTTAAATGAAAAATTAAATGAAGAGAAAATGGAACTTAGGTTGGACAAATCAAGAAGGCAACAACGTCGGGATATCACCTTATTTGGGGAGCAATGGCGTTGAGATCCACTTCTTCTTCCTCCTTTTTCCTCTTCTTCTTTTCTCTCTCTCTTCTCTTTCTCTCCCTTTAGGGTTTCCGAGAGTGGTTAAATGTAAAGCCCCTTTCTAGGGTTCCATCATTATCCTTTTATAGTCTTTACCAATTACGGTAACCCTAGTGTCTTTTTGGGGTCTGAAATGTTTGAAACGTCCCTAAAAAAGTTGTTCCCCATGATCGTGGCCCTATTCTTGAGCTTTTGTCACGATCGTGGCATATTGGCCCAATGTTGTTGCTTTTGTCATGATCGTGGCAGGTCTCCCATGATCGTGGCTATATGTTTTAGTCCGGCTCTCCTCCGAAACTCTTCTGAATGCCCTGAAATACTAACAAACTCATCATGACATCTCATATATATATAATTGAAGCTCAAAAACATGTTCTCACCTAAAGAACACTTAAAACACAAATGTTTATGAACCAACACAAATCTTAAGCTAAACACACAATAACAATCAACTTAACCACTAAACACATATCAAATTATACCCTAAATACGATGCATTTTACATCTATCATCACCCCCACACTTAAACATTTGCTTGTCCTCAAGCAAACAAAATAAAAAATAAGACAAAGCACAAAGTATAAAACACACAATGCAACAAATAGGGCAATGGCTTCAACTTCACGAAATAATTTAACTCTAAACACAATCATTCAAGTTATTCCAAATTATTAACATGCAAAATCTATATCTCGGGGCTTTAGACTAAACATACATAATAATCAAAACTAAAATGTCAAGTTACTCACCCTTTTCAAATGTACACACACATTAATAATTCTTTGGTCATTCAAACTCTGTAACTACTTCAAAGTAAATTTTCATGAAAAGTCAAGCTATTTACAAGCTCGATAGGCTTTATTAGGAAACACAATTTTTTTAAAAAAATTTAGACATAGACCTAGTCTTTTACTCAAAGGCAAACATTAGTGATGAATGTCGATTTGGTTACTCGACTAAATTATGTTTTTATTAAGCTGCTTAGTTGAAATGTCATTATAGCCTTTTGACGCGGAGGCACACATTTATAATATGTTTCGATCTAGTTACTTAGCTACATTACGTTCTCAACTGGCTACTAGCTCTATTCATAACCCAAAGGCTAGCGGAATAGTTATTTATATAAACTTAACCAACACATTTTTTATTGCCTACCTTATTGCTTAAGCTACTCGTTTTCATGAAAAAATACTAGCAGAGCTACTTAAGTTGAAAGACTTAAAATTATGAATGAGTATGACAATTTAGAGGCTGACAAACTCACACTAAATCCTACTTAACTTGCATATTTAGCCAAAGAACCCAATTCACTAATTTTGCTAAAGACTCTTCACAACTTAATAGACTATGTTCAAAATTAAATCAATTTCAATCCATCTAAGCCATTGACACATTCACATAATTCACAAAATGTAACCTAACAAACTATCATACAATATAAGCACTTGAACAACACATTGTACTCAATGTGAGAAGGATACATATAAGCACAAAAGGGGGAATGAAACAATAAGCGGAAGGCAAAAGAATAAAATACTAACAAAAATGAAAAGAAAAGGGTTAGAACAAGAAATCATCATGGTGACTGAGGTGGTGATGTGTCAGAGGCAGAGACCAAACGCGCTTGATGCCAAGCTAGCTTTCCTATCTTATCATTGATTCAGAGAGAGTAAGAGAATTAGTAGGGCAATGCATTCCGAATCATTGATATTTATTTATGGAAACGAAACAACTTTAACTGCATAATAATTTAAATATACCTAAACATGCTAATTTACGGCCATTAGCTTGACCTTATATTATTGGAAACTTAGTTGGGATCAATTATGAGCGGCTTGCTTCTACCCTTTTCGTTCAACATCAATTGTTTAGTGTATGAGTAAGCTATAAATTGCAAAATGATTAGAAGGACAATATTTATAAAACTATGAAAACTAATAAAGTTCAGTAAAAACCTTTTTTTTAGGGAACTATCAATAAAGCAGGGAATAACAAAACTCCTTGAACCTTCCATAGAATCCAACAGTTTGCTTGGTTAGAGCATGAGTTGTTCTCTTTTTCGGTCTTCCTCATTTGTCCTCATCTCCTCTTCTTCTTTAACTTCTTGAACAGAGACTTCCATAACTTCTTCAAACTTAATGTCCATTGTCATCTGTTCTTCATCCTCTCGTCCCTTCAAAGATTCGACATCATCAACTCTTATGAATGGTATTCTCGGTGAATAAGGCGATGGAAGAACATAGGGAGGGTCCTCATTCTTTCCTTCATCTTTTTCCTGCTTCTCTTGGTCTTCTACAGAGTGGGTTTCAACTGTTTTATCTGTTGTTGCTCCTAGCTCTTTTCCACTCCTAAGTGTGATAGCCTTAACTTGCTCTCTTGGATATACTTCCATGTTGCTCGAAAGACTTCCCACACTTTTTGTAGATAACACATTGGCAAGTTGTTCCACTTGAACCTCTAGGCTGAGAATAGAAGAGGCATGAGTCCTCGTTACTTAATCAATTTGCCCTTCTAACCTCTTTTTGGGCCTCATCCATACTTATGAGCTTGTCAATGATCTTGTCCAATTTCGAATCATATTCATTGTATTTATTCTGTTGAAATCCATGTGACCCTTGATCTTTAAACTAAATCTCAGTATTGTTAAACCATTGAAAATTTGGGTAGCTATGCCACCCCGACTAGTATGTGCTGGAATAAGGATTGCTATCTCCCTAACCAACTTATTCTCCATTAAAGTTCAATTGCTCCACATTGTTGTTTTCCCTTAAGAAACAATCAACTGCGATATAGCTCTCTTATCCACATGACTCATATTCGTGCTGCATTGTTGTGACTGGAGGGGAAGAGGTGGCTTTCAGCCTATTTAATTACTTGGTTAGGTTGTCGACCTCAACGTGCAATGTTCTCATTGAATTTGCAACAATCATTCCTTTTGGGTCCCAAAAGGTTGACTACTGTCTACTTCATTCTGATGTTCAAAGACAACTAGTGTATGCCATGTCTTCTAACGGATTGTGTGCTACTTCAACTATTTCCCTCATGAATGATCCTTCAATAGCTATGTCTATGGTGCTCCTTATGGGTGGATTAACTCTAGTGTATTAGGTTCACAATAGGAATTCGTTGGGTAGGTTATGATGAGGACAGTTCCTTTGTAGCCCCGTCATTTTGCTGGAAATTGATAGTTTCCTTTATTAGTCTTATTGTCTTGTTTAGAGGGAAATACTTATCTAGAAAAACTCGCATCAACTGCTCCCAAGTTGTGATGTTGGATGGGTGGAGAGAAGTTAACTAGGCCTTGGCTCGATCCTTAAGCGTAAAGGGAAGGAGCCTCATCCTAGCAACATCCTCCGACATCCCAATATATCGGAAGGTATCACAAATTTCTAAGAAATCAACTAAATGAGCATTGGGATTCTCATTGTCTAACCCATAAAATTGCACGTTGGTTTACAACATGTTTAGCAGTGATAGTTTGATCTCAAACATATTCGCTTATACCAGTGGCCATGTAATCCCTTGACGATGGGCATTGAGTTGTGGCCTCATGATGTCCATAAGGGTCCGTCACTCCCCATGATGTATTTCCTCCACCATTGTTCTTTCCATCTCCTTTTAGCTTTCAACTCTTGTGATTCCCCATTGTTGTCTAGTGATATCCAAGTTGATGTGTCGTCTACTTTATACCTAACCCCTTTTTTTATACAAAAGAAATTGAAAAAAACTTTAGACTACAAGAATTAAACCGATATATGCCTCCTTGGCAACAGCACCAAAAACTTAACCGTGTCGTTCAAGCTTTAAAATTTATAAGCACTCAAATACTGCAAGCGCACAGGTCGTGACTGTAGTATAAGAGGTGTCAGTCCTATGAGGAGGTACTAGCCTAATCCTAAGTCGTCTAAGGCTCAAAGAAAAGAATAAAAAGGAAATAAAAAATGCACAAGTGAACATGAAAAGTATATACGAGAATTTAATTCAAGAATTGTAAAGTGGAAATTTCAACAAAACATAATTAAACTGAGCAACCATACAGGTCACATTGGAAATCCGTCAGGAGAGTTAATCAAGTTATGAGAGAGGGGATTTTACCTATCATTAATGCTAATTTAGCCATTTATATACTTACAGGGTGTCAGTTCTAGACGGTTGTAGAGTTGATTACTCTCTCTTAAGTTATAACCATTAAACCTTAAATTGTAAACCATAATCGAATTATGGAACTTGCAATCTCTCAATTCACAAATTACCCATAATTCTAATTGGTTCTAAAGCTCTTTAATAAACAATCGGGTCTCGCACGGGATCTCTCTCTATAAAATTACCAACTAGATTGATTAAATGGTCGATTAGATCGTCTAACTCTCTTTAATCCAATCTAATCATTTTTATCTAGCTCACCCTCTTGGTTTGTTACCAAAATATGCAATTACATTAATCAATCACAAGACCCAAAATAATAAACACAAAAATAACTAAATCAATATTAACTCAAAGTAAAATCTCAAAGGAGAGTTCAAAATATTATTTAACAATCCAAAATCTATTTCCATATAATCCATCTCAACTTTATACATTTAAATGAAAAAGGAAATAAAAAGAAAATGAAACTTAGGTTGGACAAATCAGGAAGGCAGCGGCGTTGAGATACCACCTGATCCAGGGAGCAGCGATGTTAGGGTCCACTTCTTCTTCCTCCTTCTTCCTCTTCTTCTTCTCTCTCTCTCTTCTCTTTCTCTCCCTTTAGGGTTTCCAAGAGTGGCTGAATGTGAAGCTCCTTTCTAGGGTTTCATCATTATCCTTTTATAATCTTTACCAATTAGGGTAACTCTAGTGTCTTTTCGGGGTCTAAAATGTTCGAAATGTCCCTCAAAAACTCGAATCTGAATGTGACTCTGAGTATGTCTACACGTAGGCCACAATCGTGGCCCTTAGTGCACAATTGTGGCCATTTTACCTGCTCTCTATCACGATCATGACAGATTCACCACGATCGTGGCCCAATGTTGGTGCTTCTGTCACGATCGTGGCCCAATGTTGGTGCTTCTGTTATAATCGTGGCAGGCCCCCACGATTATGACCTTGTGTTTTGGTCCAGCTCTCCTCTGAAACTCTTTCTAATGCCCTGAAACATTAACTAACTCGTCACGACATCTAATATATATAAAATTGAAGCTCAAAAACATCTTCTCACCCAAAGAACACTTAAAACACAAATGTTTATAAACTAAGACTAATCTTAAGCTAAACACACACTAAACAATCAACTTAACCACTAAACATATATCAAATTATACCCTAATATATGATGCATTTCACACACACTAAACAATCAACTTAACCACTAAACACATATCAAATTATACCCTAATATATGATGCATTTCACACCTATCAATGAATCAGGTGAACAACATCCAGGACCATTTGATAAGTTCCTTGAAGAGTGCGATATCATCCCACAGTACATAATGTTGGGACGTCATAGCATGAATGGTGTTGCTGAAAGGAAAAACTAAACACTGAATGACATGGTAAGGAGTATGATAAGTCATTCTAGTTGACCATAATCTCTTTGGGGAGAAGCATTAAAAACTGCAGCTTACGAGTTCCAACTAAAGCAACTACCAAAACTCCTTATAAGCTTTGGACTGGAAAAAGGCCCAATTTGAAATTTTTAAAACTGTTGGGTTGTCCAACTGAGGCAAGGCAATATAGGCCAAATGAAAAGAAACTGGATTCTAAAACTGTTAGTTGTTATTATGTTGGATACTCCAAAAGGTCTAGGGGTTACAAGTTTTATGATCCTACTACAAAGTCAATTTTTGAGATGGGAAATGCCTGGTTCTTTGACGATGTTGAGTTTGATATGGGAGATAAGTTAAGAGACATTAGCTTTAAAGAGGAATATATTAATAATCCCCTAGTTGTTGCTGACAATGATATTGGTTTTATTCCTGATGTTGTCAAAGTAACAAATCCAAGAAGAACAAACTCACCAACGTCAAGAACTAGTGTCATTAAGGAGATCTACTAGAGAAATGAGAAGAGTGATTTCAAATGATTACATCATATTTCTCCGAGAACATAAGGTTGAAATTGGCATTGTGGAAGATGATCCAGTCAACTTCCATCAGGCCATATAAAGTTCTAACTCTCAAAAGTAGATCGATGTCATGAATAAGGAGATAAAGTCCATAAGAAAGAATGACATTTGGGATCTTGTCTCATTACCTGAAGGTGCGAAACCCATTGGTTACAAATGGATATTTAAAACGAAGAGGGATTTAAAGGGCAATGTAGAGAGATATAAGGCTCGTCTAGTTGCAAAGGGCTTTACATAGAAAGAAGGCATTGATTATAAAGAGACTTTCTCTCTGGTTTCATTAAAAGACTCTTTTAGAACTTTAATGGCACTTATGACACATTTAAACCTTGACTTGCATTAGATGGATGTAAAGATTGTGTTTCTCAGCAAATTAAAGAAATCCATCTATGGGCTCAAGCAAGCTTCCCGTCAATGGTATTACAAATTTCATTAAGTTACTCTTTCGTTTGGTTTTGAAATGAATGTAGTTGATGAATGTATATACCATAAGTTCAATGGGAGCAAGTATATTTTTCTGGTTTTATATATCAAAGACATACTGCTTCCCAGCAACGATATAGGCTTATTGCACTAAACCAAGAGCTTTCTGACAAACCAATTTGAAATGAAAGATCTTGATGATGCCTCTTTTATATTAAGAATACAAATACACCAAGATCGCTCTCAAGGTATACTTGGGTTATCACAAAAGAGCCATATCGAGAAAGTTCTTAAGAGGTTTGACTTGTAGGATTGTAAACTAGGTGACACCCCTGTTGCTAAAGGAGACAAGTTTAGTCTCAGCCAATGCCCCAAGAATGGGTTTAAAACTAAAGAGATGCAGAAGATTCCTTATGCTTTAGTAGTAGGGAGTCTAATGTATGCTCAAGTATGTACGCGTCCAGATATTGTGTATATTCTTGGAATATTAGGCAGATACTTAAGCAATCCTGGAATGGATCATTGGAGAGCAGCCAAACAAGTTATAAGGTATTTGCAGAGAACAACAGATTACATGCTCACATACAGGAAGTCAGACCAATTAGAGACCATTGGGTATTCTAATTCTAATTTCGCTAGATGTCAAGATTGTTAAAGATCCACATCGGGCTATATTTACCTGTTAGCTGGAGGAGCTATTTCTTGGAAGAGTGCTAAGCAGACACACATAGCTTCTTCCACTATGGCAGCGGAGTTTATAGCATGTTATGAGGCATCCAATCCTAGAATATGGTTGTGGAATTTTGTCACTGGGTTACACATTGTAGATGGTATTGAAAGACCACTAAAGTTATTTTGTGACAATAAGTCAGCGGTGCTATATTCCAATAACAACATGAGTTCAACGAAATCAAAACATATAGACCTCAAGTTCCTAGTTGTTAAAGAAAGAGTTCAAGATGGTCAAATGTCTATTGAAAATGTTAGGACAAACTCCATCGTTGCGGATCTGCTTAGTAAGAGATTGCCACCAAAGTCTTTCATGAACATTTTGCTTATATGGGTATCATATCTATTAAAGATATGTCAATTTAGTGGGAGTTTTTTATTTAAGATGATTTTTAGTTTTAAACAATTTATGATTATTTGAACTTTAAAGTTTGTTTGGTTGATCTCATTAAAGAATAAGGAATTTGGACCAATTGGATCTAGGCATGTTAAGATCACATTACATGTAATTTCCATGCTACACATTCATGCTTGATCTATATTGTTTAATTATATTAGTATAAGTGACCATTGATGGGTTTAGTTATGATATGCATATAACGGAAACTGCTTTGATCCTATGTTAATATAATTGACGAACGAGATTGATTAAAGATGTATTTATTAGTGATAGCAAATTTTGAGCTCGTAATGTTATGGCATGATATACAATTAAAGGAGTTATATATATATATATATATATGACACAAGTGGGAGATTGTTGGATTTAATCCAACGTGTGGGCAAATATATATATGAATTAATTATATATTATGAGCTATCATAAAGTTAGTGATATATTAAGGTTAAAGACTTTGGGCTATCAGACATTTAATAAAGTATGAGCTTTAATGTGTAGAGACCCAATAGTCTAATTTCTATTTTATGATAGACCAAAATAGAAATAAGAAAAGCTATATAAAGAATTAAGGTTATAGTCCTCAAGTTAGATGTACGATTATCTTTTCTAATATCCCATCAATTAGAAAAGTGACGTTCTTAAGAGAAAATAGACGTACATATTGACTTAGAAGACGAATAATCACAAGATTCAAGAATCACATTGTCCTCATGGGTTTGGGTATGTTTTCGCAACAAATCCAAGTATTCTTGATAATTTGACATGATTGTTTATGTGATTGGTGATGGTTTTCATCTTAAGAAACTAAATGCTATCAGCAAGTGCATGCCACATGCTTTGGAAGTTTGGCAAGACATGGTGGAGTAATGCATGACAAAGATTTTCTTCAAAAACTTTATTCTTCAAGTTTGGGGATGTTCTTCGGGAAGATATGAGTGTTTTAGAAATTTTGTAATTTTTAATTATTAATTCCATACGTATCAATTCCAATATAAGAGCCATTCACGTGATAAAAATGTTATCTGATGTGGCTTATTAGGTTGATACAGTTAATAAAAAAATTAACAACAAATTTTGTTATAAAAAGTAAGAAAATAGAATATTTTAACGCTGCATTTTAACATTTTAATTAATATTATAAAATTGACTAAAATTTGAGATTTTGTTCATAATTAACTTTAAATTTTAAGATATAACTTGATAAAAAGCAAAAAACGATGGGAAGACATAGATAACAGGTGCAATTAAATGATACGTTTGATTATGGAGAAAGATAAGATACATTATTAATATTATTCGTAAGTCTGTTCCACTATCATAATCTACTTTTTAGTAGGCTTTAAATCTTGTTCTATTCCTTTTGTACCTAACCATGCATGTGGCATGAGAAGCTTGGTTGGACATCTTGAATCAGAAAATACGTTTAGTAGTTGAAACTAGAATCCAAATCGTGGTGGAGCATAAGTTCCATTATCAATAATAAAATATATCAGTGAACTTGTCAAAAGAATGGACAACATTTTTGTGCTTATCAAAGGAGCTCCACAAGTTTACATTTTTGTGATTAAATTAACTGACCAAAAAGGTGCATAAATTATGAGTGCGGCTTACTTTTTTGTTTTAAAGAACACTCTCATATTTGTTTGGCCTCTTCTATACATCTGTCCATAAATTAATTGAGGGAAGAATCATAGAAATGATTCGTGTACATCTCTTCTCTATCCTGTTGCGGGATTTGCATCCAAGAAGTAAACCTGAAAAGTTCCCTATAAAAAAGGACAACTCGACCTTATTTGCAATTTACAGCTAAAACATAATTAAGTAATTCCTTGTTCACTTAATTCTTCTAGATACCTTTTTCATCATGCTGCAAATAAACATCAACTCCATTGCTCGAACTTTTCTGATCGTTTCAGTGGTTTTGTTCTCAACCCTTTTCAGTTCTGTGAAATCTGATGCCCATTTCATTGATGGAATCTGCAAGCATACCCCAAACTACAAGAAATGTGTGTCTATCATTCACTCAGACCCCAGACGCTCAACTACTGATGTGAGTGGTTTAGCAATCATAGTGGTGGATGCCCTTAAAACTAAATCACAAGCAGTCATGAAGCTTCTGAGGTTTAAGAGATCAAAACTTCCAGCTTTGAAGCTTGCTTATGATTCTTGTATCAGTTATTATGATGCCATCATAAATGCAGATATAGTAGAAGCCCACGAAGCTTTGGAGAAAGGTAACCCAAAGTTTGCTCAAAACGGCATGAACGATGCAGCAAATGAGGCCAGTTTTTGTGAAACTGAATTCAAGGGAAAATCTCCTATCACCTATTATAACCAGGACGTTCACGCTACTGCTGCTATAGCTTCATCAATTGTCCAGCTTTTGCTTTGAAGTTTTACCTTCTGTTTCATGCATGTAACATGCTAGATATCAACTTTCAAAAAAAAATAAAAAACATGCTAGATATTAGGATTAGCAGTTTAACCAGATATGAAGATAGATAAAAGCCTCTTCTAATTCTATGTTCAAATCTTATTACACTTCTCCATATATTGAATACATAACTGCGTCTTCCTTGTAGAGTTTCACATTAAATTGAAGAAAGCTAGTAACATCCAATGAACTGTAACAGGTTGACGAGTGGTAACGCTTGCTGCTCATGTCACCCCAACAAAATATGATTATACAAGAAGTAATATAGCCGGACGGAACCTAGGAGAATTGAAGTTGAATTAGATTGTAGATTTTCATTCACGCCTCTTTTTACTTCTGTGTTGTTCTCTTTTGATTAAGTGCGTCCATTTTTACCTAAATTTGATAGATAATATAAAAAGCTTCGCCTGATGAAGCTGGAGCTCCCAATTACATTGTTTTGCCTGATCAAGTTATGGCTCCCAGAAATAATGTAGGAAATATGGATGATGTCAAAATTTACATGTTAAATGGGTTCATTTAAGGACTTCCGCGTTCTCGCTTGCACAAGGAAATTCTCAGACGATACTCTCCACTCCTTTAGGAAAGTGGACAGTTGCCTGTTCTATGAGCCAATGCAAAGCCACCTACAATCCTTAGGTCTGTACTTACTGTCGAATTTTAACATTAGGAAATTGGTTGGGATTTACCAATAACGTGACAACGCTTAAATTTTAGTAATGAAGGCTCAAGGTGCTTAAATTACTTGGAAAAAAAGGGCAAAAGACTTACATACTAAAATAAACCCCATCTAATCTTCTAACACTAAGGTATCTTCTTACTTGAACTTGAAAAAGACCTACCGACTCTTTCACTGATAAACGAGTTCTGATTTTTGTTCATTTATCTTTTACGATCTGATAATCCCCATGTATATATTGAATAGAAATGCAATCCTGGAGCATAATTGGATGTTAAATAAGATTTACCTCCTTTTTTTTTTTTTTGGTTCTATTTGTAATCAAAAGAACATGTGCCTCCTCCTTTGTCGAATAAAATCTCTATGATGTCTTCAACAAATTCAAGGCAAAAACTTTGGGCTCGTAAACAGATCCCTATCTCTCTCCGCCTGCAATTTTCTTCTAATTGGTTCATTTTAGATATATCTGCTTTTGGTCGTATGTGATGGTAAGTACTCAAACAACTTAGTCCATTCTAGAAGTTCACGAGTCTAAAGGGAAATTTGCTTTTTCCTAACCGAAAGCTAGAACTTGTTAATGCGCTAGAAAACGGAAATGTACTACAATCCATGGATTCTAGACCATATAAAACACAAACGCACACATGTATGGTCAAGATTCAGATCCAATATCAAGTCCCACCGTTTTTGCGTAAGGACAAACAATTAAGTTGAGAGACATACCAACAATACTTCTCTTGAGCTTTGTGATTCTTATGCAATTCCTTTGCTCTCCACCGGCCTCAGTTCTTGGCATGTTCATCGACGTAACATCATAAATTGACAATTTCGTGAACCATTGCATAGAAAGTAGACAAACATCATAATTAACTAATGATCAACGATGCCGATGCGAACATTTGCTACTTCTCAAATGATCAGCAATGTAAAGCTCTAAATTTTTGTAGTAGAAACTACCCTTGTTTGGTTCATTCTTTTTCTCAGTCCTTTTGTTTGTGATTCCAACTCTCTCCATTTCCATGTGACAACAAAAAGCAGAGTAGAAACAGAGCATCACTTGCCAACCGTCTTCTATTCTTATAACATGAAAGCTTCAATCTTTTCACCATCTCCTATCCTTCTCTACATTTTTCTTCTATCAATTTTTATACCATTCCCAAGAGGCGAAGATCTGATAGACCAAATTTGCAAAAAGACACCTTTTTATGAACTTTGCGAGGCTTCTCTGCGCCCTGACTCTCAAAACTCTAGTGATGTTAGAGGTCTCGCCTCCACGGTCATTAGTCTAATTTTGTCAGATGCCACCAACACATTAGATTATATTCAGGGGCTAATCAAGCAGACCAAAGATCCAGAGCTACAGAGAGCATTGGCTGATTGTGCAGAGCTATACATACCAGTTGTGAAATACGTTCTTCCTCAGGCCACTGATGCATTTACTAAAGGTCAGTATGGGTTTACCACTTATGTGTTATCGGATGCGAGCAAACAAGCCGATTCTTGTGAGAAAGGTTTCTCTAGCTCAACTGAGTCGCCGCTATCTGAGAGGAACAAGCTTGTGAGCAACCTTTGTGATGTAGCTGTAGCCATCATCAAGTTATTGCGGGTTTGAGTGCTGTACTCTGTTTTTTTCATTCCCCTTTTTAGTAATCTACCAGAATAATACTGCGCAAATGTGCAGTAATAACGCCCTGTTATTTTAACTGATTATGTTATTATATAATTTTAATGTACAAATAAAAATGGAATTAGGTTATTAAGAAAATTTAAATTTTCTGATTTAATTATAAACATTTTAAATGTGTTATTTGAAAGAATTAGTAATTAAATTATAAATTTTTTAAATTTGTAATGGATATTTTGTTAAAAAGGTTTAAATATATTTTATTAAAATATATAAGTTAAAATATAAGAAAT
Organism: Erythroxylum baracoense; assembly: GCA_025629805.1. Taxonomy (NCBI): domain Eukaryota; kingdom Viridiplantae; phylum Streptophyta; class Magnoliopsida; order Malpighiales; family Erythroxylaceae; genus Erythroxylum; species Erythroxylum baracoense. Next base: position 4,161,358 of record JAOTAY010000006.1, read on the forward strand.
GAATAAATAAAAATAGTAAGTAAACACTTGGGATGAAAATTTTAAAAATTGAGGAAATGTACAGTATAATGTTCCTGCTATAAATGTGTAAAATATATGAAAAGAATTAAAATTTTATAAGAAAATCAACCAGAAATAAGTAAATACTTTGTAATTTAAAATTTTATTGTGAGATTATAAATATCTAAAATTTTTAATGTATAATAATAAAAGATTCATGACAGAATTATTCAAGATATATAAATGTAATATAAAAAACAACTGGTAAATTTAGTTATTAAAAAGATGCAAAGGAAAAAAAATAGAAGATGAAATAAGATCGCTTAACTTATAAAAAACTTAAGAATATATAGGTTGGGATGTAAAAAATGGATAAGTAAAATTATTTATCTAGCTGGAAAAATTTTAAAAATGTAAAGTGTTTTGTTATTAATTATTTATGTAGCGTTAATGTTTTCGTTGTCGAAATTTTTTGATCCTATAATTTAAATATAATTATACTTAAATTATAATAATGTTATTATGCATATTTGCTCTGAAATAATAAATAATAATAAACAGTTGATATTGATTGAAATTATTTTAATATACTTAAATATTATTAATTTTGATGTCTATTATATATATATATATATATAAAGTATTAAGTAAAGTATTTAATAATAATTAATAAAATGAATAACAAATAGGAATTTACTAATAATAATAATTAATTTAATTAATAAAGATAATGATAATAAAATTAATAATAAATTTCAACATTAAGTGGAAGATTAATAATTATAATATTTAATAATAATAAGAAAAAAATTATTAATAATAATGAATTTAATGATAATAATAATAATAATAACAATGTGGATTAAACCATATGATCAGGCATGCATGTACCCTATTATGTTTAAAATTTCAGCATTTGATATTTGCACTTGGATTTAGGTTGATTATGGTGATCACAAGCAATTACTACTTGGGTTTATACTAAGTCATATCATGAAATTTATTTATAAATTAACTTATTCAGTTATAATTAATATTTAATATAATATAATTACTGCTAATAAATATATAATGAATTGATGCCAAGCAATTATAATTAAAATATAACATATAACAGAATTTATTTAAAAATTAGTTTATTAAGTTATTATAAAATAATTTATTTATAAATTAATTTATTCGGTTATAATTAACATTTAATATAATAAAATAAATGCTAGTAAATATATAATGAATTAATAGATTTATCATTAAATAATAATTAATAATAATAAGAATAATAAAAATTGATAAGAATAATAAATTTAATAATAATAAAGAATTTAATAATAATAATAGTTAATAAAATGAACATTTTATATAATAAAATTAATGCTAGTAAATATATAATGAATTAATAGATTTATCATTAAATAATAATTAACGATAATAAGAATAATAAAAATTGATAAGAATAATAAATTTAATAATAATAAGGAATTTAACAATAATAGTAATAATAATAATAATAGTTAATAAAATTAACAATTTATATAGTAAAATTAATGCTAGTAAATATAAATGAATTAATAGATTTGTCATTAAATAATAATTAACAATAATAAGAATAATAAAAATTAATAAGAATAATAAATTTAATAATAATAATAATAATAATAATAATAATAATAATAAATAGTTAATAAAATTAATAATAATAAGGAACCTTAGTATTATATACTTAATAAAATAATCTTTTAATATATATACTATATAATTTATAATTTGACATTAATAATGTCTCTAAAATCACAATATTTGAAATTTAAAATAACATTTAATTTTAATTTTTGTTTAAATTATTTCTCACATATTTCATATAAAAATAATAATCATAGTTAATATAAAAATATCATTTAATCATCAAACTAATATAAAATTAAGAATAATATAAATATTTAAAATATTTTAATTTCATCATATAATAAATAATAATTAAATCAAATAAATTTTAAAATAAAATTTGGTTAACAAACTTTACTCTAGGGCTTCAAATTAATTAAGAGATCAATGATTTGTGTCAAAATAACTAATAATAAATGTACAAAAATGTTTTCATACTTGATATATACAGTCTACGAATAATTAGAATGAATTGGAGACATATATAATACTCACTAAAATTAGCAAATATTGTCATATCATAATTCCAATCGGTCCATGAATGAAGTTTACAATGTTTATAAAAGAATTTTGAGTGAGTAAAAAATAAAAAGTTACAGCAATAATATATACAAACAAATATTGATAATATATTTAAAATATAGATTAATATATAATCATTATATATAATTTAAGTATCAATTAATTAATTTTATTAGTTATTATTGATCATAATTAATTTTGTGTTTAATTAATAAAAACTCAATTTATCTTTAAAAGTTTCTAGTATTTATTTAATAAGCCAAAATAACCAAGGAGCTAAATGTATACATTTGTCTAGATGATCCAGAATGTTTAAAGCGTAAAAGTCCAAAATCCCCCTGATATAATATATACATGTGTCTTACATCTGGTTAACTGTGGAATTTCAATATATGAAGGCAAAATCATAAAATAATAGCCACATCTCCACATCCAAAGAGTCAACATCGAGAACTTTCCTCAGCTCTCTGGATTTCCCTAAAACGCTCAAGCTTTTTGGTTTATCGCCTCTGAAATTCGTCCGATTAGGTAAGACAACGCAACATTGAATCTTCATTCTTCTACTATGTTTTACTTAGCGTGTTGTGTTCTGTTGTGTGTGAGGAGTGAGGACTGGTTGATTGAAGGTGAGATGACGACGGTGAGCATGTGTTGTCCGTGGGTAAGGCATGACTGTGAGGAAGAAACGATGGGTTGTGTCAAGTGGGTGGCGCAGAGTTGGCGGAGAGGAGAAAGGGAGAGAGAGAGATAGTGAGAAAGAAATGAAGGACGCGACATTAGTGAGAGAGAAGATTTGGTAGGGACGGTGAGAGAGAGACAATGACAAAAAAATGAAGGGCCCGGCACTAGTGAGAGAGAAAATTTCATAGGGGCGACGGGGGGAGTGGGGGGTAGTCTGCTGGGGATGTAATAAAAATGTTGCACTGTTCACAGTGTTTGAATCATATTTAATATGTACATATAAATATGTTGATTTGTATGTAATAAAATTTGGTATTTTATGGTTCTAAATGGCATTAGTCCTAGCTATTCCGTTCTGTTAGTTGAGGATATAGTATATTTGAGTTTGCAATGAATTGTTATATTGATTATTGAATAATTAAAGTTTTACATCATAAAACATTTTGATATAGTATACAAGTGATAAGATAAAAAGAATTTAATTGTTTTCCTTTTAATGTTGAATTTTATTATTATTTATTGAAGGATGTATATTTAAAATGAATGTTTGTTCATCTTATGACTTGTTGGATTTATATCACCTGTAGGATATTATGTTTGTCAGTTATATTTAAGTGTTCTAAATCTAATTAAGTAATAAATTGTTTTGTTTGGTTTGAGGTTAATGAAAAAATTTTGATTCTTGATTATTATTTAGGTCATGCCTCGTACGAGATTTGGATCATCTTCATTTTTTGAAGCGGGTGATGTTCCCGATTTAGGTAATCCTTGCCTTCAGTTTAATAATGCTAAGCAACAATCAAGGTACGTAACTTTAAAAAATCGTTCCATTATTCCAATTAGATTCATTGATCATGCAGCTATAAGTGAGTTAGGAATTGCAAATCGAGTCAATGAATTATTGCATAACATAGGATGGGATAGATTTGTAAATTTTAGGAAAAATTCATATGTTAAATTAACTCTTGAATTTTTGTCAACTTTAAAATTGACCTATAATGAGGATGGTATCATGATTAATATGATATTCAGATTAATGAATATGATGCATTTGCTTAATTTAAATGAACCGAATGATATATTTGGATTTCCACATAGTGAGTTAATTGGTTATGATGTTGAGTTTAGGCCTAGAGAATTTTGGAGTGAAATTACCAATTCAAGAGATATTTTTTCTCCAAGTAGGTCAAAATCATCAGCTCTAGCGGATCCTAGTTTACGCTATCTTCATAGGTTTTTAACTTGCACAATATTTGATAGAGGGGATAGCCAGGGTGCAGTTTCAAAATGTGAATTGTTTATATTGTGGTGTATGAAGCATGGGAAGCAGTTTAATGCTGGTTATTGGTTGAGTGAGCATATGATGAGTGTAGCGATTGTTTGTGTTAGGAAAATAGTAGTTGGGACATTTGTTACTCAAATTGCAGAGCATTTAGGTTTATTGAATGAGAGAACAAATATGCAGTTAGTTCGTGGGAATTTTAGTTTAAACTTGCAGTGTTTGGTGTCAATGAAGATTGCAAAGCGGCAAGGCGATCACTATGTTATTATTGGCGATGAAGTGATAGAATGTTCAACTAGTGAGCGTAGTCGGTTTGAAAGAGGCGAAGGTACGCAATGGGAAGGTCCCTCAGCATATCAAGGTACACATTTTAATATTGCACCTGCTTCTGCTGAATATCAATCATTAACAAATCAACTTATTATTTTTGAATGACGAACAGATGAGAGGTTGCAAAGGATTGAGGCAAGTATTGCAGAGATCAAGGATTTTTTAGCAAATTTGAATCCTTGCTCCAGAAAGCGTTCGGCTCCATCTTAGCATTGTATTTCTAATTTTTTTTGATAATTTTGGTTATTTGTGAAAAAAAAATTTTCATTATTCGGCTTAATTAGTGTTGTTTGCATGTTAGATCTTTTATTTAATTTCCTATGATGTTGACCATCATTGTTGTACGTATCATGTTTATTTTTTTGTTTAATGGTTAAAGATGTGTGATTATTGATCGAACTTAATCCGGGTTATAAATGCATAATATAAGTGAATGAATATATTTGCATGCATGAGTTGATTGATCCAGATTTCAATTGAAAGGCTATTAGCTTGTTGTGATAAATGAATGACACTTTCCTCTGGTAAGGGTTTGAGACCAATTAAAAGTATTTGTTGTTGAGAGTATTCTTTCATGTTAAACGAATCTAGAACTTGCTTACGAATACTAGTCAAAATTACACAATCTTACGTTGATACTAAAACGATGAAGGCATTTACGATATAACCTTTAAGCTTAAAAAGCCACCATGTTATTATCTTTAGTGAACCCCTTTGAGCTTGCATAGGACCTTTTTTTGGTTAAAACCTACATGAGCTTTGTTTTTGATTGTTTATCTCATTTGATTATACCTTCCATAAGGGCAAATTGAGCATTTAAAAAGTATACATGTTGTTGCACATTGGGAAAAAACAAATGATATCAATCAAGAAGAGAAAGAAAAAGGGGGAAAAAAAGGGATATATACTGGTCTACATTTCGTAAAAAAGGAAATCATATCAGCTGAAGAAGAAAGAAAAAACAGAAGATCAAAAAAGGGATATGTGTTGTTGCACATTTAGTAGAAAAGGAAATCATATTAACTGAAGAAGAAAGAAAAAAATAAAAAAAGGAAGGAGAAAATGGTAGGAGAAAAAAAGGGAAGAAAGAAAAACAGAAAGAGGGAAAAGGGTTTTAAAAGTAAAGGAGATTTTTGACAAGAAAAATTTGTGTTTTATACTTTATTGGTACATATCATTTTAAATGCTCAATTAGTCCTTTGGTTTTAAGCTAAATTTTATCTTTTCCATACCCTAACCAAAGCCTCATTACAACCAAAATGAAGACCTTCGGATTAATGTCTGTGTAAGATATATAGTAGTGAAGATTGGATAAGCTAGCAAGCTTATGGATGATGTTTAACATGAAATGGAAAATGAGTGAATGCTTTTGACCTTTGAGTGGTTGCAAAAGGGAAGAATTGAGTGAGTGTCTATCACACTTGTTAATGGTTTTTTAGTTGATGTATTTGTGGATAATGGTTATGCATGTGAGTAATAATTTGTTCACGAATTATTATGAGTTTTAAAATCTTAGGTTGTGTTTGTGAAAGTGATCATTTATCATCTTTAATCATTAAATGAGAAAATAATTTGTTGTTATAACTTTTTTTTCTGTGTTTGCGCTTTTATGGTTGAATACTTTTAATGATTGTAGTTGTTTATCTTATCTTAATTCAATGTAATTGTTGATTATTGAATATTATTTATTCTCTTTAACAATGTTCTTGTGAAGAAAAAAGGAGAAGAAAGAGAAGACAAATTTGGAAGAAGAAAGAGGAGAGAAAATTTGAGGGCCGAATCGGACTTTGATGTTCTTAATGTAATTATTGATAAAGAAGATGGTGTCAAGAAGAAGAAGATGAGGAAAGAGAAAGATATGTATGGTGTGTCATTGCTAAGAAGAAAAAAAAACAAGACTTATACATATATTGTGACTGTTTATTCCTAACTTAGTAAATTTGGATTGCTGAATAGTTTTACTTTACTTTATAATTGTGGGTCTGGATGTTTATATAGTGTTAATATTTTTGTTGTTGACTGTTTTGTTGAATTTTTATGTTAGTTGATAGGCAAACATGATTAGTCACACGTGTGCTTTATTGTGGGTTTTGTTGTTTATAAAGTGTTAATGTTTTTGTTGTTGAAGTTTGTGTTGAATTTTTATGTAAAAAGGAAAAACAATACTTATACATGCATTGTGAATGTCCACTCTTAGGGTAGAAAATTTCAACATTTGAATAGCACAATTATGGCTTTTGATGTTTATGTAGCGTTAATGTTTTTGTTGAAACTTTGTTGAATTTTTATGTTAGTTGATAAGTTAACAGGATCAATTATGGATTTTAACATAGTGACGTTTTAGTATGATGAGCTGTGATTTGTGAGTACTGTCAAAATTGTATTTGTTTATTAATGATAAAGAAGTAATATTAAGAATAGTATATTGGTAAAAAATAAGTAATAAGTCAAATAATCAAAACTTTGAGAAAAAACTTCACTTCTAGAAAAGGGTTTAAAAAGTTTATAACTTTATGATTAATAAATCAAGTAATATAATCATTAATAATAATTACATTAATTAGGTTGTGATAAATAATCTTAATTATATATTTAAATAGGACGGATTTAGATTTAATTGATCATGTTACGATAATTATTAATCATTTGAAATATATCAGTATATATTGAAATAAATTCAAAAAAATTAATTATCATAATCTTTATCATATATTTAAATAGGATGGATTAACATTTTGTCACTCATCAATGTCACGGGTGTGACTTCATGAGTCACACCCGTGACATGAAATATTTTAAAATTTGTTTGATATTTTTAGCAATAATAATAATTGCTAATTATTTAATCATTAATTTTAATTATTTAATTATTATTTGTTATAGTGGCGCAAATTGAATAAAGGGTTTGTACGCGCCTCTTTTGCTACTTTTGTCTCATTGAACTTTCCTTTCACAGTCGGTAGTTCATCCTTTCATAGCCGCTAATTTCGTTCAAAGTTTTCAGAAAATCTCTTAAGTAAGTTTTAATTTTTCATCAAAACTTTGATATTTGTTGACAATTTTGTTATTTGTGTTTTTGTTTTTCCCGTATTCTTGGATTTTCGCAGGTTCTTATCTTTTAGGGTTTTTAAATTCGTCGTATTTGTTTGGGTATTTTTTTGCAGGCTTTTACGCCATTATGCTCCCAAGATCAAAGAAAAGTGTACTGCAAATTGAAGCCGTGTTGAGAGATGAAATGGTTGTTAATATTGCAGCCGATTATGACGCTCCTTTTCCTATTTACACGATGGAAGAAGAAGAAGGGTTGAGGTATGCATCTCTCAAAAGTAGATTGATTCTGGTGCCACGATATTTTAAATTTGAAGTGTTAGAAAATATTGGATTGAAAGATAAAGTGATGATATTGGCTAATAGAGGCAGTTGGGGACGATTTGTTCAGATAGATTATCCTATTTTTCCTGCACTTATGCTAGAGTTCTTTACTTCCTTGAAGTTTCAATCAAGTAAACCTAAGAGATTTTGGTTTAGACTACAAGGTCAGCTGTGTAGTTTGGATGAGAAGTTGTTACGAGAACTTTTTCATTTTTCTATATCAGCAGTAGAAGGTTATCATCAGGACTTCTCGACTACAATTTATTGGAAGTTTTTAACTGGTTTTTTCGAGTTTGATCCTCATAATGCAGCCAATTCTCAAATTGCGTATGTTGATCGATTACTGCTACATAAATTCATGTGTCATACTGTGTTCGGGAAAACTCAGAGCAATAAGTGTTCTTTTCAGGAATTGTTCTTATTATTTTGTATAGATGAAAAGATTAAACCTAATATGTTCTCTCTTTTCTTGCAATCTCTCATTCAAATTCTGAAAAAGAAGAAAAAAGCCATAGGAATGGGTTATTTAGCTACTGCTTTGGCCGAAGATTTTCATATTGATGTTAGTGAACTAACCTCTGTTCGTCGCGAGTATTTTAATGTGTCATATTTAAGACGCACCAAAATATTGTGTCATGATAAGATGGAGCTTCGAGATTGTCGCACACTTACCGCAGTGAAGGCCAAGTTCTCATCGGAGGGTTATAGTATTCCATCTGATTTAGACTTCTACGAATCAAGTGAGGAAGAATATGCGCCAAAGGATTGGGAAAAAGTATATACATTGTTGGGTGACACTTACAGGAAGACAGAATGTAAACTTAATGAGATGGTTAACAATTACAAAAAGACAGAAAAGAGACTTAATAAGATGGATGAACAGATGGAATTTATTGCTCGTCAACAACAGAAGCTAAAAAAGAAAATGCGTAAGGCTTACAATTATAAAAAGAGAGAAGAGAGATTTAATAAGATGGATGAACAGATGGAATTGATCGCTAGTCAACAACGGAAGCTGGAAAAGAAATTGCACAAGGTATGGGAGATGCAGGGATTACAGGTGCCATCTCCACCTCGATTGCCTCCACCCTCTTCATAAGCTATAAATTCTGTCATGGCAGCTGGAATAGGCAATTTGAATTGTAAATTTTGTTAGCTTGTAATCGTTAGAACTATAGTATTATAAAAGGACGTATTTTAATAGACCCAAAGCTATCAATATGAACAATTTCTCTTGTAAAGTAGTTGTTGGTGTTTCAAAATTTGAACTAGAATGACCTTGCCCACTACGATTTACAATTCGTAGCTATGCAAGGTAACGATGTTGATGAGCTGCATGAACAATTTCTCCTGAAAAGTAGTTGTTGGTGTGACATTTAAGGTCACGCCCATGACTACTTGTAAAACTGTGACTTTGGATGTCACACCCGTGAGAGTCATTCATGAAAAATTAGTCACCCTCGTGCACAAGCATGAGGGTGCGTGTCACCCTGATGCTTGTGCACGAGGGTGACAGGACCTTTATATGTATGTTCCATGAGATTTTATTTTAATTTGTTTATGATAATTGTTATTTAATTTTTTAAAACTTTTAAAAATAATAAATGAAAATTTATTCAAATATTAATTTAGTTAATACTTTAAAAAAGCATACATTATCATCTCTTGAATTTAATTTATTTAGGTTTAATAAATATTTGATTGATTTTAAATTTAATGTCTACATAATAAAAAATGAATTAAATTATAATGTTGGAATTCATAAACATGCACCCTCATGCTTATACACGAGGGTGACAGGCATAACCTTATAAGGACGAGACTGACAAGCACAAGAGTGATTGGATAACAATGCCATGAGATTTTACTTTAATTTGTAATGATAATTATTATTTAATTTTTAAAAAATTTTAAGAATAATAATTGAAAATTTGTTCATATATTAATTTAGTTAACACTTAAAAATTTGTTCATATATAATAATAGTATACATTTACATCTCTTGACGTTAATTTCTTTACAGGTTAAATAAATATTTGATTGATTTTAAATTTAATGTCTACATAATAAAAAAATAAAATTATAATGATGGTATGATTAAATTCATAAAAATCGAAAATTAAAAAGATGGGCTAGTTTTAAATTTTAGTATTTTAAAGAATGCACAGGTAATATAATTAATTGATCGTATTACAAAAACTATTATTATTTAAGTGTATTGAAACAGGATGAAAAATTTATCAATCATGTAATCTATATAATAATTAAAGATAAAAAAGTAGTAAGTTTTAGTAATTATATGAAAAGTAATTAAAATTAATTGTATTTAAATAATACGTATTATTATTTATTAAATTTTATGAAATACGAATGAAACTAATCTAACCGGCATGGGTGTGAGTGTAACTGTCACACCCGTGAGACCGTCACGGGTGTGACATTTAAGGTCACGCCCGTGACTACTTGTTAAACTGTCACGAGCGTGACCTCAGATGTCACAACTGTGAGAGTTATTTCATGAGTCACGGGTGTGACATTTAAGGTCACGCCCGGGACAACTTGTTAAACTGTCATACTAAAAAAATAAATTATGGTATTATTAATTTCATAAAAATTTAAAATTAAAGAAATACAATAGTTTTAAATTTTTAGGTTGTTTTAATAAAAATAAAGTTCATATAAAAACAAAAAAGAAATTTATTTTGATTTTCAACTATTTTATTATTTTAATGGGATTCTTTAATTAAAAAATATAATTTCGTTTTAATCATATTTAAGGTGAAAGTAATCGAGCCATATGATTTAAGTAATACAAGGTAGACGGTTCTCATTTAACAAAAAAAAAAACAATTATGCGGATCATTCAACAAAAGCCATGGATATGGAAAATTTCCAAGTTTGAAAGTATACAATTTACATGGTTAATTTACTCTAAGAAAAAGAGTCTGACAATTTAGGTTTTTTGTTACTGTCCTTAATATCTGCACTTGAGCTGGTTGTTGCACTTGAGCGGATTGTTGGTTCATCTTCGGAGAATCTTTTGTGAAGACATTGTCTGACTGTGGAAGAAGATTCAACAATATCTTTTCAAATTATAAAGAAAAAACTATGTTAGATATAGAATATAGAGGGGTTTTTTATTAACAAAAATGATAAATAGATAGACAAAAATGACAATATAATTAACGCCTTAAAAAAGTTTCTATGTTTGGATAAAAAACGAATAATTAAAGGAATAAATAAGGAAAAGTAGAAATTGAAAAAATAAATAATGGCGAATACTTGAAATTGGGAAAGGTGTAATGTCAGCGGTGTTGTTATGACCGTCCGATGAGATTTGATCATCTTTTTGAACGGAAGTTAAAGCATTTTCTAATTCGTCATTATCGATTTCACGATAATACATAACAATAAAGTGTTCTATTTCATCCCCCGACGATAGGCGTACAGGCTTAATATGAAAAAGAAATGTCTTGTTTTTCAACTCAGCGTGCACTTTTTCCAGAGGAAGTTCCATCCTCTTATCATGCAAAGGTAAAAATGTTAATTATATAATAAACATATTTTTAGCATCGTTATATTAAATCACGCATGTAATAAATCAAACAAGTATAACCTGGTTGTAATATTCCATTGCATGAATTGCAGTAAACTTAAGAATTTTTTCATCGAGTTCGCCAAAAATAGATGTTGTGATAGTACCTGTTTCATCATTCAAATCCATATCATAGCGGCATCTATGCTCACAATCAAAAGTTAATTAGAATATATATGTGAATCAGATATAGGGGAAGGTTGTATAATAACAAGATCTAATTTGATGATGAAGAATTAATAATAGTGTGTGTTAGAAGTTACAGTTGTGAAGGAAGTAGGTATGAGAAGGACGAGTTAGAAGCCATGAAGTGGCTAACAAGCATGATGTAACCGTAACCTTCAAATACTAAACGTTAATAGTTTTGGAAATAAAATTCTTGGAAATAAAAATCTCTGCGTATAAAGCGGAGAACAAGAATAAGCTAGCTAGTAAATTGAAAAGAGGAAGGAAAAAAGGAGAACCTGGGTTCAGCAGGATGTTTTTCTCGGCAAGAATTACAAGTGAAGGGAACTCTGTAAGTAGCAGCTGTAGAACGAAAGCATTTCTTGCATGCCATATACCAGTACTTTTACAAGATGTGTTGAAAGGAAATATTAGCTTTAATCCATGTTACCTGTAAATATATAATAAGATTTTCATTAAATTAGTGAATATCAAATAAATTATGTTAGTGAGAATATAAAATGTATTTACCTTACTGGTAGATTTCAAGAAGATGATTTTTGTTATTTTCTGATGCGATCTAAAAGATATATCAGGATTATATCTCAGATAAGCTTGTTGATTAATAAGGGTTTTCAATTCTTTATTATTTCTTTGTGCCCTAAAATAGAATAATTAAAAATATATAAGCATGAAAATATCATAAAATTTGTGTAAAGTTTGATTATTAGTTGAATTTAAAATAATGAGGTACTAATTTTTAAGCTCCACAACTTCTTTGATTGGCGGATCAACAAGAATTGCTGAGTCAAACCAGGTAAATAATGCCACACCTAAAATTTATCAATCAGTGGATCAACAAGAATTGCTGAGTTAGACTAAGTAGATAATGCCACACCTAAAATTTATCAATTATAAGATTAAAAAATTATTATGTAATAAAATGTAACAGCACAATGAAAAAAATAACAATACCATTATAGAAGTTGACTTTCAGCCTGCGACACACAATTATGGAATAAGAATTTAAGAATTTTGCAATTTGCTGTCCTTCGTTGGCAACGAAAGAATCCCACATTGAAAGTATAATTGTCTGTTGTCTGAAATAGAAAAATGTTAGAAAAATGAAGTAGAAATTATATGAGTTTTTCTAAGTATAATTGTTCTGATGTCTAAAATGAAAGAATAAAGAAAAAGAGAAAATGTATGTTACTGCTTGTTGGCAAGGACAAATTTTTGCACAATTGAATGTTTGTCGTCTTTGTTGATTTCTTTCTGATCCAAGACTTCAAGAATGATAGACAAAACATCTATCACATGTTAAATATAAATATGGTTAAATATAACAAAAAGAAATAATTAAGATCGTATAAAAAAATAAAATTAGGTTCTAACCAATTGATTTTTCCTTCTGGTTTATGCAGTTGATAAGACCAGTGAAAGGTGTATAGTTAACTTCGGTGGGGATAATGACAACATCATCTGGTACTGGTTCAATCGCGGTACAATTTGTAATTGTCCACTATATTTGTAAGTCCTCAGTTTGATACTGAAGTGGATTCACCTTCACAATGGCATTACAAATAATATATTTTTTATATGGTTGCAGGATATGGCTCATTTTTTGGATGTCATTGTTGAATATAATACCTTCAACTTGTGAGCCCTGTTAATAGTAAAGAAATTGTTAGCCATCAAATTTAACTAAATGAACATTGAAAGAGAAGAAAGTGTAATCGTCATACCTCATAATCAACAAAAATAAACTTTTGTCTCTTTGACGATGAGTTAGGTGATGTGATAATGTAGAGCCCCCTTACCGCAGGGTACACACCGAGACACTCGGAGGTCATTTCAGTACATATCCTATGATAAGGGTGAGCTACGTTCGATCGCTACATTCACTTCACAAGGTATCATATCATTTCATCATTTTTTTCACTTATAAAGCATCATAAGTAAATCACAATATTTTAAAACCAACTTTTTCCTCATTTCATTTCACAAAACTGAAAGTCTACATTGTATCTTTCAATACTTACTACATGTATATTATCAAAGCCTAGTACAAAAGAACTACATGAAAGAGGAAATTATACAAAGTCTATCTAATTTGTCTAAAAAAATCCCAATTGACCGACCTTTGAGCCATGACTTCTCTTGCCAAATCACAATCTACACGGCTGGTAAAGCCTCTCGGTAGCTAGAGTCATCTCTCGGTCCTGAAAAGACAACGTTGCAATTTTGGTAAGTTTTGTGAACTCAATGAGGTAACCATCATCGATTGTTCACTCAATTCATGCAACACAACATTTCACATAACATATACTTCACAAAATTGTACTGAACATCAATATCACATTTTTACTTAAGCATAGGTAAATTGCATTTTCAATCAATTGAACACAATTAAGCAGATGCACATGGAATACTCATGAGACTCTTTTTCCAATTATTATGTTGTTGTGACTGAGTGCCTAAACTGTCCTATGTCTATTTTTGGATACCAGGCTCATTGATAACTGTCCCTTATATGATGGGGATATAGGGCTCATTTTACATAGTGAGCCTTAGGCTCTTAATCACTTTCTAAGCTCGAGGCTCTTTTGCACACTTTGAGCATTAAGCTCTGATTGGTGGCTACTTTGGTCACAAATGCCATTATCTGATTGTACATTCATGTATGGAATGCATATTTCATAATCAATCATATTATGAAGCACATAGTTTTGCACATTCACATACAAATAGCACTTCAATATCTCAATCCCATATCACAGTCATCGGACCTTCATTTTCTGGAATCAACAAACAAGCCACATTCATTCAAACATTTCAAAACAGAATTTAAACAAATAAGTAATTACGTGAGACCATCTAGGTTACTCATAAATTGCTCCCGAAGCTAATGCCTGGAAGTTCCGGCAACGTCTGGAGGTTGACGTTCCAATTGCTCCTTTATCTCAAACACCATACATATATATCACAATTTGCAAAAGTATGAGTGTTTAATAATGCACGTGTATGAAATGAATTATGTACAATGCATGTTCATGACAACCCCGGGTATCTTCTCATCAATTTCTTTCACAAAATCATTTTCATATAAACTCTTATCTAAGTACAATTTATACTTAGGTTTATACCTCACTAAGACCATTAGAATCTCAATTCATTTCTTATTGACTCACT
>JAOTAY010000006.1:4176258-4198449 GCA_025629805.1 Erythroxylum baracoense
TCACTGAGTTCGCAAAACTCACCCAAAATTTGCAATTATTTTTCAGGACTCAGAAGAATACCCCGTTAGGCAATGGGAGTATATCTGATGCATAAGAGAGAGAAAAGAAGAGGTCGGGATCAGTTCGCGTCTGCATTGGTTTTCTTTATTTGTCACTGAATGTATGTGTACGTTCTATAAAAATGTTGTATTATTTGTAAGCGATTTGTAACAATCTTGAGAAAGAGAAACGATTGTATTTTTGTAATTTGAAATGGGCCCAAGTGGCAAATAAAGGTTACTGTTGATAGTAGTGTGTTTGTACCAAATGAGTATTAAACAAAGTGGCAGGCTTTAGTCATTGATGTTCTCTACATTATGTCGATGGTTTTAAATAAAAAAAATGTATACCGAATTTTAATTGTTAAGTGATGTGACACGCCACCCTCGCGAGGCACGGATTCGGATATTACCATCGATATCGGATTCGGGTCTAGCGGGAATGGGGTGTTACAATGGGGTATTATGATTCCGATTTCACTGGATGCCAAGATAGTCAAAGATCCACACTAAGCTATATTTCCCTGCTAGCTAGAGGAACTATTTCCTGAAAGAGTGCTAAGTAGATACTCATAACTTCTTCCACTATGGCAGCAGCGTTTATAACATGTTATGAGGCATCCAATCATGGAATATGGCTGAGGAATTTTGTCACTAGGCTATGCATTATAGATGGTATTGAAAGACCACTAAAGTTATTTTGTGATAATAAGTCAGCAGTGCTATACTCCAATAACAAAGGGAGCTCAACTAAGTAAAAGTATATAGACCTCACGTTCTTAGTTGTCAAAGAAAGAGTTCAAGATGGTCAAATATCTATTAAACATATTAGGACAAACTCCATAGTTGCGGATCCGCTCACTAAGAGATTACCACTCAAGGTCTTTCATGAGCATGTCACTCATATAAATGTTGTATTTATTGAAGATATGTCATTTTAGTGGGAGTTTGTTATTTCAAATGATTTTTAGTTATAGACACTTTTATGATTTATTTCAACCTTAAAGTTTATTTGGTTGATCTCACTAAGGAATAAGGAATTTGGACTAGTTGGAAGTAGGCATGTTAAGATCACATTACATGTAATTTCTATGCTACATATCCATGATTGATCTATGTTGTTCAATTATATTGGCATACATCACCATTGATGGGTTTAGTTATGATACGCGTATAATGAAAACCGCTTTGATCCTATATTATTATAATTGATGAACGAGATTGATTAAAGATGTATTTGGTAGTGATAGCAAATTTTGAGCTCATAAGGTTATGTCATGATATACAATTAAAGGAACTATATATATATATATATATAACCTAAATGGGAAATTGTTGGATTTAATCCAACGTGTTGGTACATATATGAATGAATTAATTGTATATTAAGAGCTATCATAAGCCCAGTTAAACTGATCTATTAGGGATAAAGGCTTTGGGCTATATAACATCTAATACAATGTGAGCTTTAATGTGTAGGCACCCAATAGTCTGATTTCTATTTTATGATGGGAAAAAATAGAAATAAGCTAAATTATATAAAGAGTTAAGGTTATGGTCCCCAAGTTAGATGAACGATTGTCTTTTCTGATATCCCATCAGTCAAAGAAGAGACCTTTCTTGAGAGAAAATAGACGTACATGTTAACTTAGAAGAAGAATAACCGCAAGGCTCAAGAATCACGTTGTTCTGAAAAAAATACCAAATAGGCTTAAAATTAAGGTCCACAAGTTGCAATATCCCCCATCTACCCCCCTCCCCCCGAGGCCAGAAGAACACTAATATTTGAATAGGATGTATTTTCACTCATCTAATAAGGGACATTAGCTTCTCACCTTAGTCGTAGTTCACTTAAAGCATTCATAATAAGAGTGTAGTAACTTGATATAGAATTCTTGCATGTAGCTTAGGTGTTTTGTGAGTATATAATCTCTAACCTGGAAGAAGCGTTTCAATGGGAAAATCAAAGCTCTATAAAACAACGTCATTCTTTGCATTCAAGGGAACAAGATTTCCATCATGAATCAGTAAAGCCACGACAAGACCTAATTGGCTTGTGTTAGTATTCCATAAAATAACACCTTATCTTAGGTCTTTAGAGAGCAAAATGGACAAGTTAATGGACTTATTAGGGTCCAAATTCTCAAGCCAAGAGGAAAGTCAAAGAAGGCAAGAAGAGAATCAGAAACGAATGTTTGCAAGCCAGGATGCCAAATTTGACCAAATCTTGAAGAACCATGCTTCCTCCATCCACAACTTGGAGGCTAAAGTAGGTCAACTTGCTACTGCTTTGTCTTCTAGAAATGCAGGTAACCTACCAAACAATACTGAAGCCTACCCAAAGGAACAACTCAAGGCCATCACACTTCGGAGTGGCAAGTAACTGGAGGAGCCAAGTGTGAAAAAGGAGAGACAAATGAAGGAGAAAGGCAAGGAGATAAAAGAAGAGAAAGTAAAAGAGAGGCCATATGTACCACCACCACCCTACAAGCCTAAACTCCCATATCCACAAAATGTGAGACAACATCAGGTATACACTCAGTTTTCCAAGTTTCTGAAAAAACTGAAGAAGATTCAAATTAACTTATCATTAATGGAAGTCTTGAAGAGCATGCCCAAGTATGCAAAGTTTTTTAAGGACATACTCACACATAAATGCACTTAAGAGGGCAATCAGATGGTGACCTTAATGGAGAATTGTATTTTGATCATATCAAGCACAATGCCTTCAAAACTACAAGATCCAGGGAGTCTTACTATTCCATGTGTTATTGGTGACTTTTAATTTTCTAAATGTTTATGTGATTTAAGTGCAAGTATTAAGTTAATGCCTTTGTCTATTTTCAAGAAATTATGATTAGGAGAGGTTAAGCCAACATCCATGCTCATTCACCTTGCGGAATAATCCATCAAAAGGCCATTTAA
The DNA here is from genome assembly GCA_025629805.1 of Erythroxylum baracoense. Taxonomy (NCBI): domain Eukaryota; kingdom Viridiplantae; phylum Streptophyta; class Magnoliopsida; order Malpighiales; family Erythroxylaceae; genus Erythroxylum; species Erythroxylum baracoense. Next base: position 4,179,223 of record JAOTAY010000006.1, read on the forward strand.
AGTTGCAGAAGATGTGTTGGTAAAAGTGGATAAATTTATCATTTCTATTGATTTTGTTGTGTTGGATTTTGAAGTCGTTAGAAATTTTCTATTGATTTTGGGTAGGCCCTTTATGAATACTGGTAGGGCATTAGTTGATGTGCATGAAGGAAAACTTGTTTTGCGAATTGGTGATAAGCAGGTTGAGTTTAGCATGTCCAAGGGGGCGCTTGGTTAATGGGTTTGGGAAGGGGTTAATGGGTAAGGAATGAAATGTAAGTGGTTGGTTGTTGATTATCATTATAGGGGTAATAGTTTAATATCCCACTTTTGGAGAATCTTCTATACCCTCTATTTAGTAGAGGAATGAAACTCATTTCTTAGTAGTGACTCTTTTTTAAAAAATATTTTTAATACTAATTAGTTAAATACAATTAATTAATTAAAATATTATAATTAATTAATTAAAATATAATTAATTAATCAATTATATTATAATTAATTAATTAATTAATTACAATATAATTAATTAAAATATTATTATTTATTTATTTATTACAAGATAATTAATTAAAATATATTTCATTCATTAATTAAAATATTGTTTATTCTAATTAATTAATTAAAATATAATAAAATTTTATTTCTCAATATTTTTTACAAACCAACCACTGTCAATGGTAATGGTAACCATTCCTTCCTCTTAACCAACCATCATATTTACAATAATAATATCCATTCTCATTCCTCACTATATTTATGCTCATTCCTATTACCATTCTCCCGTCCAAACCAACTGCCACCTAAATCTTTGAAGAAGTCAATGGATGGTACTGCATGTATGAAGAGTGATGTTGTGGATAAGTGTGTGAAGGTAGTTAAAGAGGAAGTTGATGAAGTTATTAACGTACACAGGGACGAGAGTGTGAGAGAAGAGGAACTATGTGAGGGAGTTCAGAAGGAGAAGTTGGAGAGAACAGCTACACCCACACCACCTTCAATTGTTAAGGCCCCCACTTTAAAGCTTAAACCCTTACCTTCTCACTTAAGATACACCTTTATAAGAACCATACCCTACCCATCATTATCTCCAACTAATTGGATTGTGAGCAAGAAGAGAAAGTGGTGGAGACCATTAACAAGAGGATAAGAGCCATAGGGTGGCAAAATTCTGATATTAGGAGGATTAGCCCCAATGTGGTGATGCATAAGATTAACCTAGAAGAAGGATGTAAAACAGTGAGGGAGAGACCGAGAAGGTTAAATCTAAACATGCAAGACGTTGTGAAGAAGTAGGTAGTGAAGCTTTTGGATGCGGGGATCATGTATTCCATTTCAGATAGTGAGTGAGTGAGTCTGGTATAGTGCTAAGAAGGGTGGCATGACAGTGATGGAGACTGAACATGGCGAAAAGATTTCTACTAGGACTATCATAGGTTTGCAAGTGTGTATTGATTATAGGAAGCTCAATTTGGCCACCAAGAAAGACTATTTCCCTTTACCTTTTGTAGACCAAATGATTGAGAAGGTGGCTGGCCATTCTTTTTACTATTTTCTTGATGGATATTCAGGGTAAAATTAAATGTTTATATACCTAAAAGACTAAGAGAAGATCACTTTCACTTGTCCTTATAGGACTTTCACTTATCGGAGGATGCCTTTTGGTTTATGCAATGCACCTACCACATTCCAAAGGTGCATGATGGCCGTATTTGCAGACATGAATGAGAACTTTATGGAGGTATTTATGGATGACTTCATGTCTTTGGAGATTCTTTTGATCATTGCTTGTTTAATTTAGACAGAGTGCGTCAAAGATGTGAGGAGCTTCATCTAGTCTTGAACTGAGAGAAGTGTCATTTCATGGTCCAGGGGGCAATTGTATTAGGCTATAAGATCTCATGCAAGGAGATTGAAGTGGATCGAGCTAAGACTGAAGTGATTGAAAAGCTACCACCTCCCACCAACATCAAGGGCATCCAAGCCTTCCTTGGTCATGCAGGGTTCTACAGACGGTTCATCAAGGATTTCTCTCTTATTGCTAGACCCTTGACTCATTTATTAGTTAAAGATATCTCTTTTGTGTTTGATGATGCTTGTTTGGATGCTTTTAATAGGTTAAAGAAGGCACTTACAACAGCTCTCATTCTGACGTTGCCGGATTGGTCTCTTCCCTTCGAGATTATGTGTAATGCAAGCGATCATGTCATTGGCTGTGTCCTTGGCCAGCGAAAGGAGACTGCACACTATTTACTACGCAAGCAAAACCTTGACTGGAGCATAAATGAATTACACAACTAGGGAAAAGGAGTTGCTTGTTGTGATATTTGCGTGTGAGAAATTTCTTTCTTATCATCTAGGCTCACATGTTCTTGTTTTTACAAATCATGTGGCATTGTGATATCTCTTTGCCAAGAAGGATGCCAAGGATAGGTTCATCCAGTGGGTGCTTCTATGCCAAGAATTCAACATTGAGGTTAAAGACAAGAAGGGAGCAGAAAATGTTGTAGCGAACCACCAATCACAACTGGAAGGAGGGTACCATAAAGAAGAAGAGGAAATCGAGAGCTTTCCTGATGAGGCTTTAATGATGGTAGAAAATCATCTTCGTCCTTGGTTTGTAGATGTTGCAAACTACCTCTCAAGTGGTATTCTTCCTTTGGGTCTCTTATATCAATAAAGGAAGCGTTTCTTATTCAAGTGTTCTCGTTGTATTTGGGATGAACCTGTGTTATATACAATTTATGCTGACAATATGATTCGCAGGTATGTTCCTGAAGATGAAAAGCCTAACGTTTTGACTCAATGTCATAGTTCAGTGTATGCAGGACAATATGGAGTGAACAAGATGGCGGCTCATATCTTGGAATGTGGGTTCTATTGGCCAAGTTTGTTCAAGGATGCCTAAACATTTGTGCTACAGTGTGATAGATGCCAGATAGTGGGCAACATATAAAAGCGGGATTAGATGCCACTTTCAAACATCATGGAAGTGGAAATATTTGATGTGTGGGGGTTGGATTTTATAGGACCATTCCCATCCTCCTTAGGTAACACATATATACTGATTAGAGTTGATCATGTTTCGAAGTGGGTTGAAGTCGTAGCTAATCTAACCAATGATGGCAAGGTGGTGTAAAGATTTATCAAGAAGATTTTCACTAGATTTGGAGTGCCTAGAGCGATAATCAGTGATAGAGGGAGTCATTTTTTTAAAGCTCTACTGAAAAGAGATAATGTGCATCATTGAGTGGCAACTCCTTACTATTCATAAACGAGTGGCCAAGTGGAAGTGGTGAATAGAGAATTGAAGAAGATTTTGGAGAAGGTAGTGAGCACTTCAAGGAAAGATTGAGCTTTGAAGTTAGACGATACACTTTGGGCATATATGACAACCTTTAAGACACCCATAAGTACTACTCCATCTAGACTTGTGTATGGCAAGGCTTGTCATTTACCTTTAGAGTTAGAGCATAGAGCCTATTGGGCAATTCAGAAGTTGAATATGGATGGAAAGCTTATGGGTAAGAAGAGATTATTACAAATTGATGAATTGGAAGAGTTAATATTCGAAGCTTATGAAAAAGCTAAGTTGTACAAAGAAAGAGCAAAAAAGTGGCATGATGCTCACATTAAAAAGGAGGAGTTTAAGAGTGGGGACTTGGAGCTTTTATTCAATTCATGACTTCGGTTATTTCCCATAAAGCTCAAGTCAAGATGGAGTGGACCCTTCAAGATCCTTCAAGTGTTTCCCCGTGGAGCTTTGGAGTTGGAAAATGACAAGAGGAAAGCATTCAAGGTCAATGGGCATAGATGCAAGCTATACTATGGAGGGACATACTCACAAGAAAGGGAAGTCATCTTTTTCCTTTCTTCCTTTCATAAATGCATGTGGAATGGTCAAGCTAATGACTTGAATTTAGCATGTTTACCTTTCTTTTTCTTGTCTTGGTTTACTTCTTTGTTTGATTTGTTTGGTTTTGATTATATTTGGTTTGAGTTTGTTATGATTTCTTGGTGTTTACTTGGGTTTGGTTTGAGTTTTAACTTGTTTTCTCTTTAAATTTCTTGTTAGTTGGGTGATTTTAATGTGTTTGCAAGTTACTTGAATGTTGGGAATGTATGCTAAGTTTGGAAAAAGGCTAAAAAGTTGGAAAATCAAGATTGGGTGTTTGTATAGTGCCTACAATCGTGGGAATGGGTTTGTTTCCCACAAATGTGGGAAAGCTCTTCAGAAAATTTCTGGAGCCACGATCATGGGATCCCCAGTAGAAGGATTTTAAAAATCCCTCCCTCTTTCTTCTTTCTTCATCTTCTCACATTCTCTCACTCTAAAACCAACACCTACTCACCCAAACATCACAAATCCTTCATCTTTTCTCTAAATCTTGGTGTTTTCTCCACTTTTTCCATCATTATTCACTCCCTTAACACTTATTTCACATTACCCACTCAAAAATCCAAGGATTTGGTAGGTTGCTCTCTCTCTCTCTCTCTCCAAAACGTGCCAACCTCTTCCCCCACGCCTTCACCACCACAATCTCCATGAAGCTTTCTTACCTTTTACTTTTTACATTATTTTATTTACCTTGTTAGTTGTTTTACTTGCTTGTTTGTTTGATCTTGTGTTTTGTGTTTTAGTTTCCTTTTGTGGTTGCCTTGTCACATTGAGGATAATGTGATATCCAAGTGTGAGAAGGTAACATTTGCTTTGTCAATTGCATTGTTTTAGTTTTTCTTAGTCACTGTTTGCATTTTGTTAATTAGGATGCATGTTTTAGGCATATTAGGCTTATGTTGTTTTGTGTTAACAATAGAACCACACTTGAATCATTTTGATTTGTTTTGCCATGAGATTCTCTGATATTAGTTTAAATGAAATTAAATACATGCTTGAACTCAGATTAGGCTACTTGAGTAGAGAGTGAACCATGTTGAGTGATGAAAATCAGTTGGTTACATAAGCTTACTCAGAATTTGACATTTGAGCAATGAGGTAGTGTAGAGACGCATAATGAATTTTCATTTGAGCCAATGTGAAGATTGAGTCTATATGACTCTATCTATAGTCATTTTATTTCTTTGTTTATGTGATGCTTCCTTAAATTATTACCTTCAGAATTTGTTTTGAATCAGTTTGAGTCTACTGGATGCATGCTTAAATATAAATTTGTCGTATCTATACATCATAATGGCAAATTTTTTTACTAATTTTTAAATAATGCAAAATATGAATACATATAATTCACCTTCCTCCTATTTACGTCTCGTCAGGATACCAACACTATAGTTATTTTTATCAGAAAACAATAAAAATTACTTGAAAATTTTAGCAGGAGGACAATGGAAAAAAATGACAAATATGGGAGAAGTAAAGCTACATCACCATCGTCAAGTTCACCGACAAAACCGTCTGCAGGTGCAGGAACTGTAGTTTATATATAAAAAGGATAGACATAGGATTGTAAGCTGCTTTAATAACTCTGAATTCCTTCCATAGAGTAATATTTTTTGTCAAAGACCTGGAACTTGCATCTCTCTTGATTCTTTTGACAAACATTGAACATGCCACCAATATAAAGTCCGCTTTTACCCGATGTATTTTTCAACACCCAGTCCCAAGAAGATAAGAGCAACGTAAGAGTACGAGCCACTTAATACTGAATTGAAGCCTATAACTAGTGCTCTACATTAGTAGCATTTACATTAGCATTAGGAGATGGAACTAATGGGGAGTCCAAAAATGATTCCACCGAAATAAGTCTTGCTGAAAGACAATGACCTTGACAATTATAATTTCTTGCTAGTAATCATCTGCGGACCTTAAAAGTATACAAGTTTAATGTCGTTTCTTTCATACTCGTGACTAAAATTTGTAATTACATTATTTTATCTCATACCTATTAATTAATTTAGAATATTTATAAAGATAAAATCTTATTTAATTCAATTTTTAAAAAAATTATAAGGTTTTTGAAATTATGTTTTTTTTAGATTTGACCTATATGTCTACTTGAACTTGATTTTAACTACTTTTTTCATATTTCAACTGTCTTTTTTTATTTTGTAAGTTAATCTGACATAATTTTAATTATTTTTTCCAATGTTATAAAAGACAAATCGAAAGTTAAATTAGTAAGATAAGAAATTTAAGGTTTAAAAGGTTCAACCAATATTAGTACGTAATAAAACCAGCTAAAGATTAAATAAAATTAAAGAATTTGAAATATGATTAGAAGAGATTGTTCTTACAGATTGAAGAATTTAAAATTTAATTGAAAAAAAGATTACTACCTAAAAATTAATTGATTTATTTAGTTTATGAGAACTTATTAATTTACAAAATTTGACTCATTAATTAATAAACTAGTCAGTTTTTAACAAAAAAGTTATTAAAGTAAATCAAACTAAAAAGTAGAAAACTTAATCGGATAGTTGGACTCAATCATTAAAAAACCTCAATCGAACGGTCAGTTTAAGCGTAAAAATCTTGAACCTTTTAACTTTTCGATTCAGTTTTCAACTTTCTGACTCGATTTACTTTAATAACTGTTGTTAAAAATTCAATTAAATTTCTAATTCTTCAATGGATAAGGAGAATCTCTTTCAATTATATTTTAAATTCTTTAATATTAATCAATCTTTAACCGATTTTATGACGGTCTAATAATGGTTGAACCTAATGATTAAAAAATCCAACCGGTTTAACCATAAAAACCTTGAACTGATTGACTCTCAAGCTTGGTTTTTAATTTTTTGATTTCATTTAATTTAATAACCCTTATTGTTAAAATCTGATTAATTTATTAGTTAATTAGTCAATTTCATAAATTAATTGATTTTTATAAATTAGATAATTTTCATTTAACAATCTCTTTTTTCAATTAAACTTTCTACTTCAATCATATTTCAAATTTTTAAATTTTATTCAGTCTTTAACTAATTTTATGATAGTCTAATATATAATTAATTTTCGATCCAATTTTTAAAACATTAGTTGAACCTTTTAAATTTTAAACATCTTATTTTAATGGTTTAACTTCCAGTCCAATTTTTAGAATATTAGTTGAATATTTTTAAATTTTTACGATTGAGCCGATGTTATGTTTATTCTATTTGATAAGTTTACAATGACGTAATTTTGGCACTATCAATTTCAATTTATCAATCTTTGTTCAGCACACGGAGGCCAATCTCAATGCTTATTTGAAATTCAGAAGTGAACCATCTTTTCCCTCCAAGCCTAACGTTTTGTATTGCTACGGTTGATGAATAGAAGCCCCACCAATCAGCTCCCTGGTACTTTTTCTTTTCTCGGAAAATGCATTTCAATCGCTATCACCCTCAAAGAAAAATATGATATAAAACTTTCACATCTGTGGATAAATTTGATTTGTTACTTTATGAAAGTCTACTACATAGTGCTGGATTTCACATTTTCTTTTTCTTGGTATCGGCGGAAGATAGATGCTTCTCTTTTCTAATTTTGAATCTGAAAAGAAGGTGTAGGGGATCTATAGGCTTAAGAATAGAAACGTAAGTACGTGGACTTCAGTGTCCGCAGGTTCACTCCCTCCTTTTGCTTCCTTCGCCTCTAGTTGTCAAAAGGATCAGACGCGCACATCAATTACAGGGATTGGAATAAAGAGGAGATGAACAAAGGGATTCGGCTCCAAGTCAGAAATAGGGTACAAAGAGACAACTTGTCTTTCTTCTTTCTCCAGACAAAGAAAGAAATAAAGAAAAGCTAGCACATCGATTATCATCACTTGAAAGCAGATTATAAGCATCATATCACAATTAATGAACCCAGATGGAATTGGGAATGAGATTTTTTTTCTTTCTCCAGACCCCTTCATCTGCCTTCCGGGTGCAACGGAAAAAGCTCCAGAGTTCTATCTCCTTCCTCTTTGCATGACCTAATACTTTCTTCTAATTCCAAGCTCTCAAATCCCCAACTTCTGCACTTTCTCTTGTATGGACTATCCTCCTCTCTCTCCAATAATCCTCCCTGTGATTAACACCAACATTCAGAATCTAGCTTGGTAGGTATTGAAGCGAAAGAAATCAAGATTAAAAAAATTTATGACATACCCTAGTGTCCAAAGATATGGTGTTAACAGCGGTTGGTGTTCTCGGACTATGGCTTATGCCAAGACTGTTGCGCTTCTGTTTCTGTCTCTCGCGGGCTTTATGGTTTTGGAACCAGTAAAACACATTCTTGCCTTCTATCTTGCCATATCTGCCTAGTTGGGCTGTGATTTGTTCAATTTGCTGCGCATTCGGTGTTCTCATTCCACCTCCATACAGCATCTCCAGTATTCCTATCTGTTCTTGTGTCGGGTTCCACCGCGTGCCTCCTGGATGTGTTTCCACCTGGAAGTAGTGAAGCTTAATTATTACAATTATCTACGTTATTCAGTGTCAATTGTACATATATGCTGAACAGTTTCATAACAAGAGTGTGTGATCACATGTGTTGAACGAAATTGCGGCTGTGAGTCTAAGCTAGCTAGCAAACCAGAAATAGAAAAGCCATAGTTACAAGCGTTCTCACTTCTCAAGAAGGAATATCTGTACGGACTGGGAAGTAAGTAACAACAGAGAATGATGATGATCACCTGAGTTGTATCTTTCTTGTCGTGAAGTTTTCGAGGACCACTGTCGGGTCTAATGAAGCTTTTGAGATCGAAAGAGGAAACACTGTCAGCGCTCGCGGTGGTCTCGGACTGCAGCTTGGGAGCAAGAGGGCGTAAACGCTTGCAACCAAGGGAGAGGGAGGGTTCGTGCTCCCAGAATCCACGTGCCAGCTGATGCACCTTCATGCTCATTCCCACGGATATTGAAAGACTTCTGAATATGATAGAGAGAGTGGTGCGTAATTATATAGAGGATGCTAAACGTGAAGTGGGAAGTGAGAGAGAAGTGCGGGATGCGCTTAGAAGAACCCAAAGACCAAATCATGAGGCCAGGTTGACTTGAAGATTTCTTCCATTTTTAATAAACAAAAAGCTAAAAGAAAAGCCCTCACACACATATATACACATTTACAGTAACAAAGAGGAGTGAGACAGATAGAGATGATGGTTGTGTGGGCGTGTGGGTTTGAGGGAGGGAGAGAGTGTATATGCGTGTGGGTTGGCCAGTCTAGTCAGGTCGTTTTTTTCTTGCTTTCATGATAAGGTGTCCACCCTTTTCGGTGGCTCTCTCTCAAGCTTTTCTTTTTCTTCCTCTCAATTTAAGTGGAGATTGTATAATGAGAGAGATGAGGAATGATAAAAGATTCCTCCAATCCCAAAACTTGAAAATGGGAACTTCCTTTGCCTTTATAAGATACGGATATTGGTCAGTGTGTTAAACAATTGGTGAATGCCGTCGTCTTTAACTGCTAGAGAATGTCGAGAAACCAAACCAAGCATGTACTATAATTAATTACTTCCTACATACTGCATGCCATATCCAATTCCTCTACTTTAGCAACTGTTGCTCTAAAATAACAAATTTTTTAATATAAATCTATAAAAATCACCAAACCTCATTTCTTATCCATGTACGCTTATATGCTTTGCCAAACCTGCAACATTTATATATGATTGGAGACTTATGTTGCAGGGTTTTAACAATTTCTTTTAGTTCTGTTGTTATCGATTCACAATTATTACAATCGTTTATAACAAATAACATAAGCCTTGAAATGGCGTATCTGTCCTTAAATTAGTGTTTAGTTTATCATGATTACTTAAGGGTGAATGATAATTAACTCAGTCTGTCTGTGTAACATGATGAACTCGGCATTGCAGAGGAGGATCTGGATTGATGACTTCAATCACGGACATTTTTGACTGTGAAGTAGTGATTGCCATTGCCACGTGCAATTGGTATTTGAGGCTAGACAGGGAAAGAAGCAATATTCTCCCTTCAGAATCATTGCCATAATTAAATTACAGATCTCCAGTTTTCACCTAAAATGAAATTTTGTATAATTTGCTTCTTCTTGTCTCTTGAGGGCCCTATGTCTGGATAGACAGGAATTGAGTGAACGTTTATGGGAACCTTAATCAGTTTCTTTGTTTTTCAAGTTTTAACCCCACTTCCAAAACCTCCTACGTCCGTTTGATTGTAGGGATTTAAAGTTGTTGATAAAATGAAAGTTGAAATTAGATAAATGGTTTTCTTTGTTGATGCGACGCTACATTCAAAGAAATAAAGAACTAAACTGTCGCCAAAGCTATATCTGGAAGCAGTTTGGGAATCTTGACTTCATTTAATATTGTACCTTGCGCGGTGTTAATTCTGTACTGCTATATAGCTTATTGATGGCAGACTACAGCAATATCAACAACGTCCCAGACTGTCAGCTTGACAATTTTTATGGAAATTATGTGCATAGCAATCAAAATTTGCACTGATTTTGGGGGATGAACCATGAATGTGTGGAATTTAGCCTGCAGGGGTTTCAAAATTTCCTCGAAAAATCACTGATTTCAAGAAGTAGTTGAAGAAACATTCTGCTGCATGTGAATGTCGCAAAAGTTCTTTGAGACACGACTCTAGCGTACATTTCCTGCATCTAACTGGCCAATTCTCTTCAGTTTTCCTTTCATTTATTAAAAAGGTTGTCATATATATATATGTATATTAATCTTATAGACTTCTAGTGAACAAGAATTCAAATAAGAAGATATGGTTGCCGGGCTGATGTGACTCTTTCCTCTATCCCATTCGACCTCCGATTAACTCAATAATTCAATTATTCCATTGACAAAGTCGCCTGAAATTTGGATTTTGATCGTTTGCTGAACAGCTCATTCCGAAACTCCTGACGGGTTTTACAGACTGCCCCAGGTTTGTTTGTTGGTTTGTTTCAGGTACCATTTTACCAACATTTAAAGTTCCTTTATACTATGTTAATTACCATATATGATTTACCAGCTTCTGTCCTAGTAGGCTAGTACAGAAAACCGTGAATCCTTGACAGCTAGCCATGAGCGGTAATAGTCCGCAATTGCTTCCAAAGTGAAAAGTTACAAGGATGAAAAACCCCTTTTTCTAGTAGCTAACAGTAATTAGAGAGATTAATTTCGTACGAAAGTGACATCTTTAAGAAGGTGAAGTTCTATTGGCCAGGTGTCATTCTAGCTTGACGAGAATGCGTGGGACAATGATGGAAAATGTTGACGTATGATCAAGATTTGTGAGCTTGAGTCCAGAGTCCATGTTTTTGGCCTCACGTACTAAGCATATCTCCCAAGTGATTACACCACCTTCAATCACGACAAGCTACAAAATTTCCTACATAAATCCCTGCCTAGTTTGATAGGGACTCATAATTTTGTACCTCTATTGCTATCTTGCACTTAAGCAGTCAGTAACAATCAGATTATTTGCTTTCGGTTCCTTCCACGGTTATGAATAAGTGCTAGAGGTGACTATTTTCGTTTTGAAATTTCTAACATTCCTTATTCTTTACTAGTATGTTTTAAAGGTAAAAATGTGGGGATAATAATATCTTATTTGGATCTCATCTACGAGTTGTTATGCTTTTGCTTACTATATATTCTCTGGGCTTGATAGGTTCGACAGTCGAACAACTCAATGAAAACAGCTACGTACCACATAGATTAGTAAATTATGCTGGAGCTGTTTAAAATGTCGTAGCAATCATATTCGTTTCACTTCTTTTTTTTTCCATTTTGGGAAATGATAAAATGTAATATTACTTTTTTTAGTACTCTTTTTCTAATTTAGATATAGTTGGATATGATATCTAATTGCTCCCATGAATCAATGTTTTCTTCTATTTATACTAATATTGTGTGCTCATGTTGTGATAAAGAGTTTTTAATTAAAATGCTTCATGAGAATTACAAGTAATTATAAAAAATTATTAATTATGTTCTGATCAACCAAAATATAACAAATGCAAAAAACTTTACTTTATCCTTTGGCTTGCCTTCCTTCAAAAACTATAAACCCCAGACAAATTTTCCTACCTCTATATTCCTAACCATTGTTCATTGTGCCTTTTGGTTAATGAAACCTTAGACCACTTGTTTTTTGAATACTCATTTTCTAAATCAGTTTGGGACCAAAGCATCACTCATTTCCACTTACAATGCCCGAGTCAGCCTTCCCTTCCGTCCCTTCTCATTTGGTTTCAAAACGCCTCCAATACCCGCACTTCAAACCTTTTCCCAATCCTGCTTTCTACTGATGTTTACCACATTTGGTCTGAAAAGAATGCTAGAGCCTTTAAAGATGAAGCCAAAGATATTGAGAGTGTGTACCTCGAAGTAATCTCTCAAGTTAAGGAACATCAAGCCCCAAACACACTAGATGAGGTAATTAACTGAGTGCTTATTTTACTAGTCTTTCTTTGCAGGTTTGCCAGCACAAGAATGCAACATTCGTTCATGTGTGTCTACAATCGGTAGCGGACAGGGGACAGATGTTTCAACATTTCTAAATTTCTTCTGACCTCATTGCACCAATAGGACAAAAGTTTGTGTTGTCCTTTGAGTAGTTTCAAGTTTCTGCCTTGTTGTGGTTAAATGGTAAGTTTGGACTGTGGTTTCTGCTTTGTTGAGGTGAAATGAGTCTAGTTAGCTGAGGCAGTTGTATGAGTGATGGAGTGTTAAACCTTGATCAGATTGTGAGCAAGAAGTGATGGAGCTCCCGGGTTCTTATTGGAGCTTTTGTATAGCAAAGGCCTTTGTTCCTTTAACCTCCACCTCCTAGGTGAAAGTTAAAAAAGTTCGAGAGTTACTTGTAATCCTTCGTTATACATAATTTTATATTTGTATAAAATTAATGAATTAACCAAAAAAAACTTTACCTTTTTTTAAAAAGTAAAAGACAGAACTCCCTTATAGTTTAAAAAATTTTAAAAAAATTCCATGATCTTTAAAATTTTCAAAAAAGATTAATTTTCAATTTTTCAAGAAAACTTCTTTTCTTAGATAATTAAATGTTTCTAGTATAATAATTTAACTTAGCTTGAAGTAATTAAATTTGACTTAAAGTAATAATTTAATTAATTCGAGTTTAATTAATTTGGTTCAAGTATAAGAGCTAAATTGAATTATGATGTAAATAATATTTAATTAGTTTACATTTGATTATTTTTAATTAAAATTTAGAAGAAATGTTTTTCTAAAAAAATTATAAGAATTTTTAAAACTAACGTAAAAAATTTTGATTGTTTTATATTTAAGAAAAACATAACGAGTACACGTGTCATTTTATAAAAGTTATTGAAAACAATAATACCTGATTTTAGGAAAATAAGCATTGTTGAGATGCATTACAATTTACAGTTACACGCAAAAGTGATTCAAAGATAAAAGAGGAAAGAGTCTGCATGATAAGGAGTGGCGCCCACACAGTGGAAGAAGCGGTGGGAATCCATCATTAGGGAAGACATTGGTCATCATTTGCACGTGTCTGTGGGCCACCACCCATCATCAATATTATTTTAACTTTGTTCTACGAACTACTGTCGCTTTAACACCCTCTAAAGCTCCTTTCTACTTCTCCCTGCCTAGTGCTAAAAACTAGGACTCCCATTTACAACAATTCAATTAACTATTGCCATATTAATTATAAGATTCAATCAATTCTTCATAAATGTTCCTACACCTTTAGTTTTATACAACAATAAATATCTTATTGAAATACAGATAGGTTTTGTAATATGCAGTCTTTCTTTCGAGAGATCGTTGTTAAAGAAAATAGTAAGTTTGATGTGTTTTTGAAGTCCACCGAAGACAAAGTTACTACGTGCATGTGATGACTACATCTTTTGCGCATTTAACAGTAAACATTATCATTTCAATCAATAATATAGCAGCCTTTGCACAATGTGCTTTGCATGTTGTCTCTGATAGGAATTGAACATGTGAAGTGCTTCCTTTTATGGGCCAATACATGACAAAGATTGCATAGTGATTATGAGTGAATACTTAATACTAATATCTGAATAAAGTGGTTATAATTGCAATAAATTATGAAGATGGAATCACAGATTACAGTTACAGTTGTATCAAATGTTATGCGGAGCGTTTGGACTTGGAAGTTCATAAGATCATGTCGAAGGGGTTGGTCGGAGGCTTAAGATGATGGTAGACACAAAAGAGGTCATGAGACATGTGGCAAGCAATGTCATCACACGTTAATCAACAAAAATTATATGTAGATGGGGAAAGGGTCATCTTCACCTAATCACTTTATATTTCTGTACTCTTTTACTTCTCATCTTTGCTTGGAAGCCTTTTTACTTTTTAGCTTGGAATTTGATAGAAAAAGATGGTTGGTGGATGGTGCTATTGTTCCTTACTCACCCTTTAAAACTTATGATTGACTGCTGGCAATTAAAGTGAATTTGTGGGCAATAGGCATCATTGTTTGGATTGAAAATATATTCCCAACAAGATTGAGATCGAGGGGTGCGCATCTTTTATGTATACTTAGCTCATGACTTTATGGTTCTACAGTGTAATTCTCTTCGCTTTTTCCTCCACCTTTTTTCTTTTTCTTTTTTCTAGAGAAAGAGAGAGCCATGAACAAAGGGTTAAAAGAAAAGAAGAACGAGAAACATGATCGCATGGTGAGAAAATTGTCATGTCGTGTAAGGGAAAGTGGGTGCAAATGTGCTGGGAAAGGGAATTTTGTATTTTGAGAGAGTAAATGGATGACAGTCCAAGCACAATTAAATTGAATTGATGGCACTGAAAGATCCTCACTACACTACACTATACTCCCTTTCATCTTTACCATTTATGCATTCTCTTCCTTTTCAGTACTTTTCGTGTTTATTTCCCTACATAATGTTTATACTTAACCTCTGTTTGCGATGTTCGTTCTGCACAAAAACTTCAAATCTTGACTCCTCTTATAGAAAGTCCAAATGTCCCTTTCCCATCTTATTCTTCTTTTGCTTCTTAGCATTTTACACCTTTTATAGAATGTCAAGAATTTAACTAAACACTCAGCACCCAAACCCCCAAGTGCTTCATGCCCCACTTCAAGTCTGTAACATGAATCATCTTCACTTCCATTAGTGGAAGTATGCATGTTTGATAAGTTTCCCGCCAAAGGACACAGAATAAAAGGAGCTAGTTCAACTTTTTCGTCACAAATACACCACAATGTGCCCTCTTTTCAATTATTTCCTTGACAGAAAAAGAAAAATTTATGAAAAGAATGGATCTTATGACCCAATTTCCAGTATACGTCCAAAACATTTTTCAAATACTAATGATGGCTAATAAAGTAGAACCCACCGAGCATAATAGGCTAAAGAATGGATGGAATTAATGCTTGGATTTTCTGAATGTATGAACAGAATTAAAGGTGACATGGTGTATTGATAATCAACATATGATGATGATCCTCTTGAACTTAAATTAACTACGGTAGATCCTAAAGTCCTCGACCAATGAAGTCTGGGGTTAGATTCAGTATCCTTAAAGAATGCAAGTTGACAAAAACTGTACTCCACCGCAAGAAAGGTAAAACTAGTCACATTTCTCTATGAAAAATGAGTCAAAAAAGAAGTAGACGTTTGATTGAACATAAAAATTTCTTCTTTTTGCCAGTTCCGAGTTGTTAACAACTGTTCAAGATCTGTGCATTAGTTGCTTGTGAGGGACAGTCGCGAATTGACTGCAAATTCACTTCCTCAGCTTATCAGAGAAAAAGAGAGAAAGATATGGACAGAGGACCAAAGACTAGAATTTCATTTCAAGATTGCCATGATCTCGGAGTAGAAGAGCCACAGTTTACTACATATTCAAATAGTTGTATACTCTTGCAGAGATGAGATCATGAATGTCAGTCTAATCTAGAAACTTTGTCCATCTATAAGTTCACACACATATATATGCATGCTTTCATGAGAATGTTGACCCTAAAAACAACTATCTGATTGCAATTTCAGCTTTTGAAACAAAGGTCTCTTTTTCTTAATCAAATCAGTCTTTTTTTTCTTATTTTTTGGATGAGTTTGGAGCAACTCGCAAGTTACTCTTTTGCAACTAAAAGGTCACAGGTTTTAGTTATAGAAATAGTTTCTTTATAAAATGTAAGGAGAAAGTTGTATATAATTAATGTCCCTCTATCAACTCTCGTAAAGCAGAGAGCCTTATGCATTAAAATTGTTATTGGAGTTAGTCTTTTTTCTTGTGTTATTTTTGGTGAAGAAATAGTTTCACAGGTTTGATTTACTTTAAATCGTTCGTCCTATTGGTCCTTTTTGAAGTCGGAAGTAAAACAATTGAAACTTTTTATATAAATAAGACTTTAAGCTTTCAATTCTAGTTCTCTTATTTAAGGTGCAACTCACTTACTACCTGTGCAAAGTTAATGCGACTCTTAAACCAGATCTTTTTCCTTGCACTATGATCCTAGTATCCAAATCTTGCCAATTTTGTATGTTGTTATGAACTAGGCTACATGTTTTAGCAAAATTTATACGGGGTAATGATTTAGAAAGCTTAGGTTTGCTCTTACTATATATGCCACCGATCTCTGGGCCTAATATAATACGCGTTAATGTGATGATTCGACTAAGTGCTAGAAATGCTTCGGTCTTGCTAATGTCACTTGAGCCCAATACCCTTCGTAAGTGACATGAACTTCCCATGCATAGCAACATTTGTCCTCCAAAAGCGACAGATGTGTTTTATTACTGTCGCAATAATTTATGATGGTCACGATAAAGGGGTCTCACCGACAAAAAAATTTCACCAAAAAAAAAAAAGAAAAGGCCTCTTCCACATCACGAAAAATGGACATTAGTATTCATTTCTGGTGTGAACCGGCGTGCTTTGGCCAACTAGTGAAGTGTGGCAAGTGTTGTCTCATTAACTGAAGTATTCGTTTGTTTCTCTCTTTTAACTACCACTTTTCCAGTCTGTCTCCTCTTACATTTTCCACATGCTTATTGGGACTTCCAGTAGCTTTAAGTAACTAACCAGTGCTCTAACTGCGAAAAGCCTGTGAACCATAAGACGCCTCACGCATCCCAATGCTTGACAGAACCCTTTTAATTCTTACGGTGTCTTCTTTCTATCATAATTATTCCATGCATAATACATATAATGATATGAACCTCTTCGCAAGTAAGGCTCGTTCTTACGTTAGGAACTGCAAACAGCATTCTCTTCTCTTCTAAAGAAAGCACTCTCGTACGAGGTCCTAACTGCCAGGCATTCTTTGGACTCTTTCTGTAATAATGTGAATTTAATACGCTTTCTTTTGTGTAGTTAGATAAAGAATGGTCTACCTGGTGAAGCAAGGCTATTTGATAAGAGGTTATAGGTTCAAATGACAAGACGAAAAATGCAACTCAACTCTGTTGGAAAATTTCCTTAAGGATTAATAACAATTAATTACGATTTTAACAGTTTTAATAAATTTACAATTAACCAAATTTAATTTAATCTAAATAAAGATAACAAAGTAATCCAATAAAAGATTTGTTATGTTGAGCCTATGATAGGAAGGTCCGATATAAATATTATATATATATGATTACGGTATTATGCACTTACTTAAGAAAATCGTGAATATACAAATTCTTTGACCATTCAGTGATTCACGTGTTAAAAAAATTATTAAAAAGGTCATTAATTAAGAGGTGGTAAGTAACTCTCGTAAAAGGTTGTCATAAAAATTGGGTCGTTTCAGTTTCAAAAAATTCGTTTAAAATTATAAAATTTTAATTATTTTTCACTTTTTTTTCACTTCTTCCCTTTCACATTCAATCCTAAACGCATAATTGAGACTCGTATTACGCAGTGTAAACTCATCTTAATCTTAAAATGGATAATTAAACAAGAGCGGACGCTATACATATAAAAGAATTCAAAGTTTCGACAGTATATGCTTAACATAAAATGTTTAAGAAAATGATTAGAAAGGAGTCCACACTATGTAAATAAATTTGAAGTTTCAACAACATATGCCTAATATTTGACCAAGTCCTTTTTTTATATATATTTATAATAGAAAAAAGGCTTCCGAACGATAAATTGGAATCTATAAAAAAAGACTAACAACTGTAAACTGGTTGTCGATTTGGAGAACCAACGTGCAGTATAATTTTACTGAGGAATATATTCTCTATGGCACATATAACTGACTTTGAGAGTGTGATTTCTCATATTCTAAAATGAACTTGTGTAGGTGATCACACACTACCTGTGTTAGTTTCTGTGGTCCATAAGCATAATAAATTCGTAACTTCCCGTGTACTAGGTTCACAACCTGGCTATAGAATTGCAGATGGGAGGCTTCCATGAATTCCAAGGGATCCCATTTTAAAGACGGAAGATGATATTTTTCTGATCTTAAATCTAGTTTACGAGTTCGAAAGACGCGTGAAAGGAAGAACAAAAAATAATACTGTGGCAGTGAAGAATACATTTAAAAGAAAATTTTGGACTATCCAACGGAAAATGGTCTTAGTCTCTCACACTTAATCATAGAATTGATTAAAAGTGACCAAAGCCGTTTAAGATCAGGTGATTGTAATTATCCACTCATGTCGGCGGAAGTTCAAATAATCAGTGTCAATTCTTTAGGTACCATTCCTTTCCATCTGGGCCAGGGCACGTACTGGAGCTTTCGTTGGTATTGCTACTATTGTATGTGTACTATAATTTTAAGGTTGTCCTCTTCGGTTTCCCTTTCCCTGACTCCCCACTGTTGAAAAATGGTGTAGTTTCAAGAGATATGAATATATAAATAGGCCATAAACACCGAACTAATGTCATGAGGTACACACCTCAAGCTTGTTTCTAGTTTCTACATCTTAGACTTATAATAATTGCCTGTTTAACATAAACATGATCTTTGGAGAAAGAAGCAATTTGAACTAACCGGCCAAGTCGTCCAAATACGATTATAAAATAGGTATCTAAGTCGACCATGGCCAAAGCCTGGCGTATTATTCGAGAATAAAACTAATTAATTAGCCAACATCAATACGAAGCCCTTTTCAAGTTTTAATATTGTACGTGACATAGAATAATTAATAAGAAAAAAAGGAGGAAAAGCCACTCACCGCCCACCTTTCATCACCCATCAACTTCCAGCAAACAAATTTTCGTAAGCTTCCCACCATCCCATGACGGTGACAACCTGCCTGATTGAGGACCACTTCACCTCCCCACCTGATCTCTCTCTCTCTCTCTCTCTCTCGCACACACACCCACTCTCTCATTTACTTATATATGTGTTTTGTGG
>JAOTAY010000006.1:4198549-4217099 GCA_025629805.1 Erythroxylum baracoense
ATTGAGGACCACTTCACCTCCCCACCTGATCTCTCTCTCTCTCTCTCTCTCTCTCTCGCACACACACACACTCTTTCATTTACTTATATTTGTGTTTTGTGGTGTCCACGGGCACGTCACAAGGGCCACTTCTTGGTGCCCAACTCTTGCCTTATCTCCTTATCTCCTTTGTTTTCAGTTTTTCCAACTGAAAATATGTAGTCTTTGATGTAGAACGAGAGAAAGTATGGCAAAAAGAAAACGAAAGGTAGGCCATCGCTGTTCCTTTGTCCAGTCTCTCGTCCACTTTGGCTATTTTTAAATCTTCCTCTTTTCTTATAAAGCTCTTACGTATATATTAAACAACAATCATGTGAAGAACTTAGATTAAAGAACATATAGAGAGAATAGATATCGATGGCTGATTGAACTAACAATTATTAACTATCAAAAATACTATTGAAACTCTTAGGCTCTTCGTTACAACTGATCAGATTTACTTGCTTATCGAACATAAACAGGCTCTCATTAGAGAGAAACCCTTGTGGTTATTCTATCCCTATTTTAACATACCCAACACGTAGTTATATCTCTTTCCTTTATATGCCAGAAATTTTCTCCGGCAAAAAAGGTGGATATGTAACTGAAAAGATCATAAGAACATATTGAACCCCTTTTGATGCAAAAAATAAAGATTATAAACAGTTACAGGAGAACACATCTATTTAGTCGTCTTCGTCGGAGTCTTCCGGAAACTTGTTTAAATCAGGTTTCTCTGAAACCATGCGACTAGGGTTCCTTTCTGATGATGCATGGAGAGTTGTTTGCAAGGCGTCGACTTTAGCTCCAACTTCGGTGGCTTTCTTGCGTATGGAAGCAGCCGACATGTCACGTAGCCCGTCTTCTTGGTACAACAAGTCGGGGAAATTAAGCCTCGCAAATGGTCCTCTGAGATAGAAAACGGCGGTATCGTAGGCTCTAGCGGCGGCGATAGGTGTGGAGTAGGAACCAAGCCATATTCTAGACCTTTTATTAGGCTCTCTAATCTCAGCTACCCACTTGCCCCACTTCCTCATCCTTATTCCTCTATATGGCTTCTCTTGTTGCCGTTGTTCTTGTCTGTGCTTTTGCTTCTCTGTGCTTGTCGTCGATGAAGTTGAACTTGAACAACACTCACCTTCCATGCTTTTCTTTCCTTTTTTCTCCCCTTAACAAACTACAAACTATGAAAAGCTTTGAGTTCAGTTTTGGACCTTTTGGTACCTTGAACCCAGAAAGATTCTGATTTTTTCCCAACCCTAGAAAACTAAAACGGCTGCTTAACAAGCTTACTCCTCCTATATATAGGACTATAGGAGATAGGAGGGAGTGGTAACAAAGTTAAAACACATAAGAAATAACCATGTATTTAGAAGGAAGGAAGCCTAGTTTCCTACTTGGCTGCTAGTCTGTCGCCTGGGCAAGGCCGCCACGTTGATCTTCTCTATAAGATAAATCCAAATTTGGCCGACATATTCCATCATCTTACACCTCCACAACTCTCTCGCTCCTAAATAGTAAATGTTTTTTATTTTAAAGTGTAAGCCTACAGATAAAATTAACTCTTTTGAAATAAAAATCTACAATATTTTTACAATTATGGAATTTATTGGGAAAAAAATTTGGAGGAGGATAATCATATTAAATAGTTAAATTATGATATTTATATGATGTCATGGAATTCATGATTTGTTATGAACGTTACTAGCTTTTGATCTCCCAAGTAAAATCTGGCACCGGAGTCTAGGAAAGATTAAAAGAACGGAAGATGCCGACGTAGCTTGTCATGCGGAGGTGAGTGCCGACGTGGATGCTTACGCCTCTAACACGCAAACACTTTGTGTTATACTCACACCTACGTGGTTCTACAAATTACAAGAGCAAGAGCTCCCTCTTTCCTTTTGTTCGTCAATCATAAATTAAGGCAAAACACACTTGGTTTGTTTGATATGGCAATGATGGTTCTAGGTGGTGGACAAGTGGAAGCGAGAGACGAGAGAGAACGAGAAAAGAGAGTTTGGGTCGAAGGGTAAATTGGTAAAAATAATATTATATGAGAGGAGGGTCGGTGGTGGATGGATGCATCAATGAATTGGCAGTTTTAGTGTACGAACGTGACTTTCTCTTCACGCAATAAGGATTCAAGGTAGTGGTCATACCGTCGTAGCCAGAGGTTGTTTTTTCTTCTTGCGAGCCTCTCAGTATATATATAAGAAAATGACATTAGGAGTTACCTTCGTGAGTTTCGGTGCTTAAATTTATGGGATTTGTTGCCATGTCACTTTTCAGATTTATAATAATTCCTATAAACTACATGTTCGACTTAGTATAATGAATTGGCTTTTTCCTTCTGTGACAAACCCTATGAAGTTCGAATCCTTAGTAGTATGGGATACATGTTTCCTTGCAACATTCTTATTTCCACGAGGACAATAATATAATTCTATAATTAATATTTATATTTATATTTATATTCATATTGATTACAAAATTATTTTTATGTAATGATCTTATGTGTCATTGTTATTGTAATATAGTTTCCGATGTAATTTTAGTAACTTAGTCTTAAAAATAATAAGTACAAAAGGAGATCATTTGAGTTAATAAAGAGATTATGATATTGCAAATTTATAAACCAAATTTATAATCAAAAAATTTAATTTAAAAAAATTATGAATGATTTCATAACAAGAATAAAAGTATCAATAAAATAAAATAAAATAATTATTAAAAATTAATATCAAAATAGTAATATGAGATTTTGATGATAATATTATAATAAGAATCAATATTTTTGATAATATTTTAATCCCTTATTCCAAATTTTTTATTCTAACCCGCAAAAATAAAAGTTCATAATTGTTAAAGATTTATTTTATTTTTTCATTCCCGATTTTATCAATTATCATTAACCAAACATAAAGAATAAAAGTAAATCTATTGATTTTAATCAACTATAATACACGATTAACTGGAAGATAAGTTTGCTTTTTTTTCCTTTTTCTTTTCTTTCTCAAGTTAGATAACTTTTTAACAACATTTCATTTGCACCATTATATTAATTAATTACAGGGTAATTAAGAATTACGAATTCAATGAGAAATTATAATTTAGACACTAGGCTTTTTTAATAATTATCAAAAATATTAATCATAACACAACGTTAGAGCTGTATATATAAGAATATTCTAAGCGTGTTTAACATATCATATGCATATCAAATAATAAACTCACGTAGCATGATGATTTCAGTTTATGCATATAAAAACATCCTTACAAATGTGAGTGTTACGTAATTATTTTCAAATTATTAAAATTTAAGAAATAAGTAAACAAATAATAAAATAAATATTTATATTTGTAGTCACTAAACACTTAATTACCAAAAGCGATAAGTTAATTTTGTGTTATCTGGAGAGCTTCTGAGTTGAAATTGTAATTAGGGATTATCTTAAGCAGTAAATAGCAGAAGATGAGCACCCACCCGTTGATTTTGTCTCTACAATGTCAAGACTTTGGAGCTCCATATTAATTACTTAATCCATAAGGTCGGTGTTGTCATGTAGTGGGCATAATTGAAGGACAAGAGCAGACGGGACATCAAAGAATGTAGACTACAGTTGATCAAGTGGTTGTAAATATGTTTATAGATATAACTCACCGTACAGTTCGTTGACGAAGTAGAATACTGATAAAGGATATTTCATCTTTTAACTTTTTTTTGCTTATAATTAGCTTATACTTGTAAATACTTATTCTTAAAAAATTTAGCCTAAGCTTTGTTTTTTACTTAACCTTATTATTATTATTAATTCTTTTCGTATTATTTAGTTTATTATTTATTTCATACTTTTTACTATTTATCTTTTATTTTTTTGCTTTCTCTCTTCTTTCTTTTCTTCTTCTTCTTATGGATTATTTGGAAACAATCTCTATACTATTTAAAAATAAGGCTATGTATGCGAGATTTATAATAATTGTTATTATTGTTGTTTCTGTTTTTGTTAGAGCAACCTAATTGCAACATAAATCATAATATCAAATTACCTATAATACACTTATGTTATATTTGGTTTGACGTAAAATTTTTAATGAAATGAAATAGAATAAAATGAAATATGATGATTTATAATGAAATATAATTAAATGGAATGATTTATTAGAAAATTGTTACTTGAAAGTAATGAAAGAGTTTACAATATAATATCATAAAATGTTATTTAGATGATAAGTTTACAATGTAATAGAATTTAAAGTTATTTTTTGTTTTACATTACATCATAAACTTTCTAAATTAAAATTTTTTAATTATTTAAGATAAAATATCATATAATATAAAACCTTCCTTTTTCATCTATTTCAGTTCATTATTAAGTTACAATTATTTTCTCCCCGCAACCAAAGTTTTGGACTTTTGTGGAAGTTTGCTTTGGAGGCAGGAGGGGGATGCTTGCAATCAGGCCGAATAGATTTGTTCCTATCCTAATTGGTCAACTAGGCGATTCTGTCGGCAGAAGGTAAGTTAAAATGCATCAGGTAATGGTTCACGAGATCACTACTTTTCACCCGCTGCGTAGATTTGATCCGTCAACAACCTTGTACAACACATTATGAATTTCATCCGTCAACAACCTTGTACAACAGATTATGTCGTACGCTAGCTCAGAATAAGGATTACATCTCTTATACTAATTCTAATATTTTTATCATATTTAATTTACGTAAATACATAAATAAAATTTAATAAAATATGATTAGAGACACTGGCCAGGATGTTTCTCGTTAGTACCCACTACCCACTACCCACTACCCACTACCCACTACGCCAACAACGCCGTTAAAACCCCAGTAGAAACGAGACACCGTGAATAACCAGTTACTCCTAAGCACTGATACTAATCCATATCTGCAACTTCCCATTCTCAATCCCAGCCCACGAGAACCTCTCCCCAAGCGCTGTCTTCGTTTCCTTTCAGAGTCTTTCTGTCTCCTGAGCCCGTGATGTTGCTTGACATTTTCCGTAGCGCTGCGACGGAACGGCGAGACGTTTTGTCATTCTTCGACGAGCCACGCGGAGGTTGGTGGAGAAAGAGAAGCGGAGTTAGGAGCAGGTGTTGTGTTCCAGATGTTTGTCATTTAACATCACCGTAGCATACGCTTGGATTTGCTGATAATCACATGAATGGGTTTGGGCTGCAACGACGGTAACTAAGCTCCAGCTCGTCTTTATTATGTATTATTTAAAATAAGGATATTTAATCAATTAATTCATATGATTAAATTTCGTCCCCTTAAGCAAACTCCATCAACCAATCATTTCTTTCCGCCAACTCCTCTCCGACGAGGATGAAGCAATGGGCCTATTTGTCGTTAAGTCGGTGTCACCCTTTTTTTAGAAGCCCATCCAAGTAGCAGTCCATAACGTGTTCAAGGGCCTGATCTTTCCCATAAACTAGACGAGCTTTTAACTCGGATCAGATAATATTTTGATGGACAATGGAAAATGTTTGCGTTCGATCCAACCAAAAACATAGAAGAGCATAATCTTGTTCTATTCGCTTACATTGCTCCCAAATTTTGTCTCTGTTCTTTCCTTAACTTTGTCTTTTCGCTGTAATAAATGCACTCCCACCTCAAATTACCGAATTATGATATAACAGCTAACGCCAAACAGAAATCATTATTAATGTTGTTTTATTTTTATATTAATGATGAATGGCATTGACCTCCGTTCAAGCGTTCAACCTTGGTGGGCTCTCCGGGTCCGGGGTCAGTCACGCTTCTAATGTTTAGCTTTATTGACACCGATACTTGGACTAATACGACGCTGTATTTTGACAATACATATCCTTTCGTATAACATAGCGTATTAGCAATAGCATGTCACAGTTCCTTGTCCTTTTCACTCGCCGCCAGGTGGATCCTGAGGTTGGAAAACGTCGAAAATGGAGGACTCGTCGTCTAACAAGACAAAGTTTTTATATGCCTTATCCTTAATAAAGACAAATAAACTTTAAATACCGTAACTATACCTTCTGTAACAGTTTCCTCACCCTGGGGGTGACACGTCCACTTGATAGCATCATTACTACTGAGTTGGCTTTCCCCCAAAAGTAAAACAGAGTTAACAACATAACATTAACTGCCAGTTAGACAATTAACTACCCAAAACTACTTTTAAGAAAAAAATCCAATGTTCCGGCGTTCAATTTTTTGGGTCTTGCAGCTGCTTCAAAATGATTCATCATCCCCTTGTTGATTCTCAAAGTCCCGTAAATGTTAAGACATGAAAGCGGAATTTAAGATTTGGTAATGGGGACCTGTGCCTTTCTAGAAGTGCTCACGTCAAACACCAAAAGCATGACCTTATTTTTGATTCACCGTATTTTATCTCTGATTCTTCTTGTTCAAAATTAAATAACGAACGCGTTTTTTAATGTAGGAGAATATGTCGGTTAATTTAATAAAATACGAATTTGACTAAAAGAAAAAAGGAGGAAAAGAAAAGGAAAACGTTCTTAATGAACCTTTAATTTCCCCAACTTCTCTCTTGTCTTTCACTCTTTGCCTACGCCACCCTCCTGCCTTTCTTGAACCAGTCTAGTCTTCGCCTTCTTCATGTCTCGTTCTGCCCTTCTATTTCTCCAACTTTGATTTTCGTTTTCTGTAAGAAAGGTTCTGCTAAAAACGTTCCTGTTTCATCCCAACAAATTTGTCGAGAGAATTGCAGAAAAGATTTGAACTTTATTTCAGGGAACCGAAGACATGCTTCTAATTTTGGTGGTGGCAGGGTCGGTTGTATTTGTTGCAATCTTGCTTATCACGGTAATTTGGCGATTTTATTGGCTCAATCAACGTAAAGATGTTTCTGATAAGACAAGAACTAGAGCTGAAAGCTTGGGAGATGGGATTGGAAAGCTTCAACAAGGAAGTAGTCCGTATCATCATCAAGTTGGTGAATTTGACAGCAAAAGAAGAGGGAATTATTATGCATTTAGACGAGCAGTGTCAACCAGGCCTCTTTTTAGTTGGGCTGATCATCCTACGCTTATTACCGACGCCGTTGAGAATGGATGGTCTCGGTTTGCTTTCACTGCTTTCATGTCGTCTCCGTCGTCAAGGTCATCGCTTTTAGGCTTATGCGCGGTTGGTGATTATGTTAGAGAAGCGGAACCAGAAATTTGTTGGGAAGTGTCTCAAGGGTCAGCTGATTTCCTGCAAAAGATCAGGCTAAATTCTGGGATAAGAAAGGTCAATATAAACAGTCCTTTCATGTCTGCAACTTCTGTGATTAGAACTGCTCTGCCTTTACCAGGTCCTTCGTTGGGCAGTTCAGCTTTTCCACAAGAGGCATATTTTGAGATAACAATTGTGTACTTTCATGGAGATGATCAGGAGTCTGTTGTCAAGGGTAAGGAAGGTGAAAAGACTAAACTTATTCAAGAAAATTCTAATGCGAAAGGGAATTCTTCTGACTCTCTACTGCATGCCAATAAGAGTCATAAAATTAGCAAGATTGAGGAAACCAAGATAGGTTATCCTGATGACACCAAAGAGAAAATGGTTGTGATGTCTTTGGGGCTCACCACTGGAGGCTCTCTCCCTTTGAAACTTCCGGGAAGCTATTTGGGATCAATCGGATTCAATTCAAACGGTTCTGTGTTTCTTGATGGTAACGTATTCTGTATCACTCTGTTTTATCCGTCATCTCTTATCTGTTATCAGAACCGGCAAGATCATCTTTTTTATTCAAAGAATTACCGTTTAGTAACTTTCCTGTATGCGCTTGTTTGTAGTGGAACCTTTTGAACTAACAAACCAGTTACTGGTTTGGCAACTTAGAGGCAAATTCTAACCACTAGTTTCATATTTGCATCTCTGCACTGAAGTTGCCAACTAAGTAATGGACTCTCGCATAAGATTACTAGTGAAACTTTAACGAAAGAGGTCCATGACCAAGATTTTTAATTGGTAGTTAAGTTCAGGAGCTGTTGACACAATATATGACATGGTTTTCATTAACTTAGTGGCACCTTGTTTATAGCACTAAGATATGGTGGTTTGATGCAATAGTTAAGTACACACAAAGAGTTATCTCCAACTGATTAATTATCTTTCAGGCACAAAACTCGCAGTTGAAACTGAGAAAGCAGAATGGGCAAAGGCCGAAAAGGTAATTGGTTGTGGATATGATCCCAGGCTAAAGAAAGTCTTTTTCACAGTGGACTCGGAGCTTGTGCATATAATTCATTGCAAAACAGAGGAATTCGGGTCTCCTCTTTACCCAACAATTGCAGCCAACAGTGACATAACGGTTCTTGTAAATTTTGGCCAAAGTGTCTTCAGTTATGCCCCGGCAAATACTCAACGGACGCCAAATCCTTGCTTTATCGGTCCTCTCGCGAATTCACCTGCCTTGGGGTACGACGACAGCAAAGAGTTGTTTTCAATGGGAAGGATTGACTCTCAATGGATGAACAGGAGTTCAACAAAAGGTAGCCACTTTAGTAATGGTACTAACAACAAAGGGGTTGACTTTGATGAGGAGTCGGAAGCTGATCTGTTCGAGATTGTGTTGGAGGGTAATACTGGAAGATCTCCCAGTACCATTTTGCGTCAATAACCATTAACAAATTTTTGGCAGGGGCATGGATTTGGTGTAAATGGGTTTTTCAAGATTTTCAAAGTGCCTTTATCATTCCAAGTTAACAACGTACAAGGGAGAAGGTTTTTGGGATGTACAGACAGAAACAGGGATCTATACATTTGTCTGGTACGGGTCCTTTCTGAGGTTCAATCATGACATGGTTACTTGTACAGCTGAAGTTTATACTCATTCAAAAGTCGTGCTCTT
Source organism: Erythroxylum baracoense (assembly GCA_025629805.1). NCBI lineage: Eukaryota > Viridiplantae > Streptophyta > Magnoliopsida > Malpighiales > Erythroxylaceae > Erythroxylum > Erythroxylum baracoense. The sequence continues at coordinate 4,207,422 of JAOTAY010000006.1, forward strand.
TGGTCCGAGAACAGTTTGCTGGAATATTCTCAAATTTTTTCGAGGAAATCGATAGGGTCAGAAATAGCTCTTATAATTTCACATATTTTTATTATTAAATTTAAAAAAATATTTTGTTAACTATTTATAAAATTGATAAATTAGGCATATAATAAAGTTTGTATAATTATTTTAAAAATAAAATATAACAAAATATATATTTTATCTTTAAAAAACTATAGAAAGTTTTGATACTCGGTCCTTGCAAGTTATAGTATACTAGTTCATTTTTCTCATTGACTAGCCAATTCAGTGGAGAGGAACTGAGCAACTTCAAATCCTTTTCGTTTGAAGATTTAGTCTGTGCCATATTAATCATCAACATCCCCAACCCGAAGAAAACAGTCTCGTCACTGTAAGTCAAATGGGTTCCGGTTCAACAAGGGCGATAGGCATCTAATCAAAGAAGAAGTATTTTATTTTATATTTCTTTGAACACCAAAAAATAATTGTCAATATTTACGGTCTTCATGTTTTTAATTGTTTTATGTTCTTCCTCCTTTCTCAAAAGAAGTTTATTTGAAGGAAATCACATTTTACTGATAAAAGACTGACTTTGAGCTTTGAGGAAGAATTGCAAGCACGTATATAACGACTGATGTCTCCGGAGGATATCAGTTGCCTTCCATCTGTAGTGTTTGATATCGATGAAGGCTTGGGATGCAATTATCAATTTATCATATATGGAACAGTTCCAATCCTTATCAGATTAAATTACTAAATCTATCAGGCATATTAGATAATATTTTGTCTTACCTAACTCTACAGGAGGTTATGTTCTTGTCATTATTTAACAAACTTGGGCCTGATTTAAGTGTGATAAGAGACCTTCAAATGCCTGTGGAGACGGACAAGCAAAGCAATGCTTCCATCAGCGATGACTTAATATCTAACACCATCCTCAACACATCAATAATGTTGTTAGCATTCCGTAGCTATTCTGTGAGGTGAAATCAATGTTATGAATGGCAACTATTAAGATATTTGTTGAGATATCTTATTACTTAATTTTGGGCATTATTTGTAATTAAACATAGTTGGATATGTTTGAAATTTCATTATGATAAGAAATTTACTTGAAGAGAAGATAGCATGAAGGATAAAATCCTAGAGAAGATGGGATTTACTTGTGACAAAATTACTATGACCTTATTTGGTAAATAACTTATAAGCTATTTTTTGACGGATCAAAAGGTTTTAACTGTTTGACTATTTCAAACCGTTGATAATTATGTTTGGTAATCAGCGGATTGAGTTTAATCTGTAAACCCAATCCACTGATTTTGAAAATGTTACTATGAGGAGAGTTTTCTTCCAATGACTAAGAAGTTAAGGGATTAAAAGACTATTATATCCAAAAGTTATAACAAATCACTCAAAGAGATAGAGATAGAGATAGAGATAGAGATATGGATATAAATTTGACTTAATTTATATAAAATTTAAAAATTTAGCCATTAAATTAAAATTTTAAAATATTTAATATTAAATTAAAATTTTCAAAAATTAAATACTTTTAAATTTTTATCTCTAATTATATTACATTAATTACTTTTGCATAGAATCGAAATTTAGGTCCCTTTTATATCAATATTTAGCATATAATATTATTATCACCTGTATATTGTGTTTAATTCAATTCAATTTAATATAAAATTAGTAAGTCAAATTTAAATTAATTATTTTTATCTAAGTTTAAATTTTAAGAGATTAATATAAACATTTTTAAAAATAAATTTATTTTAATTTAATATATTAAAAATATAGTTTCAATTTTGAAAATTTTAAAAAACAAAAAATTAAAAAAACAAAAAATTTATATTTCTCAAATTAGAAATTAAATCGATATCATTTTTAAAGACACAATTTCATATTAAGCTCGTTGGTGCTGCATTTAAGGAAAACTCCTGATGTGATCCAACCAAACTCATTATCAAGCTTATTTTTAATAGCATTTTAGTGATCTCTCGAGTTCTTCAGTTGACCCTTGCCAATTTAAGAGGATCTCGAGAAGTTTTTAATCGAATTCATTCATCATTGAGAAGTTGTATTGAGAGGGCTTTTGGTATTTTTAAGACTTGATGGAAGATATTGGAGAAAATGGCGGTGTTAACTTTTTTTGCTTTTCTAAATTCTTATAAGAATATTCAAAGAATTACTAAGATTTAAACAGCTAATACCCATGTTCTTATAAATCTTTTTTCAAATCATACCCTCATAAATTACTTTACATATAAACGACTAATCTTAAATAACTAATTTTATCAAACATCATTAAATAAATCGTTGATGTTATCCGCTAGTCGCATCAGCTATATTAATTTGTTGTTAGCTAACCTCTAATAGAATCGGTTAACAATTAATACAATCTGCTTATTGTCAAACAGGGCTCATGTCTTATAAAAGATAATGTGGAGATTTTTTTGGTGATTTTTGGAGTTATCTTTGGTAGCTACATTTCGGTGATTGCAGTTATCTTTGGAAGTAGATTTTGTAGGAATGGAGTTATCCATGGCAACTGCAATTCTTTACGTATGCGTGACTTTTTGGACAGCTGATATTATTGTTTTTGTGTGGAAAAAATGACAATTATTTTGTGTTAAATGTGCAACTGTATTTTGTGATATTTCAGTGATGAAACATATATCCAATTGATGATTTGTGTGGCTGTGTTTTTGTTAATATGCTTCAGTGATTTATAAGATTTTGGCAGTCTATGTTGCATGAGATATGATGATTTTAGTAGTTATATGTTAGAGGTACTTGTGAGATCAACTATATATTTGATTGAAGATTGGTGGAGTTGTTGTGGGTGTGGGCTTTCAGTGATTGGTTACAAGGTTTTGTTTATGAAAAACATGCAGTCCATCTATTGATTTGAGCAGCTATGTTTTTGGTATTCTTTAGTGATTAATTATATGTTCTTATGATGGTTTTTATGGTTGATGTTGTTGGGTTTCTTCAACGATCAATTACATGATTTATTGATATTTCTTGGCTGCTGTGTAAAAGGGTATTCGCAAATTGACTACAAGGTTCACAGCGGATGTTATTCTACAACTTCCCATAATTTTGATTGATGAAGCTGCATATTTAGGGGAGTGTTTTTATCTCAATTGTTTTCTTTGTTTATTTTACTTTTGATTCAATGACTTGAGTTGTTTTAATTCTCATCTTATTATCAATCATTGTAGAGAAAATCATTTATTAAGGTTAGCACGAGGTGGTCATGCTATTAGGAGTGATATACTTTCACGGGGTATGAGTATATGAGAATAGTGTTAAGGGATGAGTGTGTTGACTCAGTAAAGCCTTGGGTAAAACTATTATATCACAAGTAAATGTTGATTAAGCTGGGTGAAGGCCCCCGCAGATGTAGGCAAGGTGTGCTGAATTGCGTTACCAAATCTTGGTTGTTGATTTGTTCATTTTGTGTTTAATTTTTCTGTTTATGTTTTTCTAGAAAATTGATAGTTATGAAACACAATTGCTTTGTATTAAGCAACCGACAGATACAATTTAAAGCAAAAGAGGCAGAATAGGATATTTACGAAACTACATCTTTCGAGACCCTCAATTGGTATCAGGGCCTAGTTCACCTAATCAGAACTTGGTACGTTAAGTTGGTGCAGATCGTTGTTTCACAATTACGGCTACAAAAGAAGGGGTATTAATCACTAGGCCATCATTACTAGATGGTTCCAATTACCCTACTTAGAAATCAAGGATGATAGTATTTATTCAAGCACAAGGAACCAAAGCATGAAATTCAGTTTTAAATGGCTAGACACATCCAATGACGATTGAAGGTGAAGCGGTACTTTAAGATCCATCTGAACGAACAAGGGCTGAAGAAGAGGGAGCGGTTGATAACTGTCTAGAAATACATGCAATCTTCAATGATGTAGATGAAAGACGCTTCAACTTGATATCAGCCTGTGAATCAGCAAAAGAAGCATGAGATACATTACAGACAATAAATGAGGGGTCAAAATCAACGATGGCTTCAAAACGTCAAATGTTGGCCACTAGATTTGAAAAGCTTAAGATGGAGGAAAGTGAAACTATTGAAGACTTTCATAAGCGACTGCATGATATTGCCAATCAAGCACATTAAGTTGGGAAGAATTATTCAAATATGAAATTTGTTAAGAAAACACTAAGATCAATACCTCCTAGATTCATACCAAAAGTTGCAGTCATTGAAGAAGCCCGTGACACTAATGAGTTATAAGGTAATTGAGATTCTCACAAACTTTGAGATGAACTTGTTGAGAGATAAGCATGAGAAGAACAAAAGGTAGGCTTTGTAATCTGAAGTTGCAAAATCCATGAATGATTCAGGAGAGTAATTTAATGAAAATAATGATATGTTGTTGCTAATAAGAAATTTTAGCAAGTGGCTAAAGAAAGTGAAGAAAGATAGACCTGAGTTCATACAAAATGTTAGGAGCTTATCAGACAACAATTTCAAATAACAAAAAAAAACTCAAAGAGGTGAAAGGAAAGTAAAAAAGATCCAATGTCGTAAATGTCAAGATTTTGGATATATGCAAGTGGAATGTGCTAATACTTTTAAGAAGAGAAAAAGGAAGTCTTACATCAGCACTTGGAGTGAAAACGAATCTGAAAGTGAGTACGATAGTGAAGAAGAAATTGTGAGTAATCATGCTGCGTTAGTTGATCTAAACAGTAAAAGTTTAATTGCTTCCTTATTAACAACCAGTTAAGAAACTGACGATGAAAATACAGATGTTTTAGTTTTAAACTCAAATTCAGATTGTGAAAGTGACATCTAAAAAATTTAAAAAGGAAGACATCTATAAGGTCTATGAATTAATGTATGCCAAGTGGGTGTAAAAGTGTAAGCTGAATGAAAAGCTAAAGAGGGAAAATTTAGTCATGAAGGACGTCATTCATGATCTAGAGATGAAGTTGTTGTCAACAACATATAAACTTGATGAAATAAAGCTAAAGTTGGTCAATACCTAAAAAAGGAATAAGAATGTTAAATGGTGGTACTCAAAAACTAGATCAATTGCTAGAAATTGGTAAAAACAAAGGAGACTTTCAAGGTGTTGGTTATAAAGGTGAATGTTCTAAGTTGAATAATGAGCAAAATGATGAAGTTAGATTTGTCAAAGAAGAAAGATCAAGTAAGCAAGGAGAAATACTAAAAAGAAGAAGAAAGTTTGTTCCTACAAGGTTACATAAGGCCAAATTGTTACAAACTACGGCAACTGCTATTCTATAATGCTCAAAATATAAATTCAAACGTTCTTGGAAGAAATTTCAATATGAGAAGTCACCAAAGGAGATTTTGGTTATAAAGAACCAACCGCAAGCACTTATGACTCTTAATTCAATGCATGACACTTCTCATAATAGATGGTATTTTGATAGTGACTGTTCACGTCATATGACATGTGAAAGAAGTTACTTGATGGATTATCAAAGTTGTATGGATGGTCACGTTACTTTTGGTGATAGGCAGAAAGCAAAGGTGATTAGTAGAAGAACTTTTTGCATGGATGAACTAACTCACTTCAAAAATATGCTTCATGTGGATGGTTTAAAAACCAACTTGTTAAGTATTAGTCAAGTTTGATATAATGGGCTATTGGTTAAATTTACTAATGATGGATGCAAGATGTTGAACGAACAAGGAGAGTGCTTAGTAAATGGTAGAAGATTAGTGATAATTGCTTGCAGGTTGTTACTTCTTGCAATTTATCCGCATATGATAATATGTCTCTATGGCACCAAAAGAATAATAAGGTAGTAGAAGAAAACCTTCAAAATCAGTCTCACAAATCAGAACAAATACATGATGAAGCTAAAATCAGAAACTGTCCAAATTCACAGTTAGTTGCCACTGGAAAAGAAATTGGTCAGATAGAGGACCAATTGGTTGCTTCTGAGGGAGAAACCAACTAGACATATGATGATGGAGTTAATATGACGAGGAACAAGTCTAAGTTTGAATTTCTTTAAGGGGCACAGGTTAATGAAGTTCTTACAAAAGGTTAGTAATCTAATTAAGTTCAGCAGCGGTGCCTATAATGGCTCTATATTTAGCTTCATTTGCACTTTAAGCAATGGTTTTCTACTTTTTGGAAGAATAGCTGTTAAGGGAGCTTCCAATAAAGACAACATAAGCGGAAGTGGATGTAAGATCATCTGAATTGCCAGCCTACTCAGAAGCAAAACTCTCAAATCATCTGGATTTTGATTTACGTAGTTATGTCAAGAAAATGTTAATGCTTGGTTGGAGACTTTTAGGAAGATATGCATTTTCTATTATTTGGTTTTTAAAATTTTATCTTGGTTTCTCTCTATATCGTAGGTTGTATGAGTTTGGGCAAAATGCTTTCACTGGAAATTTGCTCATAAAATAGGATATGCAGAGAATACATTATGAAGATCTTTGTTCAATTGTATGACACTAGTACGAAATTGCGGGAATGATTTGATTGTCTTCTCAATGTTGGGATTTATTTCTCAAATGTTTGTAGTATGGTTAATAAAGCACCAGATATTATAAACCAAAGCCTAGAAATGATAGTTGAGAAGGTGAAGTACCCTTGCGGTGAGATGGGTTATCCATGACAGCCTTTGTCCTCTACTTCTTTGGCTTTTCATATTGATCCATCATCGGCCATTTCATTTCCTTGGAAAGCAATAATGATGGGATACTCTCGCTTCAACTAGGTTTGTTCTTGATCATCCTATAAATTTTCTAAGTATAAACAATTTAATTTGGATGCTTTGTTGATTGAGAGAAATTTGCTACATGCTATTTTATTGCCATAACGTTTTAATGCTGAGTTGGTGCAAAAATTTTACTACAATTTAGATAAAGGAGTGTTGGATGATACAACTTTATACTTTTCATATGGTTTATGTAAAAGGGAGATTGATTAAGTTTAATTATGATTCGTTGAATACATTTTTGGAATTTATGAATTTAATCAGTCGTATGTAGATGACTTTGATATGAGTAATGATGTGTTGACTAGTGTTTTGTGGTGGTAAGCTGTCATATTGTCCTTCTGCTGTCGCACTGTGTGCTTATGATTCTTCCATTGTACCTACTAATGATTTTGATACCTCCTTATTCGCTGAGATTGATCACATTGAAGGCATTCTTCTTTTTGACATCTTTTTGTCTCAAGGGGGAGAAATTTAGATGAATGGATAATTTTTTATTTAAGATTATTGTTTCTTTGGATATTATCCACTTGTGTGAACTTGACAATTGTTTATAAGAACTTGATGTTAGTTGGAACTTGATGTTCGATTAAAGGGGAGTGTCTAATTATCTTCTTAAAGGGGAGTTCTCATATATGACAAATAATTTCAAAAAGGGGGAGATTGTTAAGATATTTGTTGAGATATCTTATTAATTAATTTTGGGAATTATTTGTAATTGGAAATAGTTGGATATATTTGAAATTTCATTATGATAAGAAATTTACCTTGGGCGGGATTCCTAAAGATAAGATAGCATAAAGGATAAAATCCTATGAAGGATAAATTCCTATAGAAGATAGGATTTGTTCAGGACAAAATCACCATGTCTTATAAAAGATAATGTGCAATTTTTTTGTGATTTTTGGAGTTATCTTTGGTAGCTGTATTTTAGTGATTATAGTTATCTTTGGAAGCAGATTTTATGGGATTGGAGTTATCCATGGCTGCAACATTTCTCTATGTATGCGTAACTTTTTAGACATTTGATATTATCATTTTTGTGAGGGAAAAATGACGTTTATTTTGTGTCAAGTGTGTAGCTGTATTTTGTGATGTTTCGGTGATGAAACATATATCTAATTGATGATTTGTGTGGCTACATTTTTGTTGATATGCTTAAGTGATTTATTATGATTTTTGTAGTGCATGTTGTATGAGATATGATGATTTTAGCAATCATGTGTTGGAGGCACTTATGAGATTAATTATATATTTGACTGAAGATTGGTGGGGCTACTGTGCGTGTGGTCTTTCAATGAATGATTACAAGGTTTTGTTTATGAAAAACATGCATTTCATTTATTGATTTGAGTAACTGTGTTTTTGGCATTCTTCAGTGATTAATTATGTGTTCTTATGATGGTTGTTATGGCTACTATTTGTGGAATTTTTCAGTGATCAATTACATGATTTATTGATGTTTCTTAGCTGTTATGTCTGAGGGTATTCACAAATTAACTACAAGGTTCATAATAGATGTTATTCTACAACTTCCCACACTTTCAATTGATGAAGCTGCATATTTAGGGGAGTGATTTTGTCTTAAGCGTTTTCTTTGTTTATGTTACTTTTGATTCAATCATTTAAGTTGTTTTAATTCTCATCTTATTATGAATCCTTGTTAAGAAATTTCTTTGATGAGGTTAGTACGAGATGGTCGTATTATTGGGAGTGATATACTTTCACGAGTGTGAGTACGTGAGAATAGTGTCAAGGATTGACTATGTCAATTTAGTAAAGCCTTGGGTAAAACTATTGTATCACAAGTGCAGATCTAGGTAAGATGTGCCAAACTACATTACCAAATCTTGGTTATTGATTTGTTCGTTTTGTGTTTAATTTTTCTGTTTGCGTTTTTCTAGGAAATTGACAGTTATTAACACAGTTGTTTTGTATTAAGCAACCGAAAGATACGATTCAAAGCAATTGAAGCAGAACAGGATATTTGCGAAAGTACATCTTTCGGGACTTTCAACAACCTTTTAATGATATCGATTTTTGACCTTAGAGTCCATTCTCATACTAAATCTGCACTATATATCCTTTCCTAGTTTGACATTTTACCTTTACATATATCACATACCTTAACAAAGAATTGCAAACATAAAATTATTAACATTTCATCTATATCGAGAATCTACAAGTTGTTCTAATGTTTACCAATCTATCATTACCATATTATGTTTTCCTTATTTTTCAGAAGGATCACTCTTAACTTTCGAACTTTCGCATTGGAAAGGTGTTATGCTAAAAATGTATTGAAGTCGATTCTATTTACATGGGTCAGATAGAATCATTTTGCGTGGACATATATCCTAAGGGATCCAACGAATATACATGGAAGTAATAGTAACATAAAAAAACTGGGGGATATTGCTTGGCCTGCTGTCGCACCCTTCTACTATACTCAACAATGTCCTTGGAATATAATTTAGTTAGGGTGAACTTAATGTTAGAATGATTCTTTAGGTATGGATCATTTCTTCAACATAGAAAGAGATTATGTCTTCCTTTACTCAGTCATCACCACTATTTATTCTGATAGTTATATTCTAGGAATATCTCAACTTATTTCAGTTTGTAAACTTGTATATAACCTACTCATTTTGTAAATCAATCATCAATTCATTAAAAGATTATTATTACTTTTTTTAATCTTATACTCTTTACATCATATCAGAGCCCCTCTTTCCATAAGAGCATTACCTCTTAAACACTCTTATTTTTTTCTCTCTTCTCTTTCTATTCCTCATGGCATTAGAATTGTCAGACCCCGTTATCGGAGTCTAGCTCCTACTTGCTCTGATACCATACAAATTGTTAGACCCCATTATCGGAGTCTAACTTCTACTTACTCTGATAACATAAAAATTGTCCGACCTCGTT